>OX438762.1:40953574-41535952 GCA_949316455.1 Acleris holmiana | reverse complement strand
GAACATCTGGAACCACAGCGGTCGGAGATCGCCGAGCGTCATGTGTTCAGGCAGCGATGACAGCATTGACAGCGTGCTGGTGAGTCGCGGCGAGGCCCTTAAACACTAGCCGCTACGTGTAGCTTCGGGGACTGTGCTACGTGCTCGACGCTAGAAGATAACTTGAGGGACCAGATTGTGTCGCGCCTCGAGTACGACCTATGCGATTTACAAGTTTTCCGACGAAGAAAATAAAATACAAAGAGGCGGAGGAACCGGCATTGACTCTGGAAGCTACAGAAAAACACGCAGAGGTGAACGGCACTACGGGAGCAGCGTCAAGGGGGACAGAGTCCAGAATTGGAGAGGCAAGCGAGGGCTTGCACTACGCGCGCGGGAGCGGGGCGCCGCCGCGAGCAGGGCGCGGGCCTGGGGCAGCGGCCGGGCGCGGGGGCGCGCCGGTGGCGCTGCGGCACGGCGCACCAGGCGCATGCGGCCGACAGGTGCCGCTACAGGAACTATAAATGGGGTGTTTATCATTTCATCGAATGTACCATTCCATCAAATTTCATTTCATCGAACGCTTTTGTCTGCTGAAACCATTTTTTAGGGTATCTTAAACATCTAACGTAACCTAACCTAACCTACGTAATTAATGTTTAGGGGGATGATTAATGCGGGATTTGAAAAGTTTACAAATAAACCCTAATTCAATCTCGAACGATCAATTTGTGAGCCAAATGCAATGAGTTTTATGGTGTTTTGAGAGTGAAGGCATACGTCCGTAATTTTTTGAGTTGTGAGTCGCGTAGTTTCTACTGCATTCTGTTTCATACAAAACTACTGTTTTGTTCACACGGCGACGCAAAATGAGTTGGACTTTTGTAAAGGCAGAAATTACGCGATCGAAATTACGTGACTCACAACTCGAAAAATTACGCTCGCCTGGCTTCACCCTTCGTGATTAACTAGGTACCTGTAAGCGGTCTATAGCTGTCTGATAACGAACCGGTTCATGTGCGCGCACGGCCCGCGCCGCCGCCGCCGCTAGCTGCGCCGTGCCAGCCGCGAGCGCGTCGAGCGCGAGCTCGGCGACGAGTCGTCTCGAGGCGGGCGGGTCTATTTACCGTGTAGATTATTCCGACTACGGCACCCCCATTGTCCCGGTAGTGAAATCCAACGGCGATATACGTATAAAGTAGATTACAGGTTCCAATAATAGGGAATTGGGGGATGTTAAGTAAATGTAGATTTTTGCAAGAAAGTGTAAATTATCTCAGTCACATAATTAATAAAGACGGCGTAGAGCTAATTGGATGTAATATCTAGCGCACCTCAGTCAAACAATGTTTCGTATAAAAATGTATTTGGAAATGTTTAAGTATTACGGTCACTTAATTTCGAACTTGAGCACTTTTTGTTCCTCTTACACAATTTTTAAATAATGTCGACCGTGCTGGCGCACTGGTACGCCATCCGCAGTGAGCGGGCTGTCAGCTGCGTGTCGCGCACGCTCAACGCGGTCGAGCACAACCACTGCCGGCTCGATAAGGAGGCGCTGGCCATATTCTGCGCGAGGTCACCAAGTACCACCAGTAGGTACCTGTTCCTGCAGCGCTTCACTTCGCTACCTACTTGCACATAGAAATAAAATTACTTTTTCATTTCTCATGCTCTTAAAATGCTACTTAAATCTCTGCGAATCGGGACTAAAGCTCCTTGTATCTAGGGATTAAAGTTTTTTTATTTATTTACTTTGGAAACCCCTAAACAACCAATCACGGTGTTTGTGAATGGAGGATTATCGCCATTTTCAGTGATTGTGTATGGACCATATTTTTGGGTGTCGAAATAACCTCAAAATGTCAATTGTGCAAATATAAAAAAAAAAGGATTTAATTTCGTGAAACACGATTAATTATTTCGAATATGAATCTATTTAATCATATTAAGGCCGAACTCTTTAATTATGCGTGGTCCAATTACTTTTAAAATGGTTTCCAAGTTTGAATCTGTTGGCTAAATATGCAAGCATTAAAAACATCACTTTACAAAAAAACCGCGAAACTATTTTTCCTATTTGTATTTTGAATAGATGTTCGATGAGATTTGGTATGGAGCTAGATAAATTAAATCCCGACCAAGGACATAGGGTTTTTACCCGCGATTAACGACTTCGACGCGGACGGAGTCGCAGGAAACTGCTGGTATAATTACATACATACATACATACATAACATCACGCCTTCATTCCCAGAGTGGGGTAGGCAGAGCTACAGAAATACCAACAACTCTAAAAAGACTTGTTTATAATTCTGTAACCACGTTTTGCACGATCAGGCCAAGAAGTTTACTAGTGTATTAATGACAGGTTGCAAGCCCATCGCCTAACAGTACTACAAGCCCTTATTCCCTTAGTCGCCTCTTACGACATCCACGGGAAGACATGGAGTGGCACTATTCTAACCCGGTGAACACACCGAAAAATAAAATTAACCTGGTAGAATAGAGGCCAACTTGTTTGCTTGAATCACTACAATCATTGGAATACCGTTAAATGTTCCAACCTCGACATGAAAATCAGCTGTATTTACTTTGGTTAATTTAATGAATTACACGTAACGGAAAATTATTAAAATAAACAAATGATTCTGGGTCAAATGACGCGTGGGTGATATTTTTTCATCACAGATTTCTTTAATTTGTCTTAAAGTGAAACTTTCTTCATACAGGGTTTTACGGAACCATTAATGTGCGAGTGACACTCGCACTTGTCTGTTTTACAAGCTTTTATTTAACTTGCTTAGGGCCTGTTGTTTGATCAGTTAGTAGTTAAGTAAAATAATTATTAAAAAACGTAACTAATGGTTAAAACAAAAAAAAAAAAGTCAATTCAAATGTCTATGGGTCTCAGTTTCCACTTACCATCAGGTGGCCTGAGTGCTCGTGTGCCTTCTCCTTAACATAAAAAAAAAAAAAAAACTAAACGAAATATGTAAAAATTTTGATACTTATTCTTTTAAATAATTATTTCAGTTAACTACTGATCAAACAACTTGGTCTTAGTTCGCTATCTGCCATCTCCGTTCAAATCTAATCAAATAATCCGGATTCTGGTATTATAAGAATTGTCAATTTTTAAATTTTAGTCATTATACCCCGTGTGGCTGCCGGGTTAGAATAGTGCCACTCCATGTCTTCCAGTGGATGTCGTAAGAGGCGACTACGTCTAAAGAGGGAATAAAGGCTTGTAGTACTGTTAGGCGATGGGTTTGCTACCTGTCACTAATACACTGGGCCTCTATTCAGGTGCGTTAAAACGATATCGTGTTTGACACGTTTAAGAATCGTTTATGTCACAGTCGCCATTATTGTAAATGACATAAGAGTTATCAAAACGTTGACAATACGGAAACAGGTCAAAAACGATATCGTTATTACCATGTAGAATTCCAGCCCAGGTTAACATCTTAGCCTACATGTGCAAAATGTTGTTACAGAATCGTCAAATTAAGTCTTTTTGGAGTTGTTGGTATTTCTGTAGCTCTGCCTACCCCACTCTGGGAATGAAGGCGTGATGTGTGTGCGAGTCATTATAAGACCTTTTTCACAATCGACAAGTAGATTTATCTTTCAACTAACGACAGCCCTCATTTTGTCTATTTTCGAGTGTAAGAAAGGGAAAGGGCTACATTTATTTGTCAGATATTCACTACTTGTCGATTAAAAAACACGTGGTACCTAAGTCAATCTGAGATTAGGATCTAAATATCACAGTATTATGAAATTCAGTTATTTGGAACCTACTCATTGACTTGACATTTTGAGACGGACATTTTGCCGTTGAGATGATCTGGATTCAAATAATTCTATGATTCATTGAATGAGAAAATATGGTTTAAAGATTAGTACGAAATTCAGTCGTCGTGACACCAACTCAAATGTCATATTGGTCGGTTTCATTAGTTTCATTACGTGTAAGTATCGTGTCAGGGTCATTATTTATAATTAGCAGTGATTTTAATTGGCAGTGAATTAGTATCTCAAATGTTTTAATAAAAAACTGCACAGATTGTCTTCCATTCATGATATAAAGGCTTCGACACACTGAATGCGTGTCAGGAGTAATGCAGATTAAATGCGAATCCGCGCGTGGTTGTTTGTACATAGAACGCATTGTTCTCGGCACACTAAAAAATAGCGCGGGCCCACATTTTATTTTAACTGATCACTGTTTGAAATCTTAAGTTCCCTGGGAAAATAAAGAACCTTTACTTTCACTTGCTCGTTCTCACTGAAACCATGAAACCATGAAGTAAGAGGGTTGGTACGATTTGTTTACTTGAAAGAATAAAAACAATAAACTAGTATTTCTCAGCAAATGACAAATTTGTATCAATAATAATTTAGCTATCAACCTGTACACTCGTACGTTTGCTTGACAATTTATGAGGGAACTAATGAGGTAGGTTTGGGGCGGGCTACTACTATTTAACTTGACAGTACAGGCGTCCAAATCGTAAGCGATACGATTGAAATAGAGGGAAAAACCAACTAAAATAGAACCCTTTCTAGTTTTTTGTTCTTAAATTTGCTGACAATATCAGTCAAGTTTCGTTTCTTGCTGGAACTCTTACTAGAATCATCTTAAGCTATGATATTCCATAACTACACAAACATAACAACGTAACATTTAAAGATAGTCATAAAATAATAATAAACCACGATGCCTTTTATGCGTCCGCTCAAAGTTACTAGTCCCTTTAACGCACGTAACTTCAGAGACCTTAGTGTAAGTTGCTAATTCAAAAAAACGTCTCAAATGCGTTTGCGTTGCTCGTACAAATAATATGGACGAAATAGTTAATGTTACTTCGTCTCAATTTTATTGTGATGCAAAAATGATTTCTTTAAACCGAATGTTGTTTAACTTAATCGAGTTTAAAAAAATGAGTTTATTAATTATTATTTTTCAAAATGACTTACGTACCTGGGAATGTAATTTCTTTTCTCATCCCGCCATTGAGATATTCTCCGAACATGAGAGATAGATAAGAGTTATTTGTGCAAGAGAGCAAAGTTGTTTTTTGCTGCAAAACAAGAATTCTGTTGCACATACTACTTTTCACCGCAGCAGCGGGAAAATATTACCTTAAGGTAAAAAAGACCACATGGTGAACATTAAACGCCATCACCCCGCCGCCCGCATGGTGCCACACCACGACCACCTTTACACATTGTGAAAATTAATTAAAATGTTACTTTTCACTTCTTATGCTTTTAAAGTCCTTCTCTATGCTGGGTATAGACTGCATAAAATAACATTTTATTTGACAACCAAGCCCTACTACAGCCAGACAGACAGACGAGGTGACTGCTCTAAGTAAACTTGTTATTAAAAGCAAGCATTATTTACAGAAACATTAGAAAATCAACGTATGACTTGGCAGTACTGTGTACCTAAGTTAAAAATCTCATGCACAACATTTAACAAAAAAAAGAAAGAAACAGTGGCGGGAAACAGGTTTTTGTCTCGTTTGGGCCTATTAATTAGTTGTTTTCTTTGCAAAATTTGTTGTGTTACGGAATTTAATTAAAATGTCGTCAAGTGAAGAGGAAATAATGCTCACACCTAATGGACTAATGGAAAAAATGCAACAATCTTTGCTGCCTTAATTCCAAGAAAAAGTTCGCCTGCTGGCTCGGATGGATAGGTACCATAAGTCTTGGATAAAATGGTTGGTTTTATGCCCTTCTTGTACAATCTCCTATAATTGTCTCACGCTCGCTCACGCTCGTAGCAAAATCGACTTTTGCTCTCTGTCTTTAAACAGCAAAACCACCCTTTTTGAGGTGCTGTGATGAAAAAAAAAATCAAACACGCGTCGCGCCACCACTTCGAGATACGAGTACCAAAAAGAAACGGTAACGTTAGCAGTTTGGATGCGCTCCTCCCACGATTACAGACTGGTAGGTTTTATTAGACTGAAAATAAAATTACATACATACATACATAACATCACGCCTTCATTCACAGAGTGGGGTAGGCAGAGCTACAGAAATACCAACTCTAAAAAGACATGTTAATAATTTTGTAACCACATTTTGCAAAAGTAGGCTGAGATGTTTACTAGTGTATTAGTGACAGGTTGCAAGCCCATTGCCTAACAATACTAGAAGCCCTTATTCCCTTAGTCGCCTCTTACGACATCCACGGGAAGACATGGAGTGGCACTATTCTAACCCGGTGAACACACCGAAAAATAAAATTAACCTGGTAGAATAGAGGCCAACTTGTTTGCTTGAATCACAGCAGTAGAAATTACCTCAGATAATCGGCAGCATTGGAGCTACTTGTGTACTTACCCAAAAGTAGAAGAAGAGTGCCAACCTCTCGTACAGTCAAGGACTTTAATGCCGTTATGCCACTATAATTATTTTACCTTTTTCTTTCATGTGGTTTGACGCTGTCATTGTGACAGGGTTCCATATTGGCATAACAATTAACGTCCTTGACTGTACCTACTTAATAACAGTCTCACAAATACAGTCACCTAATAAAATAAAGCAGCATACTTGAGCCTTGTCATGCTTGTCGTAGGCATTTGACGTTGAGCTAGAAACTTATTATGAAAAGGCTCCAAAGTGCTCAAGATTTTCGCTGTGGTAGCTGGCCTTATAAGTAGCTGCACACTTTAGTACCTTGTCGGTTTAAGACCTTCATAATATCAGTGCAGTAGTTTAAACATGACGTTAAAGTGACAAAGCACCAAGAGTGTAAAGCTACTTAAATGGCTAACCGTAGGTACTGTAATTTGAAGTAGAAAATAAATAAATCAGTACACAGTTAGCTACGGACCCGAAAAAGGGTCAAATTCAACAGCAAAGACAAGTTTCGGGAAAACAAATTGTTTGCCGCCATGTAATTAATGATTATTCTAAAATTTTATTAGACCGCCGCTTGCCACAAGATGCTACATGGTAAGAGCAGAGGAAAGACTGGTATGTTCGATATGTGCATTATTTACACCACACTAGATAGGCGACCTATTAAAAATGCATCCACATGCAGCACCGTACACACATTGGAGGGGCGTAGCTGTTATATCTTAAAAACGGTTTTTATGTCTAACCGTCGACCGGGCGAGCGATTATTAAGGCCATAGATTATTACCTACTTATTCTTTTTTAAGTTAAAATTCAAATCAAAATCAGTATTGATCGGTTCCATGAGTACCTAGAGGCCGTTATCTTAAACTGGTAAGTTTTACTGGCCAGGTGAATAATGTAACGTAACTGATTAATGACACACTTCGTACCTAAGTATCCTTTTAATGTTTAAGAATTGTTAACACGGCGCGGCTCGGCTTTGTTAAATCATTTTTAACTAGGTAAGCAACTAAGCAGGTACTTAGCGGATGCGCCCCGATGCCCTCTCACTCGCACCCTTTGAAATTTGGCGAACTTTTATGTTTTTTTTGTCTTAAGTATTTGTTTTGTTTTACAGTTTGAGACGGCACGCCGCGCGCAACGGTAACGTCCGTATTTTATTATAGTCCGCCGGTGGTGCAAAATCGAATGTTTGCAAAGTAATTCGGGAATACACTGACATGGTGCGAATTCAAATGAGTGTGGTGATAGTTAACTAAGAGCTTTAAACTACGTATCGGAAAAGATTCCCGAACCGGCCTTCACGAGCGACAATTTTAGGTGCGTAGGTACCTACCTACCAATGTGCAGCGTACATAACCAACGTTGGTGAATTTAAACGGTTAAGTTTATGCAAATCGAAAGTGTGCAATAAATAAACAATATTAGGTAGTGAGCTTAAGACGACTGATAATATCAGCATTCGATTGGTACTGTGCGAAGTGATGAGTTTGTTTGTTTTGTCACTTTTGTCGCAAATGTCAGACAATTTGAAAAGACGTGCTTTGGTGTGCCACTCAAACAGAGGAGGACACTTCGAACAACACTCAAGGTAATTTAAAACTTATAAGAAGCTTCATCGATGTGATTAGGTTGATTTTACAATCGTTTACATAACTTTAATAATTGTTTTTTTTTTTTAAATAGGTAGACGTCGCAAATATCACTTTTTTACTTTAGAATCGTTTGTGCTATTCTATTAAGTATACTGTAATCGGTGTTTTTGACGGTCCTAAGCCTGATAAGTAGGTATGTACCTACCTGCCACTATCTTTATCTAAGTAGAAACAACGCTTGTTTAATTGAATTTACAAATGCCTGCCTGGGCCTCTATTCAGGTGCGTTAAAACGATATCGTGTTTGACACGTTTAAGAATCGTTTATGTCACAGTCGCCATTATTGTAAATGACATAAGAGTTATCAAAACGTTGACAATACGGAAACAGGTAAAAAACGATATCGTTATTACCTTGTAGAATTCCAGCCCTGGAATGTTATTATTTGAAACCAATCACTTTTCAATTCGTTATCGAACTAATAACAGGTAAACTAAACTTACCTACTGCCGAACCTTGTGCTTCGGCCGCACGCACTAAAATGTTATAAATGCTTCGACTGGACTAGGTAGGTAGGTAGGTATTTACTTCTGGGCGGCGCGGCGGTTAATAGCTCTGCAATTTATTAATTAAATAACCAATATTCAAACCGCCGATAGATTTAAACTTTGAATCTGAACTTGGTACCTAATCTTATTTTTCTCGAGGCTGTGCGTGTGCGTAGGCACCTACCTGTTGGTGTGCGCAATGCGTTTTTGTTTTCTTACTGATTTCCTTTGCTCGAGTGTTGGTTTATGAGTCTGTTCTTTCGTGTGTTATTGTACGTGTGCTAGCTAGTATTTCTGTCTTGTGATTTGTGCCAACTCGTTGGATAACCTTTGATGAACTTTAAGAGTAACCTACAATAAAAACTGTTTATTCTACGCATGAAAAATTACCTACCTAACTACCCACTTGTTTACCATTCCAGTCAAAAATAGGGCACCTACCCACCTTACTACTACCAAATAAAAAGTTAAAGAAGTTGTCGGACGGTAAGTAATCCATCATTAAAGCCTGACAAGATTCTTGGCCCTATTTCAATACTAATTTGTATTGAAATAGGGCCAAATAGAATCTTGTCAGGCTTTAAAATTAAATTAGGTAGGTAGGTAGGTAGGTCCCTACGGTATTTAACGTTATTAGATTTGAGAGAGATTGTTTGCTAATAACGCTAAACTTTAGACAAAAGGAGTTTGGATGATGGTTAGTTGCTGCCACATAAGTTTGTAAACTTATGTACCTATTAACTTTGCTTATAAGGTCATCATAACATACCTAGGTAACTGTAAAGTTTAATACTCAGTAGGTAGGTGCCTTCATAACCCATAACCACGAGCATGTTAAACACTCAATGCCGATAACCTCTTATCATCAGGTACTTAAAAAAAATAAGAAGTAGATAGGTAGGCAAGTTAATTAATTTTAAAAAACCTTGTTACCATTGATGTCGTTTAATAAGTAGACACTGAAGGCAGTAGGTAATTGTTGATTATTTTAAACAGGGAGAGATTATTTCTACGTTATGTAGGGAATCACGCGCGCGGACACGTGACCGCGGGTGAATGAACCGACCGACGCCGGCGGCGATCGACGAGTGAGGCGGCCGGCGCGGCCGCACCCGCTCCCATTGATAAACGTACTATAACTACCTATCGCGTTGCTTCTGCGTACTAGAAGTGACGGTTTCATTGCGCGCTGAGTTTTGTTTGAAAAAGTCAAAATTTAACCTTACGTTTCCGCAAAAAAATTCCAACGGATTTCAGTTCAGTATAATGGTCTGAAACCACAGTTTCAGTTTTCGTTGGACCGTCCCTTACACCCTGTATACTGCTCTATGTGCGATATACATCTGAATCTAAAGAAATGCAATATTAACACTCATCTGAGAAGCAACCGCCACAATAAACATTCTGGACAACCAAATTCGAAACATCAATTTTATTTCGATTTAACTATATTTTTTTTCATGCAACGTACCATGGCCAACAGTTAACAACGATAACTTCAGTAATTTTTTCAACAAATATTTATGTTGTCACTGCACAAAAGTGCCCCTACCGGATGAATCGACACTGCGGAAAATATATTTAAATCTTGTATACAAAAAAACTATACGGTATAAGAGAGGTAAATAAAACCAATTATTGGTGGATATCTGTGGACGAAACGCCAGATTTTATGGGTAAATGTGTGTCAAATGTGGTAATTCGATCTTTGTAAAAAAAATATTTGCAGTCATTTTATCTTTTGGGGTCGAAGGTATTAGAAAAGGTCAATCGGGAAGCAGTTGCTAATTTAATAATAAGCCAACTAAAACTTTTGTTTCAAGATTCGTTTAAGGATAACATATACAATGTACTTTTACTTTGCACATATAGTGCCGCATACATGCTTAAAGCTGGTCGTATTTTAAAAACAACGTTTCCGCGTATGAAACGCATTACATGTTTAGCTCATGGTCTGCATGGAGTTGCAGAAGAGGTGCGAGGTAATTTCAAAGGTGTGAAAGTGTTGATATCGAATGTCAAAAAAATATTTCTCAAATCTTCAGAGCGTGTTCGCCTTTTTAAGGCAAAATATCCGTCCATTCCGCTACCTCCCGAGCCGATAATCACCAGATGGGGAACATGGATAAATGCTGCTGTGTATTATCAGACCTAGGAATCCGTGGGGCAAATTTTGTTAACAGGTAAGGACATCCTATATCGACAAATTAAATTATCGATGTTCGTACTATATATTAGTGATCGTCCCCAACATTGTGTTTTTTCCTCTATTTTTCAACATAAAATATTTTAAATAATAGCTAGGTTATAATAATAATATAAAGGTAGGGTGTAATACCTGTTGCACTATAAAAAGATAATAATTATCTCGACCTTTTTAGATAAATAAATAGAAGTAAATTACCTACTTAGACACTCGCTATAAAACAATAGGAACTTGTCAATGTCGTCGGACAGTGTCATTCGTAAACACGTTATATTACATAAGTATTTTATATGTATGAGTGAAAATAAATAATGCCTCCTAAAAAAAAAAAAAAAAATTGCGTAAAAAATAACCTAAAATAATTAAACGTGGGCCCAAGCTATACTGTAACAAATGTCAATCAACCTTTCGTCGCAAAAAATATTCTCTTGTTAGCAGTGTTCGGAATTTTCACGGCAAAACAAAAGACTGTCGCAAATTTACTAGGGTAAGAAATAATTTTTCATCGATATCGATAGTAAAATAAATAATGGTCCACCAAATAAATATAAATATATTATAAAATACATTAGGTTTGTGTAAAGTTATATCGAAACAGATTCAATTTCTTCTTCAAAATCCACATCAGTACACACAGCAGCACATGCCATTTTATTTGGTTTCTGATAGTGATAAGAGTAGATAGTCATTAATTTTTCGACGTTCTCTGGGAGTAAACGGTTCCGTTTATCACTATAAAGCCATTTATGTACACTGAATGATCGTTCCACTTCACTCGACGTCAAAGGGGCAAATTTGTAAAATTCATTGTAGGCGGTTTGTTGTTCAGGTTTAGTAAGTTTTTCTGCTATTTCTCGTAAATTGTCGTAATCAGGATTTCGGTCTAAAACAGCTTCAAATTTCCGCATCACCGGTAAAAGTTCGCTCCAATTTAAGTAGCAACGAACGGTGTCCAATATTAGGAAAGAATCCGTAAGGGACAAAGTCGAACATTCCAATTGTTTTATTGCAGAGGCTATAACTTCGTAGTAGTCCCGAATGAAATGTAGTTCTTGTGGTAGTTTTCTCTTTCGGAATCATTTTTTTGCTGTTCTTATGGCTAACGATTCATTAGCAAGTATGGAGACGATGTCTCGTATTTGCTCATAGTATTGAGCATAATAGACCGCTGCATTTATCCAAGTACCCCACCTGGTGATTATGGACTCAGGTGGTAAAGGAATGGAAGGGTATTTTTCCTTAAAAAGTCGTACACGTTCAGGAGATTTCAAAAAAATCTTTTTTACATTAGAGATCAACATGTCTACATTTTTAAAGTTATCCCGCACCTTTTCCGCCACTCGATGCAGACCATGTGCTAAACATGTTATGTGTTTCATGCGTGGAAATGTTGTTTTTAAAATACGACCAGCTTTCAGCATATAAGCGGCACTATCAGTGCAAAGTAGAAGAACATTATTTACGTTATTTTGAAAAGATTCTTGAAACAAAAATTTAAATTGGTTTTTTATTAACTTAGCTACTGCTTCTCCATTGACTTTATCTAAAACCTTAGACCCCAAGAGATAAAATTGTTGAAAAAATTGTGTTTGCAAAGATCTGATCACCACGTTTGTCACACATTTTCCCATAAAATCTGGTGTTTCGTCTACAGATACCCACAAGTAATTGTTCATATTTATTTTCCTTATACTCTGAATGGTGTTTTTGTATACAACATTTAAATAAACTTTCCTCAATAAAGATTCGTCCGGTAGAGATGCTTTTGTGCAGTCGCAGCATAAGTATTTATTAAAGAAATTTCGAAAGTTAGTGTTGTTAACCGTTGACCAGGGTATGTCACAGGAAATCAGAAAAATAATTAAATCGTAATAAAATTGATGTTTGGAATGTGGTCCTCCAGAACGGTTGTTGCGGCAATCGCTTTTAGATGAGATTGAATATTGCATTTTTTTATTTTTAGATTAATACCGCACGTAGAGCAGTATATAGTAGATGGCACTTCATTATGTACAAATTCAGGGTATTTGACACGTTTTGAGCCAATCTTGCACTTTACTCATTTTTACTTTACTGAAAAAGTACACTACTAAAATATTACGTAACAAACGCGTCCGTTTTCAAGCGTTTTACAAATAATATCTAGACAGTTCGTATTTCAGCACTGTCATATCAATGAAGTGACGTTTAATGTCTCAATATAGAGTTTTTTCATTTTAAGTGTCTGTTATTGTCAATGAGGTGGTATAGTCGCTATACTTCACCTCTTTACTACTCAAATTCGGCAAAGGCAAAAGGACGGGTTATTCAATATTTTCATTAAAAACAAGATGTCGTTAAGGCTTAAATAATAACTTTACACTGAATAATCTGTGAATTACTAATTTTTTTTTGCATATTATTTTAAATTATAAAATATTCCATAGTAATTCTCGATATCGATGAAAAATTATTTCTTACCCTAGTAAATTTGCGACAGTCTTTTGTTTTGCCGTGAAAATTCCGAACACTGCTTGTTAGGCATATAAAAACCGAAAGACATAGTGGTATTCAAAAAGAAAAATATCAATTTTACAAAGACTTACTATGTTACTATGTTTATGTTGGCCTGCAATATTTCGTGGTATCAATTAGACAATCCAAATTTTCTTTCTCAATTTTATAATGAAACTTACCAAAAAATTAGGAACGAAATTGGGAATAATTATATCTGCGTGTCTGTTGATGAGACTACAAATGCTAACGGTGACCAAATCGCCAATGTCATCATTGGCAAACTTGACAATACACCAAGTCGGCCGTATGTTATTGCAAATAAATGTTTACAGCAGACAAATAATGAGACAATAACAAATTTGATTATAACGTCCCTATCAAATTTTTGGTGCTGTGATGCAAACAGCGATAAATTCAACAAAGTTCTATTGTTAGTGACTGACGCAGCACCAAAAGTGATGAAAGTGGGTAAAAAAATGGAATCGGTTTTTAAAAATATGACTCACGTAACATGTGCACATGTTACGCAGCTCATGGATTAAATAGGGTGGCCGAGAAAGTAAGACTCTCTTTCCAAGTGTTCATACCTTGATACCTTCGGTCAAACCTCAACCGCCACAGCCAACAATTATAAGATGGGGCACATGGTTGCAAGCAGCAAACTATTATGCTAAATATTTTGATGATATAAGATGAGTTATGGATACATTTTCTGCATCAGATGGTATAGCAGGTAAGTAAGTCAAAGCTGCATTAAGCAAACCAAATATTCAGGGTGAACTTAAGTTTTTTGCCGAAAATCTAAAATTATTCAAGAGTCTATAAAAAAAAACCGCCATATATGTCGCTAGAGTTTGGTGTACTAATTGTAAAAAAGTAGTCTACATTATCTAAAATATATTTGGATGAAAAGGGAAAAGTTGTTAACAATAAATTTAAAAAAAAAAAAAAAAAAACTTCGGGTACGACACTATGGAAAAAATAATATGTTACAAAAAGGTAAAGTCATTTTACAACCGAAGAATAGACGAAGTACAGTAGATCACTTTATGAAATTTTGTTATGCCCCTATAACCTCCACAGAAATCGAAAAGTCATTTAGCCACCTGAAATGGATTTATCAGCCAAGACGGAGAAGCTTAACACCCCAATATATACTTAGAACCAATTCTGGTCGTTTACTTTAACAATAGTAGATGGGACATTCACGAAGAAAATAATTAGGACGAGTAAAATTATAAAATTGTCTTTAAAAACGAAGAAGAGTGTTGAGTTATTATGTAATTATTATTTTTTTACTTTTAATAAAAACATATTTTTACAAGCAAACCCTTGAGTGATCACTAATATATAGAACGAACATCGATAATTTAATTTGTCGATATAGGATGTCCCTACCTGTCAACAAAGTTTGCCCCACGGCACAGTGATTCCTTAGTACCTAGGCCATAAATCAAAAAAGGTCATGAGTGTATCCCGGTCTAAAAGGTAAGTAAAATGATTCACTAAAAGACTATCTGTCAAATACTATAAATTTCATAATAATAAATTGCAATTATCATTTACATTTGTGCAACGAAAGTGATAACATATCTACCCTCATTAGCAGTGCACTTCTGACGCCGTAACTTAATCACTTTGTTATCGTGTATTATTATTACTATTTGTTTATTAACACGTGGTCAAAACATGGAAATCCAAGAAAAAAGTATGAACTTTATTTTCTAACATGTTTCATGTATTTATATGTGTGTTTGAATTTTATACACATTTTCTACGGGAGGTCTATCGTTTCGTAAAAAATATTGTTAACTACGAATTTAGTTCGAGTTATACTTTGATGCCGACCTGTGCCGCACTAGAGGCATGCTTCATTTTAAAGATCAAAGTGTCCTTAATAAGGGCTGTAGGTTTCATTCTCGTCTGTTGTCAACTTTTCTAGTTAAAGGAGTGTCAACGAATAAGTGTCCTTAGTCAAGAATAATGAGATTTTTTCTAACATGTTTATGTCTTTGTTTTAGGTACTATTTTGAGAAGTGCTATTTCAAGGCGTACTTTTTTGATATGTGGTACTCCAAACAAGGCACTGAAAAAGAAAAATGTCAACAAGTTCTGGGTACTTTGACTAAAATGTCACTTCTTTCCGAAAACATTGAAAATATTGACATGGAGATTTTAAGCGACAGAATTAGCAATTTATGCAAACGATTTTCGTGTTATTGGAAAAAGACTTATTCTAGTAAGTCTAAATTAATAGAAAAATATTTAGATTGGCTTGCTGTAATGGAGTATATTGACATAAAACGTAATATTGTGCCGTGTATATTACAGCAAAAAGATAACGTCGATTCGTCTCCTTCTTGTTCGCGTGGCCGTCCGAAAAAAGATTTCAATGACAGTAGTAAACGTACAAAAAGGAGAAGACTTGCTGAACTATCCAATTTCGATTCGTCTGCTGTTAATACGTTGCTCAATACTTCCGCTGATGATGCCAGCTTAAGCTCTACAAAAATCGGCGAAAACGATGTTTTGTCACTTATTGCAGAAACTAAGTTAACTAGGCACCAATATTTATTAATTAAGAATTTTATAGATACTAAGATATCAAAAGATTGTATGCCTTCCTACCAAAGTATTGTTAAAGCTAAAAAACAGTGTTATCCTCCAAATATAACTGTTACCGAACCATCCGCTGAAGTCGAACTTCAGAGTTTATTAGACCACACTGCCACTCGGATTCTTGAGTTCCAAAAAGATGTTTTAGATAGAGTACCTAGCCAATCTCTAGATAAAATATTTTTAATAGGCAAATGGGGTTTCGATGGCAGTACTGGACATGGCGAATATAAACAACGTTTTTCTGATCCCAACCTTAAAGACAGTAGCTTGTTTGTTACCTCCTATGTACCACTTCAACTTATTTTGACGCCTGAAAATGAGGAAATCCCTGTTGTTTTGTGGAAGAATCCTCGTCCTTCCTCAACTCGGTACTGCCGGCCAGTGCGATTTCAGTTTTTAAAAGAAACAGCAAAGGTAACAGTTGAAGAAGATGCTTATTTTAAACAGAAAATAAGGAACTTACAACCTTCTATCTTTAAATATAGTGATCGCGAATATCGCATTACGCATAACTTGCAACTGACTATGGTGGATGGTAAAGTCTGTAGTACTTTAAGCGAATTCTGCTCATCCCCTAGGTGTTATATTTGCAAAGCTTTACCTAACGAAATGAATCAAATTGATCTTTGTTTAACGAAAGAAGCCGATGAAAGCAAATTTGAATTTGGTCTATCTTCACTACATGCAATGATTCGTTTCTTTGAATATTTCATTCATATAGCCTACAGGATGGATTTCAAGAAATGGCAAGCATCGATGGTGTTTCAACCGATATTTGAGAAAAAGAAAAAAGAAACTCAAGCCCAATTTAAGGAAAGATTAGGCCTCATCGTTGATAAACCAAAAAGTGGCGGAAGCGGGACATCAAACGATGGCAATACTGCTAGACGTTTCTTCATGAACTCAGACATATCAGACCAAATAACTGGTATAAAAAAGGAACATCTAGATCGCTGCTGGACTATACTTCAATGTTTAAATTCGGGATATAAGATTGATTCAAAAAAGTTTGACGATTTCGCTATAGAAACTGGTATAAAATGCCCGCCTCCGTCCACAAAGTTTTAATTCACGGTGCTGATATCATAAAGCACAGTTTGTTGTCCATAGGGGAACTGTCTAGAAGCAGCTAAAGCGAGTAACAAACACATTAAAGCATTTCGACAAGACAATAGACGGAAGATGAATCGCGTTTTCACAAACACAGACTTGATTAACAGGCTTCTTCTTCACTCAGATCCACTTATATCAAGTCTAAGAAAGTTACCTACGAAAAAAAATAGTGTTTTATCAAAATCTGTAATAGAATTGTTATCTATAGATAAGTAATTTTAATGCTTTAGTTTTATTTGTTTTATATGATAGTATTTGTATAGTTTTGTGTTAATTGACTAATTTATAATTATGTTTTTTTATTATCTGTTTAATTTGATGTTTTTTTAACAACAAGCAATACCTATTTCCACCTTTTATCCAATGGATATCGCGAATAAAATCATTTAAATTCAATGTCGAAAACAACTTTACTCCGAGACATTTCTAGACGTTGAACAAACGTATTTTTTAATTATATATTCACAAAAATATTTTAAATTTAATTTATTGCTTTCGTGGTATTTTAAGAAAAAAACCTGTATTTCGCGGTAAAGGTATTTATGGTCGCCCTTGTATGGGAGCGGAATCACTGTTTTCCTAGGTTACAGACCTAATTGTATTATCCTCAATACTATTAGCAAGTACGCGACGTCGTTTCCACACTTGCTAACGAATCGGCTGCTATAAGAACTGCAAAACAATGTTTTTAAAAGAGAAAATTAAGACAGGAGTTAAATTTCATAAGAGATAACTACGAAGTAATAGCCTCTTCGATAGACCAACTGCAATTGTCGCGCAGAGGCGAATCTTCTAAAAACATTTGGTGAGTGTCAACATATTAAATATCAATTTATGTATTGCAATGCGGCAACACTGTTATTTATGTTTTTTTTGCGTGTTGGCACTCTTGTAGAAAAGAGTATATGACTTATGGTTGCCGAGATGAAACCGTGACAAGGACGATGCAATCCTGGTGAGTGTTTAACACTATATACGAGTATACATATATAATATACGCGGGCTGCACTGAAAGTTTCAGGAATCTAATACTTAGAAACATATTTTTGACACATATCATACCTTTTCATAATCTCTAAAGTTTCATTATTTTAACACACTGGCCACATAGAAAAAAAAAGCGATGGTTCGGTTTCAATTGTTTTTTGAAGTCGTCGAGTCGCTGCTGAAAATGGAATTGTCCCGTGAAAATTTAAGAGCTATGATTTATTACGACTTTAAAAGTGGATTATCACAAAAACAATGTGGAGACCGGATGATTGTTGCTTTTAGTAATGAAGCAGCTTCAAAGACGACAATATACAGATGGTATGCAGAATTTCAACGTGGCCGTCTATCCCTCACGGATGACGTGCGTGAAGGTCGACCAAAATCGGCAGTCACGCAAGAAAACGTCGGTGCTGTGCGTCAGCTGGTAAAGGAAGACCGACATCTGTCATATCGGGAGATTCAAGAGTGTTCGGGCATTGGAATGAGTCAGATACAAATCATTTTACAGGAACAATAAAATTAGGCGTGCGAAAGTTGTTTTTCCGTTGGATCCCTCACTTATTGTCTGAGGAGCAGAAAACGACTCGTGTCAATTGGTGCCTCAGAACTTTGAATAAATTCAACGGAGGAAGCTCAAATGCAGTTTTTAGCGTTGTATCCGGTGACGAGTGTTGGATATATGCATATGAGCCTGAAAATAAAAACCTATCTCGAGTATGGGTCTACGAAGATGAGCTCAAGCCGACAAAAGTTATTCGTTCTCGCAGCATGGCCAAAAAGATGGTGGCTACGTTTGTCTCCAAATCGGGTCACGTGGCTCTATTCCTCTTGAAGATCGTAGAACGGTCAATGCCGGTTGGTACACCACTATTTGTTTGCCGAGTATCTTTGCTGAACTCCGAAAAAAAACTCTAGTCGACGCATTATCCTTCACCACGACAATGCCAGCCCTCACACCGCTCGGAAAACAACTGAGTACCTGGACGGTGAAAAAGTCGAATTCACGCACGTCATCCGTGAGGGATAGACGGCCACGTTGAAATTCTGCATACCACCTGTATATTGTCGTCTTTGAACTGCTTCATTACTAAAAGCAACAATCATCCGGTCTCCACATTGTTTTTGTGATAATCCACTTTTAAAGTCGTAATAAATCATAGCTCTTAAATTTTCACGGGACAATTTCATTTTCAGCAGCGACTCGACGACTTCAAAAAACAATTGAAACAGAACCATCGCTTTTATTTTCTATGTGGCCAGTAGTGTGTTAAAATAATGAAACTTTAGAGATTATAAAAAGGTATGATATGTGTCAAAAATATGTTTCTAAGTATTAGATTCCCGAAACTTTCAGTGCAGCCCTCGTATATATGTGTTAAACACTCACCAGGATTGCATCGCCCTTATCGCGCCCAGATGTTATCCTTTTACTTCGCCTTTCTCCTACCTCGACCGTCCCGCCATTTTTCATGTCACGGTTTCATCTCGGCAACCATAATGTCCTCTTATCTACAAGAGTGCCAACACGCAAAAAATATATCAAACCATAAATAACAATGCAATACATAAATTGATATTAAATATGTTGACACTCACCAAACGTTTTTAGAAGACTCGCCTCTGCGCGACACTCCCAACTGCGAACGAAGTATTAATGGAGCAAAGCAAACAACTGACGCGTCCACTCCAGGATCTTCTTCCTGGCGCGAACCGCTGCGTCTCTCTTACCTCTCATTACGATGTCATTCCCATCATGGTGTGCAGTTTCTGGTGCGGAGGTTACCTCATCTGTTCTAGACACAGTATCATCGTCCAGTTCATTGTCAACACTGGATCCCGGTATAGCCACTTCAGGTTGGCTACTCACAGTTTCGACCGTATCACTTTCACCTGATGTGTCTAAGTCGGTCTGATCATTTCCGGATACATGGGAAACTGATTCATGTGGTGATGAGATCTCTTCATTTACATTACGTATTTGTGCTTGGTTGGAGGCAGTCAGCTTCTAATGGATACAAGTGTCCAACAGACCGTGGGAATATAGCATTATCTACTTTAATATTAGCAACTCGGTGCTCACCGTCTGCTCCTTTTATCAGATCAGTGATTCTGCCAACCTTCCAGTTCTCGCGATTCTTTGAGTTTGCTTCGATTTGTACGATAACACTGATTCCTCTTTTAAAGGTGATATATTCAAACATTTTCCCAGACTAGGAAAGGACTTAGGAAATCTGAGGGCCTTTGAACATGTTGTACCTCAGTACCAGTGTTTTACCAACGCTACTAATCGTTTATAAAAGCCCCCGTGCCAGGGTGCTAATTGAGGAATAAATTTCCATTGGATATTTCTTTCGGCACAATATGGTTTATCCATTACTTCAGAAACAAGCCTAAAATTTGTACCATTATCTGAATAAATCTTTCTTGGTATTTCTCTGTTTGCAGCAAATCTGCGTAACGCAAGAAGAAATTCCTCAGCGGATAAGTCGTTAACAACCTAAAGGTGGATGGCTCGAACCGTAAGACAAGTGAATAAAGATATCCAACGTTTTTCCTTTCCAACTGCTGTTGTTACATACAGTGGGCCTAAATAATCAACACCAGTGAAACTAAAAGGATCATAGTAATTCACTCTCTCATGTGGCAGTGCTGGTGTACTTGGAAGTTTAAAGGGACCGCCACCATGTTTAATGCATTGTGGACATCTTCGTTGTACCTTTTTCACCTGAGCTCTTCCTTGCAGTATCCAATACCGCTTCCTTATTGTACTCAATGTGTGCGAGACGCCAACGTGATAGCTGTTTTCATGAGTTTGTTTTATATTTTTATTTGTAAAATCACAATCTTTGGGTAGCAGTATGGGATATTTAATGTCATAGCTCCAGTTGGTGTTGGTCATACGACCACGGCACCTCAAAATTCCATCGACGTCATTGAAAAGATCTAAGTTCCTTGCCAGGTGTGTTCTCTTTCCATGGTGTTCTTCTGAGGTTTTTTTGCATTTTTTTTATCTCACTCACCATTCCAACCACTGCCACTGTCATGTTTATTCTGGATTGGTGAATCACAATCATCAATCTCCATCGGTTCTTTGCATGATTCCAGATCTTCCAAAGTTACTGCAGGCATAGAAGATTCATCCTCGCAAGACACAGTTGGCTCGCCAGGGTTTTAACAGGTCAAAGAAGGATCACCTGGACTATCATCCAAGGCCTCCCCAACTGAAAGAAAAGTTTGATATGTCGTAGTTTTATGTCTCGTAGTACCAAGTTTTAGGCCAACAGCTTTCTTCCAATGCAAGGAACTCGGGGCCCTTGTACCAAAGCTCCCTTTTTTCATTAAATAGGTCAGGTCGTATAGCAATAACAGATGACAGGATTTGATTTTGTTTTTAACGGGTGATAACAAAAAAATTAGAATCATTTTCAATAGTCTTAAAATATATCTATTGTCATAGACAAAAAAGTTGTACATGAGGTTATTTTTACCTCTTTTGAGATTCTTGATTTTCATTTGTTTTATTTTTTAAATCATTTATAATTGTCAAAATGACGTCGAAACAAGAAGCTCTGCGAAAACGCGTTATACATTTTTATAATAAAAATATAAACATGAGGAAAAAGTACACAGTAGATCATTTTACCAAAGAAAATATATCAGTTTCTACTATATATAGAATTCTTGTATCCTTGACGACAGCTCGCAAACGTGGTAGCGGCCGACCAGCTAAAATAATGACCAAGGGAAGACTGAAGAAACTCCATACCACTTTCAATGATAGTGATTTCGTGAGCCAACGAGATGCCGCGGAAGAATTTAAATGTTCTCAACCGTACATTTGCCGGTCTTTAAAAAAGGTGGGTTTGGAGTGCCGCAAGAAGGTACGGGCACCGGAATACACCGATCAGCAAAAATCTAACACTATGTCACAATGCCGCTGGATGGTTAGAAATTACAGAGGAAAATCGTTTATTTTGGATGATGAAAGTTATTTCCCTTTGAGCAAAACCCATATACCTGGAAATGGTCGGTACTATACCAGCAATATTTCAACAACACCAGACAATATAAAACACAAGTATAAGCACAAGTTTGAGCAGAAAGTTATGCTTTATGTGGCTATTTCCGATAAAGGTGTGTCAAAACTGTGGTTCAAACCTAGTGGTTTAGCGGTCAATCAAAAATTATATGAGAGTGAATGCTTGAAAAAAATACTTAAACCGTTTATTCGCCAACATCACCCTGATGGAGAATATGTATTTTGGCCAGATAAGGCATCGTCGCATTACGCCAAAAAAACATTGCAATTCCTGGAATCCCATAATGTGCCATTTGTACCGAAAATCCGTAATCCCACAAACCTTCCACAATGTCGGCCTATCGAAGATTTTTTTGGTCATTTGAACAGTCTGGTTTACAAAAATAATTGGAGAGCAGAAAATTGTGCCGAACTAATACAGAAAAATACAGAAATTTAGTGCGAACACCAATTAACGCGTCAAATTAAATAGAGTCCCAAACAAACAAACATCGATCGCGACGAAATGCGTCTAGGGTAAAATACTACACGAAAAATGAAATGCTACGAAATAATTATTCTAATGTAAAAAGCCACGCGAAAAATTGCTTTAAGTAAAAGATTCTATTGAAGTTTTGTTCATTCGAGGTGAAATGCGATTCGGTGAATCGCTACAAGGAATTTATGCTTTTGAGGTAAAGGACTAACAAATGATTTGAACAGTCTGGTTTACAAAAATAATTGGAGAGCAGAAAATTGTGCCGAACTAATTAAAAGGATCAAAACTTGTGTGCGAAAAATGGACAAAAATGCCGTCCAACGGTCTTGTTCGGGCATTATGTCAAAACTGCGTCGAACAGCTGATCACGGGCCTTATTGTAACGTTCATTGATTATTTTGTAAATAGTTAAATGTGTATTATAACCTTACTTTAAAAAAGTTTGATAAAATGTTACATAAATTAAGTATTTTTTACAGCTTTGCAAATAATTCTCATTTTTTTGTTATCACCCGTTATATTTGTGGAATCTGAGACCCATAGACATTTGAACTCTCAAGACTACAATCTTAAGACCTCAAATGCGTTGCCAACCCTGAGGACTAAGATGGAATGCCTCTATGCTAGTAATTTCACCGGTTGTCATATCCCCACACCGGAACACAACAATGCGAACACTGTTGCTTGGCGGGTGGTTAATGGATAAGACGGTGGTAGCGATCCGGACGGACCCTGCACAGGGTCCTACCACCACTAGCCACCATACTACCACCATATAACACATTTCTGTCTCAGCATGTTTTTAGTTAACTTCGTTTACTCTGTTTGCCACAAATGGTGGGAGCAATTTATTTCATCTCATCCAGCAAAGGACAACGATACTGTCCGTCCATAAATATTCCTTTTCTTTAGCCATATCTATGTTGATTCTAACATATTTCAAAAGTCGACTTCCGGTTAAAATCCGAGTAATTCAAGTTTAGGTATCTTTACGTTTTCTTTGTCTTCAATCCGTGAAACGCGGGATTTTGCCATAAGAATAGACACTGAACTCTCGTTTTCAGTTACTGCTTTCAAGTAGACAACAGCTGCAAATGCATTTTTCGACGCGTCAGTGAAACAATGTAAGTAGTATTTCGCGTTTTCCTTTGATTGTATACCTCTATATCTTGGTATTTCAATATCAACTATAATTCGAAATCTCTTAAGGCTTTCTTCCACTGATTTAATTAACTCTTTAGGTAACTCTACATCCCACTTCACTTTAATCTCACAGATGCTCTGGAAAATAATTTTCATTGGTAGTATGAGCGGGCAAACAAATCCACATGGGTCATATATACGTGCCAAAGCACGGAGAACCTTCCTCTTAGTATTGACTTTTATATCTATATTCAGATGATCTTCTGGGATTTTTAATTTCAATATATCCTTGTCAACTTCCCAAGTTAACCTTAACTTTTTCAGTGTAGGCAGACTTAAGAGGCTGCGGAATTACCTCCATTTATTCCTTACTATTTGAGATCTAGTCCCTTATGTTCATGGACAACTGATTGAATATTGTCCTCGTCTGGTCGTAAACCTGTTTAGCTTCGTGCACTGAGTCCGCTCCTGATACCAGATTGTCTACATAGCACTTGTTAGCTATGGTCTTTAATAAACTTTCATTAGACTGGCTCATATGATATCTGACTGTAGCTGTGAGTAAAAAAGGGCTCGATATCACGCCGAAAGGTACCCTGCAGAAACGTAAGCACATAAGATTATCTCCTTCTGGTTCTTTATTGATATCCTTCACCCACAAGAATCTTGTCACATCACGGTCTTCTATTTGAAGGGCGACTTGCAAAAATGCCTTTTCCACGTCAGCTATGATACCAATTCTTTTTGTACGAAAATTAAGAAGAAAGGCTGTTAGGTCCTCTAACGTCGAGGGGCCGCTATATAAGCATTCGTTTTAGCTCTTCTGACCTGTTTAGCAGACGCATCGTAAACAATTCTGCCCTTTTTCCCCTCTTGTTAGACCATATGATGTGGCAGATAATGCACTGGGTGGCATTCATTTGACGAGGAAGATTGGCTCTGACTAAACATCTCTACAACACCGAGTACAAGGGTCAAACTGAAAGTTTTGGGAATAGAAAAAATATGCAGTTAAATTGAATAAAAGTATTTTTATTGTTTTTTCAAAGTATTCTCCTTTATATTTTATGCACTTTTCCATGCGATGAAACCAGTCATTAAAGCACTTATTGAAGTCTGAAGTAGGGGTCGACAAAATGGCCTTTTAAAAGTCTCCACTGCTGTTTCCGGCGTCTGAAACCGCCACGCAACTTTTCCTTAATTTTGGGAAATGTGAAAAAGTCATTGGGGCTTAAGTCGGGGCTGTATGGAGATGGTCAGTAATTCGACTTTTTCACCGTCCAGGTACTCAGTTGTTTTCCGAGCGGTGTGAGGGCTGGCATTGTCGTGGTGAAGGATAATGCGGCGACTAGGGTTTTTTTTTCGGAGTTCAGCAAAGATACTCGGCAAACAAATAGTGGTGTACAAATCGGCATTGACCGTTCTACGATCTTCAAGAGGAATAGTACTACTATTCTACTATTATAGTAGGCACGTGACCCGATTTGGAGACAAACGTAGCCACCATCTTTTTGGCTGTGCTGCGAGAACGAATAACTTTTGTCGGCTTGAGCTCATCTTCGTAGACCCATACTCGAGATTGGTTTTTATTTTCAGGCTCATATGCATATATCCAACACTCGTCACCGAATACAATGCTAAAAACTGCATTTGAGCTTCCTCCGTTGAATTTATTCAAAGTTCTGAGGCACCAATTGACACGAGTCGTTTTCTGCTCCTCAGACAACAAGTGAGGGATCCAACGGAAAAACAACTTTCGCACGCCTAATTTTATTGTTTCTGTAGAATGATTTGTATCTGACTCATTCCAATGCCCAAACACTCTTGAATCTCCCGACATGACAGATGTCGGTCTTCCTTTATCAGCTGACGCACAGCATCGGCGTTTTCTTGCGTGACTGCCGATTTTGGTCGACCTTCACGCACGTCGTCCGTGAGGGATAGACGGCCACGTTGAAATTCTGCATACCACCTGTATATTGTCGTCTTTGAAGCTGCTTCATTACTAAAAGCAACAATCATCCGGTCTCCAAATTGTTTTTGTGATAATCCACTTTTAAAGTCGTAATAAATCATAGCTCTTAAATTTTCACGGGACAATTTCATTTTCAGCAGCGACTCGACGACTTCAAAAAACAATAACACTATAAAACTATAACTACTTCTTTACATTTTAAACGCTGATAGAAATACCGACCAAAATCAGACTATGTTATTCATACCTTTGTATTAATCTTTATCAAAAGGAAACACTTTCTATTCAAGACTGATTTAATACCTGTAGACAACTTTTGAATTATTCAAATCGGGCATTCCATTCAAAAGTTATTATCAATATGATAATGTACACACACATACATAACAGCACACCTTCATTCCCGGAGTGGGTAGGCAAACCAACAGAAATATCAATAACTGTAAAAAGACTTGTTTACATATAATCCTGTAACGACATTTTGCACAATCAGGCCAAGAAGTTTACAGTGTATTAGTGACAGGTTGCAAGCCCATCACCTAACACTACTACAAGCCCTTGTTCCCTAAGTCGCCTCTTACGACATACACGAAGAGACATGGAGTGGCTGGCACTATTCCAACCCGGCAACCACACACATCATGTCATTCTAAATAATCATAATCAAACAATAGGCCGACACCCTAGTACCCATGCTGAGCCGTTAATGTGCAATTTTTTGAAATTAGAGGGTAAGGATAGGGGTACGGGATGGTAGTACTAGGAGATGCCTATTAGTTTATCAAAACACCTTTCAACGAACGTATTAATATAGCGTACATTTCTCAAAGCATAAGTTTTATTTTTGGTAGTCTCAAGTCTAACCTAACCTAACCTACGTAATTAATACTTAAGATATTATGCTGTTTCAGCAGAAAATTACGCTCATCAAATTATAATTCGATGAAATGATACAATCGATGAAGTCGAAATACGGGTATGGCCCATCATTTAGATAATTTATCTCTGAAGGTTTTTACGTCTAGTAATTCTGATTTATGTACGGGTGTTACAGAAAACTCAGATAAACCGAAGCGAAGCAAGGGCGGGTCGCTAGTACGATATATAATTACCAGATTCTTGTTCAAACGGCGTAAGCTCGGTGTCGACGTCGATCGTTTGGCTGCGTGCATTTTCTATGGCGGACTCAAGCTCTTGGTACCAAACCTCGAATTCGATTTCATTGCTCGCACTAAGCAAAAGGTTGGTGCCTTCGTCTAAAAAATATTAACCACCATCAGAATGAAACATGTTGTACATAACAAGTGTAAAAATTATATGGGTTTTCATTAAAATTCTGCAATAAATTAAGATGAAAAAAATAATAATGTCGACATCAATTTTGAAAAAAGTTACATGCTTCTTATTTTGTATAAATATCTAGTTTAAGTGTGCAGGTGGAGCATACCGTGCGTGCCCGGAGCGGGCGCGTACAGCGTGAAGGAGTGCGGCGGTGGTGCGCACGCCAGGCGAAGCGCACGCAGCGGTAACGCGGCGTGCGCGCGGAATTGCGCGCTGCCCGCCTTCGATGCCAGCACCGCCACGTCGTTAAACTGACGTGGGAAACAAAATTCAATGTTTGAACTGACTTTTCAACAGAGCTAAACTGAACGCTCGGCTACTAGGGAAAAAGTTGTAGGGACAATTGCCCCGGTGATTCTAGATTTTTTCTTCGCTTAACTTCCTCGTAAATCGATATTTAAAGACTTACAGAAAGGTTTAGTAAAAAAGGATTACAAAGGGTTAAAGGGTTGAATCACAAATAATTAAGTAATTAATCGTAGCATAGTTTTTCACAAATATGTTAATTAGATAACAATTACAAAATCGCAAAGTATCACAAACAATGACAGATGTCAAAAATAATAGTTATCTATTTACAATTCTGAAAGTGTAGTGCAAATGCAACAATTTAACTGACAAGTGGTTGTCCAGAAAAACCGAACTATTTGTAGGTGACCTGTTGAATGATGGTACCATAAATAGTAGTGACAAGAGAAGAACTTTGTATCCCTTAATCCCCCGGGTTATCCTTTATTTTATAATGTATGGTGATTCAAAAACCATTTCGAGAATAAGGGTTGTAGAACCATTATCTGTTATTATTTTTAATTTATCATTTGACATTATTTCACCTCTAATGTAGTGACGTCACGATCTTGATTGGTAGGTTGTATCTCATCTGTGATCGATCAACCATAATACTGCATATAATACTGTATACTAATAATAATAACGTATAGTGTGTGTAATACTGTATATCGAATTTTGTCTTATTTTTTCAGTTTTCTTTTAAAGCTGCTTAAAATTAAGACATTTTTTAACTGTGTATAAAGAAAACAATGTAAGATCTTTAAAAAAAAATATGAGTTCGTTTTGGACCCTCCACCCGTAGGCCAGTCTACGGGTGGTACATGACTTGATATCGACATTTGACGTGATCTGTCAAAAATGCACAGTGTTGCCAGACAAAAAAACAATCAATAACGTTTTAAAGAAACTCTCAAACAGTTTTAAAACATGTCTCAAACAAACCAATTTTGTAGTGACGTCATAACGCATTTTTTCTTAAACTGTAATAGTACATTGTGCATCAAGGGCGGTAAGAAGAGGATTGCTAACGAGAGACTGTTAGAAGCCCGACGCCGTAGGCGGAGGGCTTTTAATGACTCGAGTTTGCAATCTCCTTACTGCCCATGATACACACAATGATTTTCATCACATTAGCGAGGAAATAAAAAACAAATAGAAAAAGAAACCTTTAATAAAGATGAAAGTAAGTAACAATCAAGAAATCATTTATTAAAGTTAAAAGTAATTGTACATTTGTTATTATTACTGAAATTTAATGTCATATTTTTTTCAGGGTATTTTATCGATTGGATGGAGTTCGTTATGTTTTGTGACGCTTCTCTCCAGTCGCTCGCCTCGCTCCAGTTCTTGGCTCAAGGGTTGGTTTTGGTATGTTTGGTGTGTGTATGGTGTGTTTGGTATGTTATGTTGATTTGCAGATGAAACCGATGCAATAGGCCTTTGAGGAGTACTTTGGCATTTTCTGTATATTGGCCGATGAACACGATGAAATATGTTCTTGAGGTTCCGGCACAATATTTTGACATAACTTAATATTCTCTTATTTTGTTGCTAATGTCTATTTTGTTTGTGATGGAATCATCTATATAAGTTTCTGCAACAGTAGATGATCTCCAGCCTCCATGTCTCTTCAGAGTTAAAATGTCTACCCAGTCGCGTTTAAATCGCAATGTTTAAAGAACTTGTAAACATTATAAATTATGCGTCTTTCTCCGCTGTGGATTATTGATCCACTTTTATTCTTTCGACTAGGTGAGGAAATGAATACATTTTCAAATTGTTCGAGTAACGCTCTAGATACACAACCGTTTTGTTCGAAGGTCTGACTTCAACTGGTCACTGTGAACTAGACTTAATAATTTCAAGCATTCTAATTGGCTAGGGGGCGTGGCCAGGTCGGCGGTCAACGATGAGTCACTATTTTCTTAACGCGAATGCACTATAGGTCAATTAGTGTGAGACTGTCCTCTGATATTCATTATTTTAAAGATAAATAATCGCTCTCTATATTGAATGCAAGAAATAAATGGGCAATACAGTATTATTTTACTTTTAGTCGTTGACAGCCCTCACTATCGGCGACGCGGCGAGTGAGCTAATTCATTTTCACCGTTCGTACACAGTCTTAGCTTAGCTTACCCTACAAATAATTTTGATTCTTTGCAAGGCAATAATAATTAATAAATAGATGATACAATAACTTGTTATTGTGTAGATTTATTAAAGCAAATAAACTGTAATTTTTATAATTTTTCCGTGATTATTTTATTCCTTTTCACGTCTAAAATAAACTTATGAGGTGAAAGCTCCTTTCGCAATCCACGGATGTTAATGGAGCAAACGTATGAATTTAAATTAATATAATATCAATGGCCACTCCTGACGTCCTTGTATTATTTATTTATTACTATCCTGCAAAGGTTAAAGATTAAAGTTCAGGTAAGAAATAAATTAATGTAATTTAATTTGTTTAATTAAAATTGGAGTCATGTCTTTATTATGGCGAGTATTGACACCGATTTGTCCGATCTGTGGCCATAAATCATAATGTTTAGGCTAAGAAAAAAGCGGCTTTTGTAAAGATTAAAGGAATGTGCTTTCTGTACTTGTACTACCTATATTGTCTATTCTGTGCTATATGGGGACCCCATTGCAAGTTTTGTCTATAGTTATCCCTAAGAAGTGTCTTATCTACCATTTCTAAACACTCGTTATTCAGAATTATGCTTGATTCTACCGGCCTAGCATTAGGCAAAGTGATCCTAACACATTTAGTTTTTTTAGCATTGAGAAGTAAATTGTTACAAGTAAACGAACTAAGTACTTTACCTTAGGGTGGCGTTTATCCTACTATAACCGACGGATTTTCGGTCTACCTTGAAAATGAATGATGTATCATCAGCAAAAAGTACAATATCACAAAGCTCATCTACCGTTGGTGGTAAGTCATTAATATAAACCAAAAATAAGAAAGAACCTAATATAGAGCCCTGAGGAACACCTAATTTAACTGCTGCTCGAACAGAATGTGTTTGGTTTACAACAACTGTTTGTGTTCTATCACTGAGATATGAAGACATAAGACTTAGTGAATTATTTGATGTTTTAATTGTAAGAGTCGCATGATCTACGTAATCGAAAGCTTTGGAAAGATTACAAAAAAATCCTATTACATAATAATATATATTTAATGAGTACAGATGCTGCATCAGTTGTAGATCGTCCTCTGGTGAAGCCGAACTGATTACTGTTAAGCAGTTTATTTCTACTGAAGTGACCTAACATATTTTTTAACATTAACTTCTCAAAAACTTTACTTAAAACAGGTAGAATAGAAATGGGATGAAAATTCGTTAAATCACTCATCTCGGCCGATTTAAAAAGAGGTATGACTATACTATATTTCATAAGATTTGGAAAGACCCCCTCTAAAATGCAATTATTGTAGAATAAAGCTAAGTGCGGTGCAATGATATCTATAACATGATGGATGACTTTAACTGATACATACATACATAACATCACGCCTTCATTCCCAGAGTGGGGTAGGCAGAGCTACAGAAATACCAACAACTCTAAAAAGACTTGTTGATAATTCTGTAACCACATTTTGCACAATCAGGCCAAGAAGTTTACTAGTATATTAGTGACAGGTTGCAAGCCCATCGCCTAATAATACTACAAGCCCTTATTCCTTACTTTAACTGATGTTCCCCATAAATCATGGTCTTTTTTTAAACTGAGCGATTTAAATACCTTAACAATATAAACTGAATCTACATGGCTAAAATCAAACATCATATTACATTCAAAGGTTCAAATCCCGGTAAGGGCAGATATTTGTGTGATGAGCGCAAATATTTGTTCCCGAGTGCTGGATCTTTTCTATGTATGTAAGTATTTATTTCTCTATATATAAGTATGTTTATCGATGTCTAGTATGGATTGCAGCATTACCGCTGCAAAGTTAAACCTTTTTTGCACCGTCGTATTGTTACCTCCTTGTTCCGGTACGTGATGTTATTCTTTGGTCGCTTGTCATAAAATTTTTAAGTTCAAAAACTTTCGAATTTTTCCTGACGTTCTCCGCTCGCTTGTTCTCGGTCATTATGAATTCGGAGCTGACATGTTGATAATCACATAAAGATTATTTTTTTGAAGAAAAGTTTTGATCAGTGAAGGCTCTCTAGTGTATCGCCTGCAAGACGCCTCAGTCTTCAACCTTTTTTTGGCCAACTTTGAGCCTTGTATTGCCTCACGAAGGCACCGCAGTACCGGTTTATTCCCCGGTTCCTACCGCCTACCCCATTTGGCACCAGTGCTATTACGCACCAACCAGACTCCAGACCTTCCACCTACCCTAACCGGCACCACGGCGTGGAGAGGTTGACTCCGCACCACCACCGCTCAGCCCGCACCAGACTACACCCGGCGCGCGTGCATTTTTCCTTTTTTAATTTTTATTATCTGTATAAGTTGTTTTAACCGATAGTCTCTGTACACAAACATCACCCCAGAAACCGTGAGTATACCATTGTCACATTTCGTAGTGTTGCTTTAGCGACGTCTCTAGAGTAGCATTCCAGTATTTGTTGACTGGTATTTTAGTCACCATCTCACACCCTTCATTCAACCCAGTAACCCCCCTAAATTCAAAAAAGGCCCGCGCGCCTGATCGAACAGCATTTATAATGTTCTTTTTCGGTTTTTAATTTGGTCATCGATAGTTGTATTTGTGAACACATAACCGGCTCGCTTTCCTCTTTTATGGTGTGTGTATTTCTCATTTGTGTATTTCGACTTAGGATTTAATTAAAATAAATCTTTGTCTTTAAAACGTTGTTCGGCAATTTTAATTCCACAAATTCTACGTATTGAGCACCGGTATACTCCGTGTGTTCGGTAGTACGATCATTTAAAAGCTTTTTTTTTAAATAGTCGTGCTACAAATGGCGCCCGAACAGGGACGCCATTTGTAGCACGACTATTTAAAAAAACCAAATGACCAAAAATGACCAATGTTAGGTGCATCGTTTTTTCTTTGAGTATACTAATCTTTTTGGTCTGATCCAAAATATGTTTGGTCACCCTTTTTTTGGTCTGGTCCAAAATATTGGTGTACTCGTTTTCCTTGGATGTCTGTACCTAGTTTTTCCAGTACGAGTGTAAGTACCTCATTTTTTCCTAGTACGTAGTAACTTCCGTACTATGTTCGCGGCGTTTTGCGTTCCAATTTTCAATTTGGTCGGCCGTATGTGCTTCATTTGTTTGTTTTGCATACTACGCATTTCGCGCGGTTTTGCTTGCGGAATTATTTATCGTCAGACGTTCTGTCCGTTTCGACTTATATTGGTCTTATCTGACGTTTCGATTCGGTTTTTAACCGGAACCTTGTTCCTTGGGGTTCCGTACTTTCACGGTATGTTCGAGGTTTGTGGTTTGTCGTCGTTTTTTTGTCGATGGTGAGCTGCTTCCTCTCACTGTTCTCCGAACACCATTTTTCTGCGAGCTAGCGGAATCATTGTTTTCTTGGTAGTGGTGCCGTTGTCGCCTTCTGCTAGCTCATTAGGCGATTTACGCTTGCGGACTAGTTTTTCGATGGCTGTGTAGTGTGTAGCATTTTGCGTATTTTTTTGATTTAAAATCTGTATATAGAGGTTTATGTTAATTATCTGCGCTTTATGTTACGGTTTAGTTACGTTGGTGGTCTTGAGTCCGGTTGTCCGTACGTTTCCTCCCTGTTCGGACAATTTTGGTGATCCCTCGGCCGTTCCTGTTGGGTTGTGGTCTTGACACCAGTCGGCGCTTCGCCTTTTTCTGCATTCGCCTGTACGTTTTGGTTTAATCCCGCGGTTTTTTGGTATTTGTACGTTGTAGTCACGGTGTTCGAGGTCATTGACCTTGAATGTTTGATAACGTTTAACTGTAGTTTAAGCTACAGGTGTACCTTTCGGTGTCCGACTCCTTTTTACTTCCTACCTTGTTAGGGTTGTCACTTCTTAGATTGTGTAGGGTTATCACTTCTTAGATTATTTAGGGTTGTCACTTCTTAGATTGCTAGGGTTGTCGCACACCATTTAATTTACTTTATGGTTGTAATTTTTTTTTTCTTCTCCTTTGTCTAGAAGGGGGATGATTGCAGCATTACCGCTGCAAAGTTAAACCTTTTTTGCACCGTCGTATTGTTACCTCCTTGTTCCGGTACGTGATGTTATTCTTTGGTCGCTTGTCATAAAATTTTTAAGTTCAAAAACTTTCGAATTTTTCCTGACGTTCTCCGCTCGCTTGTTCTCGGTCATTATGAATTCGGAGCTGACATGTTGATAATCACATAAAGATTATTTTTTTGAAGAAAAGTTTTGATCAGTGAAGGCTCTCTAGTGTATCGCCTGCAAGACGCCTCAGTCTTCAACCTTTTTTTGGCCAACTTTGAGCCTTGTATTGCCTCACGAAGGCACCGCAGTACCGGTTTATTCCCCGGTTCCTACCGCCTACCCCATTTGGCACCAGTGCTATTACGCACCAACCAGACTCCAGTCCTTCCACCTACCCTAACCGGCACCACGGCGTGGAGAGGTTGACTCCGCACCACCACCGCTCAGCCCGCACCAGACTACACCCGGCGCGCGTGCATTTTTCCTTTTTTAATTTTTATTATCTGTATAAGTTGTTTTAACCGATAGTCTCTGTACACAAACATCACCCCAGAAACCGTGAGTATACCATTGTCACATTTCGTAGTGTTGCTTTAGCGACGTCTCTAGAGTAGCATTCCAGTATTTGTTGACTGGTATTTTAGTCACCATCTCACACCCTTCATTCAACCCAGTAACCCCCCTAAATTCAAAAAAGGCCCGCGCGCCTGATCGAACAGCATTTATAATGTTCTTTTTCGGTTTTTAATTTGGTCATCGATAGTTGTATTTGTGAACACATAACCGGCTCGCTTTCCTCTTTTATGGTGTGTGTATTTCTCATTTGTGTATTTCGACTTAGGATTTAATTAAAATAAATCTTTGTCTTTAAAACGTTGTTCGGCAATTTTAATTCCACAAATTCTACGTATTGAGCACCGGTATACTCCGTGTGTTCGGTAGTACGATCATTTAAAAGCTTTTTTTTTAAATAGTCGTGCTACAGTACCCATAGTACAAGCCTAGAGCTTAATTTGGGACTAGGTCAATTTGTGTGATATTGTCCCCTGATATTTATTTATTTTTTTACATTTACCTACATTAGCACAAAGTAAAGTTTGAGCTTCAATTGCGGATGATTGAAGACATTTCGTGGTATGAATGGTTATGGTAGAAAAATAATCTTCGAACGCTAAGGCCACGTCTTTGTTTGACGTGATTTGTTTATCACCCTTTCTTAAGGTGACTTGATTATCACGAGTTTTAGTTTTACCTGTTTCTCTATTTATTATTTTACACACAGTTTTGACCTTATTGTCAGAAGCTTTGAGTTTAAAACTTGAAATTTTTTACTTAGCAATTAAGCAAACTTTCTTGAACATCTTTGAATAATCCTTAACATAATCTAAGAGGTCAGCGTTCTTGTTCTCCTTCCTCTCTCTATAAAGTTCATAAAGCCTATTTCTACTCCTATGAATGCCTACACGTAGCCCATTCACTAAACTTGCTTTTTGACCCACACATAGATTTCATCCAAACAAGAATTAAGCCAAACAAGTCTTTATTAATACTATCAGAATCATTATGCGCAAAGGATAACGCACAGAGATTATTCTGAATTTTATTTTTAAATAATTCCAAACGATTGCTAGTTTCGGGTCTGTATATGTATCATAAGATTCATAAGTTTTGATGATCGGTATGAACCATCCCCATAATGATACTATTTTAATGAGAACTATACCATGGCACTAATAAACCTTAAATTAGAGAATATATATATATAAACAAACATTATTCATTTTCATTATTCATTTTCTTTTTCTGTGAAAGCCTAACCAAGAAACATATGTATGAAAACATTACAAGTCGGCAAAATCAGAGTGAGTTTTGTAATTTTTTGGAGCGGTGTGGAGGAAGACCTGAAGCATTATTAAAACATGTTGTTACTGAAAATGAAACCTTGAATAAATAAGTTACCTTTGTACTAGTATTTTTTTTATCTCCAGCTCTGTCTCCAAAATTTAGGGTAGGTATTTCGGCCTTTTTCAGGATTATGAGCTTTTACTAATGGAGCTCAAATAATCCACGAGAGTTATTTAACATTATTCTTTCAAAGTTATATAAAAATATTAAAAATAAGGTAATGAAATAAATACGAATTTGCGGCAGGAATTGAGCTACAGAGCCTTCGTGTTGACAAGGGTCTTCGACCAAATTTCGGAGCTGATAACCGTTTCTACTTCTCATTTAGTAATGTTCAAAAACAACTATATAAAAAGCAAGAGCTGATGATGACTTAGTAGAGGTACAAAATTTGGCCTCCAAAAGAAAAAATATTTCTAAAGGGGTAAAATAAAACAATTGAATGACGGTATTAAGTTTTTGCAAACACAGAAAGTGTGCGGACGTTTTCCAAAAAAGGTACCTACGAGTATAGTTAAGTACAAAAATTAACAACGGTAATTTTTGCATTACGTCACGAAAATTACTGCTTTAAGAGAAATAGACAAAACTTCTGTAGCAAGTTATACCATATTACTAACAGTGAGGTTTGAATTTGCTATGCTTATTTAATTTGAAATACAGCTTATTGGCTTATGAGGGAGGTGTATAAATATATAACTAATTTTCATGACGTAATGGAAAAATTACCGTTGTATATTTTTTCCCCCTACTATTGGTACTTTTTTTTTGAAAACGCCCGTGCATATTCCAGTAAAAGTATAACGATTTACTTATCTCCCATTTTTTATACCAATTATCAAAACTTATGGATCACTCCTCGTATCTTAATCGAGATATCTTATCGCCACTTTTCAAATAGGTACTGTTGAGTAGTTAAGCGATGGGCTTGCAACCTGTCACTAATACACTGGTCAACATCGTAGCCTGACTGAGCAATATTATGCAGTTGCAGAATTACCATTAAGTCTTTTTTAGACTCGTTTTTCATACTTTTTGATTGCAAATGCTAGACTTGTCACTGATACTAAAACCGCTATATATATTCCTATAATATTTGAGGAGTTCCCTCCATTTCTCCAAGATCCCATCATCAGATCTTGAAGTGATGAAAATGGGACCAACTAGAAAGAACAACCATTCAAAAGAAAAAATCATATCGTTCTGGCCGTCTTAGAGTAGTCAGGGAAAACACAGTAACAAAGAAAACCCGACGAATTAAAAACCTCCTCCTTTTTTTGAAGCCGGTTAAAAAACCTTCTGTTTCTAGCATTTTGTAAAGTACACGTACATTACATTGCTTTGAGAACATGGTGTTGGAGTACTGGCTACTCATCTAATCGAATTTAGTATTTTTTATTGATATTTTTGAATTATGACTTTTCTGTACATAGTTACTTCCTTGATAATAAACATTAATTGGATGTGTATCCAATGCTTGCTCATTTTTAATAAACATTATCACAATAATTACTAGTAAAACTTCAAAACGTTATCAGCACGAAATTGTGATCATGTTGTGATGTATTTTGTGCAAGTATATTTTTTTTGTGACGGTGAAAATTAAATAGTCGCATAAAATGTCACAAGAAAATCAAATTGTTTCGCATTTTGTTACCAAGTCAAATTCTTCGTCAATACTAACATTCTGCTTGATAAATAAAGAGGTTATCCTTCGTGGAAGTTTAAAATGAGAAATTATCTTCTTCACGAGGATTTATGGGAATCAATAAATACTTATCCGGAAGGTGACAACACATGGTAATGATGATGATGTGATGGTAAAGCTCTTGCATACATTTGCTTGACAATAGACGGTGCAGCTATCACTCATGTTAGAAGTGCGAAAACTGTATCGGAGGCGTGGAAATCTTTGCAGAAAGCTTTTGAAGATAAGGGTATGGGACGAAGACTAGGCTTAGAGCGTAAGTTGTATCGTCTAAATTTGTCAGACTTCGACAACATAGAGTCGAACATAAACGCTGTGATGTCAACTGCCCAGGATCTGGCAGATATTGACAAGAAGATCGACGATACGTCTATTGCAGCTATATTTTTAGGAGGTCTCACCCTGAAGTATGAGCCTCTCATTATGGCATTGGAAAATTGCAATATTGACGTGACTACTGATCTTGTGAAAACGAAACTTTTGAATGAAATGTCTAAGAGTGACACAATGACAACAGATTCGATTTTACAGACAAAAATGAAGTCTAATTCTAGGAAGAAGGAAATTATATGCTATGATTGCCTGGACATGAGACCGGATTGTCCATTGAAAAAGAAGATTTTCAAGAAGAAGGAGAATCGTAAATGCAGAAGAGATGTCTTTTATAGCTTTGAATACATCTGGCAAATCAAACAAGGACCTTTGGTATGTAGACTCAGGCGCTACTAAGCAAATGACCTCTACAAATGATTAGTTTTAAACATTTTCGCCAGTAAAAGAAGGAAGCGTTACTGTCGCAAATGGAGAACGTATCCAATGTTGTGGAATTGGAAATATTTCTATTAATACACCTCAAAATGTAGTGAATATTATTACAGAAGTTGCACTTGTCCCTGAACTAAAAGCTAATCTGTTATATGTGCAGAAAGCTACCTATTGAAAAAGGCTTTACATGTGTTTTTGATAAAAGTGGATGTCATTTTTCTTTTTAAATAATACTTTTTGTGTTACAGGTGATTCTGTTCTACATGACTCGCCCTGTGGTGGACTGTATGTTCTTCATGGCACTACAAATGTGTCAAATAACGGAGACATTAACATTTGACCCAAGATGTGCACTTTGGCTGTCAAAACAAGTATCAACTTTGGCATAAGAGATTAGGACATTTGTGTCGAATTGGTATGAGTCAACTGAAAAGTAACGAGGTAGGCGTAGAGTTTACTAAAGTAGACAAAAGTGATTGCATCGCTTGTATAGAAGGGAAACAAGCACGAAAGCCGTTTAAAAAAGTAGCATTTAATAGGGCAACTTCTCCACTAGAATTAATTCACGCTGATTTATGGGGACCGTGTTCAACAACCTCATTTCAAGGGAATTGGTATATGTTAACTTTGGTTGATGATAACACGCGAAAGGTATTTGTTTACTTTATTTCTTCTAAGCCTCAGATAAAAGACAAATTTTGTAACTTTCAAGTTTTAGTTGAAAACCAATTAAATTTAAAAATTAAGGCGCTTAGGACAGATGGCGGTACTGAGTTTGTTAATAAAAAGTTCGATGATTATCTTTCTTCAAAGGGCATCGTACACCAAACCACGACGCCGTATAGCCCACAACATATGGGAGTAGCTGAGAGGACGCACCGATCAATTGCAGAGAAGGCGAGGACGTTGTTAGCTGAAAGCTCACTATCGAAAGCTTACTGGGAGGATGCGTTCAAAGCAGCCGTCAACCTAAAAAATAGGTCGCCTCATCGAGCCTTAGGTGGACAAATACCCTACCCTATTTAATATAATTTGACTGATTCACTTTGATACTCTCAGTATCGCAGTCGATTTGCAATCCTAGGTATGATTTTAATATTCCGAGATCTTTTAGAGAAAAATATTGCGACAAATCTTTCTTTACAATGTCAAATGTCAAATCTGACTGAAAAAACACTATTATGTCATCGACAAAAATTCCAATAATGACGAGTTCTTGAGCAAAAAGTTTAGTATATACACAAGGCTCAGAAGGAATTTCTGTAAAACCTATTTTTAAAAGTGTCTCGTTTAACTTTTTATTCCAAGCCCGCGGTGCCTATAGCCATATAGTCCATATAGCGATTTCTTCAGTAAACACACCTTGTCCTCTTTCCCTTTTTCTCTGAAACCGAGTGGTTGCTCCATGAAAACTTCCTCATCGAGGTCTCCGTTTAGGACTGCAGTATCGACATCCAGATGCTTCATTCTTAGTCCAATGTTCGCAGCTAATGCGAATAAAGTGCGTAAAGAAGAATGACGGATCACTGGTGCGAAAGTTTATTCGTAGTCTAAACCTTTGACCTGGTTAAAACCTTTCACAACCAGTCTCGCTTTATACTTAATAGCACAACCATAAGCATCTTTTTTGATTTTATAAACCCATTTACATGGTATAACCTTCTTCTTCGGCCTGTCAACTAATTCCCATGTGTGAAACTTCATCAATGAGTTGTGCTCAACAGCCATAGCACGATGCCAATTATCGGCATCATCAGCATGAAGAGCTTCATAATATGTCGAAGGCTCATTCGAATCCTCCGATGCCACATTATATGTCAGAAAATCTGGGGGTTTTCTATTTCTTGTGGGGTACCTGAGCTCATTATTCTGAGTAGGCTCACCAGGGGCTTGTTCTAGAATTACGGTTTCATCTTCAGAACGACTTCAACCTATTTTATGAAATAGTACATTATTGCCTAGGCGCGGAAAGTAAGGTATTGCCTGACGAGTTGGTTAGCAGGCCGAGCAATAGTCAGGCAATCCCCCCCGTTTCCGACGAGGCATACATAATGATTTTCTCGCACATGTGAGGAAATGATACAAATACATTTCCCTTAATTAAGTAGCAGGAAGTAAGTTATGTCTAGCCAAGGTGTATATATTTTATTTATTAGGCGGTTTTAACTGAAAGGCCATCCTTTCCGAGCATGTTTGAAAAAAACAAAATTGAACAATATTAACAAATGCTTTTTGTACCGTATCAAGTAATTACTTAATGCAATGTAAATAATAACATTTAAAAGTTGATTATTCGTGTTTTAATATAATAGCTAAATACAAAAAAGGTGAGGTAAGTAACCATAAATCGGTAAACGATTAAATTGTGTTAATACTTACCAAAAACAACATCTTTTGTTGCATTCCTCTCGATGAATGTTTGTATACACAGCCCAGACGAATGAACTCGCGCTCCGCCACCAAAAGCTTATCGTATCCTGCGCGAAAAAAATAAGTATTAGCCTTCAACTGACTACTAATAAGCTATAATTCATATAATTCGTTTTCTATTGGGGGAAACTATTACAATTTTGAATAGGTAGGGCATTAGCAATCGGTGCTATATTTAGCACTAGCTGTAACCCGCGACTCCGTCCGCGTAGAAATCATTTATCGCTCTTCCCTCAGAAACTGTCCAATTTTTCGGGATAAAAGAATCCTATGTCCTTCCCGGGGACTCATACGATCTCCATACATAATTTCATCTAAATTGAATCAGCGGTTTATGCGTGAAAGCGTAACAAACAGACAGACAGAGTTACTTTTTTAAATTTATAATATACCAGTTTATGGTTTACCAGTAAAACGGTCTGTAAAAACCGTTAATTACTACCAAAACCAGTAATTTCATCACGGCTATCAGTAACGGCGTTAATTAAAAAATTATTGGAATGCAAGTTTTACATCCAAAATAATGTCGGAACTGGTTTAAAAACTTGAATAAAATAAATAAGTAATAATTACTAATAAACATTGTTGCTCTGTGATCAGTCATAGTACTTAACGGTCATTCTCCAGACAGCCATTTCTGTATAACCTCGGGCTTAAAAAATATTAAACTATTGAATTTGGTATAATTTATATTTGTTAAACGTAGGAGGTACTTGTATTGAGGTGTACATGACTTTTCAAGTAAATATTCAATACCCTTCTAGGAGAAAAAAAAAACAATACCCCATTCTCCTAATTAACACCTCGCGTCCCACTTCCGAAATCACTAATATACCTACTTCCCCCGATCATATACATGAAGAAAGATAAATGAAAGTATTTTTATTTAATTAAAGATAAGATGTCCACATTACACAAAAATAACCAAATGTATTAAGTAATATACAATAAACTAACTCAGTCCCGAGATGAGTACTAATCCACGCGCCGCTTTCATTATTGTCCGTGCAAGGCCATTGAAGAAAGAGACAGACATCGCTAACGCATTTTGCGTGAGCCGCCAGTCGTGTCGAGACCCTCTTGAGGGAAAGACGTATTAGTGTTGTGTGGATCGCAGACTACAAATGTATCATGAGAGGTGATATTGTGGATGTGGACATAATTGGCCGTACAAGTTTGGTCCTCACGAATAACCTTTTCGTGGTTTAGAAGAGGTTCACTGGGCAGAAAAACACTCGAAAAGAAGTCAGCGAACACCTGAGCCACCTCTCTGCCCTGGTAAACTTTCCCCTCATAGGTAAACTGCGATTCGAAGCCACCCTTGGACTTAAGACTACTAATATATTGCCAGAAGGCGCGAGGATTGCAATTAACCTGGGCTTGAATGTGGTGACTATAGTTGTCATAAGCCAGAGATATTCGAGACTTAATGTTCGCTCTGAGGTTAGAGAAAATAGCATAAACGGCGCGATCTCCCGAGCGTTTCCACTCTCGATGGAGAGACGCTTTCCGCTTGTCTTTAATTAAGTCAGCTGAGAACCAGACTGGATAACACCTGCATGGTTTGCTAGACCTAATCATCCTGGGCATACACAAATCAAACATACCATAGACTGAACGGTAAAATAACCCTACAGCAACATTGACATCACAAGACTTCAGCACATTAGTCCAAGATACTTCAGAAAATAGGTGGTAACGTAGCTCATAATCACCTTTAGCAAAGTTCCAATCTCGACTTGAGTCAACATTGCTGGGTTCAACAAATACAGGGTTACGCACAACTTCCGTAAGCGGTAAAGTAATATCGAGAGGAGGATGATAAGCGTCCCGATGAGTCACCAATCCACCTCCGTCCACCTCACCGACCATGACACCACGGGTTCCCTCTCGTACGAGCACCACATCTAACACTCCTCCAAACGCATTTAAAATACCATTCGTCTCTCGCAGATTACAAACTGTACTAAAATAGCAATAATAACTTAAAATACTACAGGACGTATACTTAGGGTTTAAATTTAAATCTCCGACAATTAACACAACACCATTAAGAGAGATAATAGAGACAATGGCGTTTGTTTGAAAGATTAGGGCTCGAAGCGAAAAATTCACATGGGAAGATTCATACTATAACTGTTCTTGCGACTGACAAACTAGGTATCGAATTTGACGAAAAAATAATTTGACTAAACAGGAATTTGACGAAACAAGAAATTTTACAAAATAAGAATTAGACAAGACAAGAATAGGGCGCAACAAGAGTTGGACGAAACAGGAATTTGACAATATAAGAATTTGACAAGACAAGAATTTGACAAGACAAGAATATGACGAAGCAAGAATTTGACGAAACAGGAATATGACCTAAAAAAAATTGATAAAACAAGAATTTGTCGATACAGGATATTGATGAAATAGAAATTTGACTAACGTCTTTGCTATCGCCGCCAGGATGAAGTTTCCAACCAATGTATACAGACGAAAGGCCTCAGCGAAAAAATCACTTGCCAAACAAAGCAAAACCAAATAAGACTCATTCAGAGGAGAAAAAAATGCTTATAGGAAGCCAATTAAGAGAAAATCCAGACCAACACCACAGATTGTTAGTAAAATATGCAATTCAATACACTCCAATCCAAAACTTTGTTCGTGTTTCCGTTGGAAAAGCATCTTCAAAATCAGCATTCGGACTAAAATACCATGATGATGATGATGAATATTCAACGTTCTTTTATTAAATAATTGATGGTAGCATTATTCACATCACCAAAGAGCGGAATTCTTCATAGCAAAAATGAAACTGTCAGAGGGATTGAACTGTTTTATCGACTTATCGATGTTACGGAATAATATCGCATTAGGTATCCATAATCAACTTAAAAAATTATTCTGTAACATTTGACCTCTTTGATAAGCAACTTGCATCTCCATATTAAAGTAAATCATGTCAGCGTCACATATGTCATTTATGTCACTTGAGTTTTCATGAATGATTTCCGTGCCGTGCTACTAAAATGGTGAATCCTAAAAGAAAAACAATAAAAAAATGGATACAGAAAGATTCTTCTCTTAGTTTAAAAGAAGATTCTTCCACAATATATTGCTCTAAATGTGACGTTCATTTACATCAGCTAAAGAAACATTGTGTTGAAAGTCATTTAGTGAGTAAAACTCATTTGCCACAATGCTCAAAAAGTACGAGTTCAGACACATTCTATATAGATTTAATCATATTTTTAGTTTCGTGCAATATTCCATGGAAAAAGATTAACAATCCACAGTTTATAAAAAATTTCAAAAAAATATTTGTTGTTCCTGTACATCAAAATCACTTTTCTGATGAATCATTGCTGAGAAAAGTATATCAAAAAAATCAAAATCAAAATCAAAATGTTTATTCAGTAAATAGGCCCCCATGGGGCTCTTTTACACGTCGGTAATATGAAGTGAATTTACTACTATACTATACTATACTTAGATATAGTTTACCAACAAACAGTTCAAGACATACGCAAGAACCTGATAGGAAAATATATATGGATAACAGTCGACGAAACACTAAATAGGATGGACAAAAGTGTCACTAATTTGATTGTAAGAGAACTAAAGAAAAAATCTTGTTGCAAATCTTACTTAATCGGAAGTAAATTTTTTGAAAAAGTTGATGGTAACTCAATTGCCGAATACTTAAAAAAGCAATTGCAGTTTATTTGGCACGATTCATATAATGAGCATGTTAGAAATGTCCTTGTTTTGAGCACTGATAGTGCCGCGTACATGCTAAAGGCTGGTAAAATCTTAAAAGCTACATTTCCAAATCTACTACATGTTACATGTCTGGCACATGGTTTACATAGAGTCTGCGAGCACATACGATCTCAATATAAAAGTGTTGACGCCTTAATAAACAACGTAAAAAAAATATTTTTAAAGTCTCCACATAGAGTCCGCTTATTCAAACAAATTTGTCCATCCGTACCATTGCCTCCAAAACCTATTATAACTAGGTGGGGCACATGGCTTAATGCAGCTATATATTATGCAGAAAATTTGGAATGTATTACAGAAGTAATTTCAAACTTAAATTCAAAAGAGTCGGCTGCAATAAGAGAAGCTAAAAGAGTACTTAAGCACAATAATTTGAGAAATGATCTGTTGTACATAAAATAAAGTTATGGCATTTTACGTGACGCAATAATCAAATTACAAACATCCTGTTTATCCTTATTAGACTCTCTTCTAATACTTGACCAGGTGAGAAGTATTCTAAATTGGTGTGGATCTCAGACAGTGCAAATAAAACTTGAAAAAGTACTAGATAGAATTCCGGACTACGACATGATACGCAAATATGCTGATTTTATAGAAAAAAGTGATTACAGCCAAAACACATCGTTATCGAGTACTACAAATATGCTCCTGTTACTTCATCTGAGGTAGAACGCACGTTTTCATCTTATAAATGGATCTACAATGAAAAAAGGAGTAATTTGAAAGGTGACAATGTTGAAAAAATAATGACTATTTTCTTTTACTACAGGGAAGATGAAGAAAACATATTTAGTACAGATTTAGATTTCGACTTTGTTATTTTGAATGAAGATTAGTTACCTACTCTTAGCAATATTTATTTTAATTTTTAATGGTAAGTTTCATATAGAAAAAAAAAAAAAAGGATTTTCTGTTTTATTCTTTACTATTATACTAAAATACAGTGGCGGTCAGCTAATTAGGGACAACGTTAATTTGTTTGTATGTATATCCAAAAGTCTGATTTCATTACTTTAACTTTGTTTCGTTAAGTGACAAATATTTATCGACAAGTCGATAAAACCGTTAGGTCAATCCCTCAGACAGTTTGATTTTTGCTATGAAGAATTCCGCTCTTTGCACATCACTATTTCATCGTCTATCTAAAGACAATAACAGTCAGGTATACTTGTTACTTTCATTAGCTGTCCGAATAGGATTCCACTATTCAGACAGGGAGATTTTTGTAAGTGGGAATTTGAATCTATCATCAATCTCTAGCACAACGGGACTCGCAAAAATGAACGAAATAAAATGAACCTAAATGTTGCATATATTATTATATAAATCGACTACTTTAATCCCTTTGTATGGGTGTAGTGTACTGGAATAAACGCCCTGCCGTTGGCACCACGTCCTACTTGGCAACCGCAGGAGTCAGTCAGCTGTCACTATTGGAGTGGGTCGGTCGCGGCGTGAGCGCGTGGGGCAAACACAAAACTGTTGTTTTACTATCCAAGTACTTATTTCCATACACAAAAAAAGGAACGAGTTAATTGTTTCTTGTGTACGGGGTAAGAGTGTGCACTGACCAACGATGTCGCGCTGCAGCTGGCAGAGCGCAGCGTGGTTCTCGACGTGGCGCAGCTGCCTCGCCGCCGCGTGCGCCAGCGGCGCCGCCGCCTCCAGCGCCTCGCGCCCGCCCGACCCGCTCACCTCGGCTATCTCTGTACAGTAAATCCACTCTAATTGGCTAAGTAAAGTTTTTAGAAGAGATTTAAATTATTTTTTTTCGATAGTCGTCATCCTAAAGATCAAGGAACTGCGGCTCATTTATTTTTATTTCCTCTAATATTTTAGAAATAATTTTTTTAGTTATGGAGTTGACATTTGTTAATTTTAATGGCCGACAAAGTTGTTGCCTTCGTACTTAATGAAAAAGAAAAAAAAACTGTCAATTCTATATCTGTCATTGTCATGTCAAATCAAAGTAAACCAACGATTCAATTCAACGGCTCTTTTCTATTTGCTTGCGTTTCATGTGATCAGTGTTTTTAGAAATATTTTTAACGACCTCAGAACTAACCCCGGACTTTCAATTTTGCCGCTTTACTCTACGACCTTTGCACGATATTTGGACTACGATTTATTTTCGACCCCTTTGGCACTGCTTCTTGGACACCGATTTCTTCATTTCACGACTCTTGCCCTGTTTTTTGATAGCCACGAGAGCACGTTTGAATGGTACAATCCACGCAATGAATTCAGGCAATCCGGCAAAATTGAAAGTCCGGGGTTAGTTCTGAGGTCGTTATAAATATTTCTAAAAACACTGATCACATGAAACGAAAGCAAACAGAAAAGAGCCGTTGAATTGAATAGTTTGTTTACTTTGATTTGACTTGACAATCACAGATATAAAAGTGACAGTTTTTTTTTCTTTTTCATTAAGTACAAAGGCAACAAGCTTGTCGGCCATTAAAGTTTACAAATGTCAACTAAAAAAATATTTCTAAAATATTAGAGGAAATAAAAATAAAAGAGTCGCAGTTCCTTGATCTTTAGGATGACGATAACCGAAAAAAAATAATACAGTCTTCCAAAAACTTTACTTAGCCTAATATAACAAACCATCGTACTCAAATCAAAGAGTATGTCTCTTGTTTATTTATTGCATTTTTGACCTACATAAATAAAAACCAAAAGCACATTACTTGATTTTTTTTTAATGTTTTTTATATGTTTGTAAAGTGAAATTTACTGAAACCATTTATTTGAATCCAGGCATGTCTAGGCGATAAATAAGGTTGTGGTACATAAAATTATTGAAATCCCAACGCTGTTTAGAATTTATAATTAAACTACAATAAATATTATTTAATTAATTTATGATTCTATAACATCCTGTATTATTTGTTTACAACTGTAAAATTTGCTATCTGGTTGTCAAGTCAAGGTCAGGTTCAACACATGCAATGTCAGTTAGAGTAAGGCACACTTACAATTAAATACGTGGCGTCCACCGCAAGCCGTTATTTGAGTCAGGATTTTGGGAAAAATGGTTTAAGATCCTTTTTTTCCGTTCTGACGTCAATACGAGGACGAGGCTCACCAGTATTAACCGAAATCGCTTTCATAATAACGCAGTCTGGTAATCACCCTTATAATTACACGTGAGTCCTTGCGTTTATCTGTCACGTCACGACGTAAACATTTCACACGAGATGATACTTTTAGGGTAAACCGACTTTGAAAAGGTAAGATTTTATAATTTTTTAACAATGATAAACTTTAAAATATTTGGCCCATACTAACGAAAAATGTGGTAAGTGGTAAAACACTTAACTCGACTTGGTCATCAACTGGTTTAAAGACGTGGTTTTAGTAAGTTTACATACTGTACTTTGACGACACAGTGGCCTAGTTGGGAGTGACCCTGCCTCCGAAGCCAGCGGTCCTGGGTTCAAATCCCGGTAAGGGCAGATATTTGTGTGATGAGCGCAAATATTTGTTCCTAAGTCTTGGATGTTTTCTATGTATCTATTTAAGTATGTATTTCTCTATATAATGATGTTTATCGTTGTCTAGTACCCATAGTACAAGCCTAGAGCTTAGTTTGGGACTAGGTCAATTTGTGTGAGATTGTCCCCTGATATTTATTTATTTAGGTATCGTCTTGGGTCGTCCCATTAGTTTTTTGTCAAGTTCTTAAGTCGTCTCATTCCGCTTTCGTCATCCATTCTTCATTCGTCACTTTCGCTGTTAGTCATTGTCATTTTGGGTCATAGTTGTGGTTTATCTTGTTCTTATTTAGGTTCATTCGATATTGGTCTCTTCTTCTTTTGACATGTTCGGTGTTAGTCTCTTTATTTTTTAGTCTCATTCGTAAGGCGTCACATTTTTTCTCGACACGTTCGTTGTTGGTCCCATTAGCAATAAGTCACTTTCGTTTTTAGGTCTATCCATCATTCGTCTTATATAGTTTTCGTCTCAATGCCCGCTTTAGTTATACAAACTCCGCTATTACGTTACTAGCCAATTAACGATAACAACGACGATATTTATCAGGATTTGTCACTTTCATACATTTTCTCGATAGCAAACTTCGACAGCGGATATCGAAGCGTTTTGTCTAGAACCCCAGATCACTATTTACTAGGAGCCGAATTTGCTCGTACAAAGGATAGGAAACCCTAAATAATGTTACGTACGGGGGGGTAGGTAACTGATAGAAATGCACGATCACACCGATAATTAAGAGCAGACTTTAATTAACGCACTCACTTAATCGTTACAAACAATTATCACACAATAAACTTAGATGATCGCTCGGTTCACTCGTAGGTACGCACTGTTCGCTCTCCAAGTAAGGAATGTCCCGCCGCTCGCGCGCGCCTCACGTTTTATGCTCCCAATCGCCGATTGTTCCAGAATGCCTTCTCGAATGACCGATGGGCCCTGACCCGCCGGGAACGTTCGATAATGGAAGGTTCTACTCATTGCGGCCTTGTATTACAGTAGCGACGGCCTTGGCCTTGAACTCGATTGTACCCGTTAACAATAGGCATGTCCTTGAGCCGGCGCGTCGATTCTACTTTACCTACCTACCTAACCATACCTACTCGTAACACTACCCCCTCCCAAGACATGCTCGTCCCGAGCATTATTAGACCCGAAGTATCTGGCCAGTCGATCAACGTGGACAACCTTACAGGGACTTCGCTGATTTCGTTGTATCCGATAAGTAACGTCGTTGATTTTAGTGACTACTCTGTACGGTCCTTCCCAATTCGGCGATAGTTTCGGAGATTTTCCTTTCCGTCGCATGGGGTTATGCAGCCACACCAACGAACCTGCCTCAAACCCCACTTGAGTAGATTTTCTGTCATATCGTGTTTTCATCTTCGAGGAGGCTTGAAGTCCATGTTCACGAACGTGACTGTGAACGTCGTCTATCCGGTTCCGCAAATCGTTCGCATACTCCGAGATCGAATTTGGCGAATCTGGAGGGCGTCCAGTTAAAAGATCTGCTGGTAAAAGAAGTTCTCGTCCAAAGTTCACGTACGCTGGAGTAACAGCAGTGCTTTCGTGAGTTGCTGACCTATATGACATCAGAAAGAGGGGAATATGCCTATCCCAATCCTTTTGGTGACTTTCAACCACCTTAGCCAAATGTCTCTCCAGCGTCTGGTTGAATCTCTCAACCATTCCATCCGATTGTGGGTGATATGGCGTGGTCCTAGTCTTATGAATTCCCATGATTCGGCAAGTATCCTGGAACACCTGTGATTCAAAGTTTCTGCCTTGATCGCTGTGAATTTCGAGAGGCACTCCGAACCGACAAATCACCTCCATCACTAATTTTTCCGCTACCGTGACTGCTTCCTGGTTGGGAATCGCAAATGCTCCAGGCCATTTGGTGAAATAATCCATTACTACAAGTATGTACTTGTTTCCGGAGTCGGACGTCGGAAACGGGCCTGCGACGTCTAGAGCAATTCTTTCCCAAGGTGCTCCAACGTTATACAACTTGAGCGCTCCTCTACTGCGTGTTTGCGGCCCCTTGACCGATGAGCAGTTTGTACATTTCCTGCACCAGTCTTCTACATCTTCGCGGCAGTGAATCCAATAAAAGCGTTGCCGGATTTTCATTAAGGTCCTCTTCACTCCAAGGTGCCCACCGGAAATTCCATCATGGAAGGATCTCAAAACATCACTTATTCTTTTCCTAGGGACAACAACCTGTAAGTGAGCATCCTTTCCATTTGCGGACTCCCATTTTCTGCATAATACGCCATTATGCATAGCCAAACTTTCCCATTGGGCCCAGTAGCTTTTTGTTTGTGTACTCAACGGAGCCACTTCACACCATTTTGGTTTTGGTACGCCTGCTTTAATCCAATCATAAATGGGTTTGATGTCCTTATCTTCTTGCTGTGCTTGTTGCATGACTTCATTACTCCACTCGTCGCTAACAGTGTCAGTTCTCAACATCTTCACACAATCTTTGCCCTCCTGCCTCAAACAATGTTTACAGTCATCCGGACAAGGTCTTCGGGAAAGGGCGTCCGCGTTGCCGTGTGATTTTCCACGTGCTGCGATGTTCTATGATGAAGTCATATTCCTGTAGTTGTTCGATCCAGCACGCTACTTGACCCTCAGGATTTTTAAACTCTAACAACCATTTTAAAGCAGCGTGATTCGTCCTGATACGGAATTTGCGCCCAAGCAGATATTTACTGAAATGCTGCAACGTCTTGACAACTGCCAGCAATTCCCTCCGAGTGACGCAGTAATTTCTCTCTGGTTTCGATAGTGATTTACTAAAGTAGGCAATTACAACTTCCTGGTCCCCTTTCTTTTGGGACAAGACTCCTCCGATACCAATATTATTCGCGTCTGTGTCATCAATAAAATCAGCCTCAGGATCTGGATATCCCAATATAGGAGTTTCACAGAGCCTTTGTTTGAGATTGGCAAAAGCTGTTTCACACTGATCATTCCAGTCAAACCGTCGTTTTTCTTACGTCAGCTGGTGCAAGGGCTTCGCTATATCTGAGAAGTTTTTCACGAAATGTCGATAGTACGAGCAAAGTCTCAAAAAGGCACGAACTGCGGTCTTGTCCCTCGGTGTCGGCCAATCCTTAACGGCGCTTATCTTCTCAGGATCTGTCTGGATACCATCAGTTAACACTACATGCCCCAAATAATTCACCTTACGCTTAAAAAGTGAGCATTTTTTTGGACTAAGTTTCAGGTTTGCATCTTGTAGCTTAGTCAAAACTTGCTCCAATTTTCCAAGGTGATAGTCGAAGTCTCTACCAACAATTATGATGTCATCCAGTCGAGAAGGCCGTTTTCTCTTTATCTTGGTCCTTGATTTCCACTTGCCAGTACCCACTTTTCAAATCCAACGTGGAAAACCATTTCATCCCGTTCAGTGTCCAGCGTGTCGTCGATTCGAGGTAGTGGATAAGAATCCTTCTTTGTCACATCGTTAAGACGGCGGTAGTCAACACAAAATCTCATCGTCCCGTCCTTTTTCTTAACCAGAACTGAACACCAAGGACTTGTTGATGGCTCTATAACTCTGTTCTTCCTTATATCTTCAATCATGTCTTCCACTTCCTGTTCGCGAGCTACTGGGACTCGCCGAGGACGTTGTCGGACAGGCATGATTCCACCAGTGTTGATCTCATGTTGTACAACTCCAGTTCTCCCAATATCACCGTCGTGCGCAGAGAAAACATTGCTATAACGCAGCAATAAATTGCGTGCCTTCAGTATTTCTTCTTTGTTGAGATCATTTTGGCAACCATCTAATAATCCGGTAATGTCTACTCCTTTACTTGCAGATTTTCCGCTTCCATTCGATACCCGGCAACTTCTTATCCAAGAAATTTCTTCGCAAGACCCGATAAGGGTTCCTTTACTAAGGGCGAATTTAGTATCGCCTAAGTTTAGGACTCTTACAAACGCTGCAGATAATGTTGTCACAACCGTGCGAGCTGTTATCCACGGTTGACTACCCTCAATTTTGTCAACTAATACGCAGCGATGAGATCCCCGTCCCGTATAGTGGGGTAATTTCACAGGAACAAGGGCTTGCGATCTTGGTTGGAGAATGGTCCTTCTAGACTTGTCCACTCACTCCACCTTCCATGGGGACTTCATCAACCCCGAATTTCAGGACTCCACCTTTCAAGTCGATTTTGCAGCCATGTTTTCTCATAAAATCTAGTTCAATAATGCAATCGTCGATGATGTTAGCGACGATGACATTGTGCCAGTAGTACTTTTCACCAATTTGCACCGCCACTTCTTGCTCCCCCAGGACGGAAATGAACTGGCCGGTAGCCGTTTGCAGCTGAAGATGCTTAGGTCGGACTAGATGATCCCTGGTTAAGTGCTTCAGTAGCCGAGAACTGATCACAGTCCGAGAAGCTCCGGTGTCGATAGTAAAGTGACATGGTATTCCACAAATTTCTCCTTTAACGACCAGACTATTCCCATCATTCACCTGTGAGATCATAACTGGGACATTTTGACCACCAGCCAGCACTCGTCCCTTAGTCCTGGCTCCTACTCGTTTCCCTGGTGCTGCTCTGACGCGTCAGAGCTTGCTGGCCTCTCCGTTGGGCCTGGATCTCGGTGCGGTCTATTTCTCTTCGGGCAACTGGATTGCAAGTGGCCGCGTTCTCCACACCAGTAGCACCTTGGTCCAAATTCACGGCGAGGAGCAGTCGAATCTCTGGTCGAAACTTCTCGCACCCTAAAAGGCCTCGAGTCCTGGCGTACAGCTTCCATTTCCAAGTCGCACAGCAACTCTGACTTCCAAATCACGGATCCCGTCGATGAAGGCCTGTACTAGCATGCTGTCCACAAATGAAGTCGACGCGCTTTGGTACGCTTTTCTGACCAATTTTTCTATTTCTAGGGCCCACTATTGTAATGACTCATTACGTCCCTGGGTTCGATCCTTCAGCTGAGCTCTGAATACGTGCTCTAGATGACTGTCGCCATAACGTGCCTCCAAAGCTTCAAGAAGGCGGTCGTAGGTCCTATCTTTTCCTAGAGCTTCCAGCACAGTGAGGGCTTCATCTCGAAGTGCCAAGGTTAGAGCCGTCTTCGCCTGATCTTTGTTCCAACCATTTGCCAATGAAACTGACTCAAACTGTAATTTATAGGCCATCCATGACGAAGTACCATCAAATGGAGGCACCTTAAACCTTCCAGCAACTGGAACAGATGTCTCAGGTCCAGAGGTACCGTTAGTAACTTTAATTTCTAACTTTGCCACCTCGTTCCTTATGGCCTGGAGACGATTTTCGTGGTCCTCAACTTTTTCCTTGACGTCATCCAGTTTTTCTTGAACCTCCGTCATTTCCTTTTTCCATTCCGAAGTGGACTCTCGTACCTCTCGAAGAATTCTAGACTGTTCTTCTTGTGCTCTGGATTGTTCCTCTTGAAATATCTTTTGACTTAGTAGTTCATTTTGGATAATTCTCGATTGTTCTTCTTGGAATTTCTTCTGACTACTTAGCTCGTCATGGATAACCCTTGATTGTTCTTCTTGTGCTCTAAAGCGTTCTTCTTGTGCTCTGGATTGTTCCATTTGGGCTCTGGATTGTTCTCTAAATCGTTCTTCTTGTGCTCTGGATTGTTCCTTCAAGAGGATTAAGATCGCGTTGAGGTCAATATCCGGCTTAGGTGACGCTGCTGTAGTAGCCGGAGCAGTAGCAGTGGTCGTACCGGCGGTGGATGTACCAGCGCCGGCCGCAGAGTCCTCTGCTGCAGTGTGGCTTCGGGTTTTGACCCCCTCCTGCTCTTGATCTCGCGGAGTTATAGGCATTTTCTATCCCACTTCTGACACCAATTGTTACGTACGGGGGGGTAGGTAACTGATAGAAATGCACGAACACACCGATAATTAAGAGCAGACTTTAATTAACACACTCACTTAATCGTTACAAACAATTATCACACAATAAACTTAGATGATCGCTCGGTTCACTCGTAGGTACGCACTGTTCGCTCTCCAAGTAAGGAATGTCCCGCCGCTCGCGCGCGCCTCACGTTTTATGCTCCCAATCGCCGATTGTTCCAGAATGCCTTCTCGAATGACCGATGGGCCCTGACCCGCCGGGAACGTTCGATAATGGAAGGTTCTACTCATTGCGGCCTTGTATTACAATAGCGACGGCCTTGGCCTTGAACTCGATTGTACCCGTTAACAATAGGCATGTCCTTGAGCCGGCGCGTCGATTCTACTTTACCTACCTACCTAACCATACCTACTCGTAACAATAAGCATAGTAGACATTTTTATACTTTCTAATTTTCATAATTTCTATTTTCGCGATTTTCATGATTCTAGAGGCCAGAAAAAAATAATTAAAATTGCGAATATCAAACGGGGCAAATAGTAAATGTGTCCAATAAAGAATGAGATCAATTTCTAAAGAGGCCAAGCAAGAAAAAGACAAACAACGAATATATGACCAAAGACTACAAAGACTACCACCGAAAGTGATGAATGAGGAATGGATGACGGAATCAGAATGAGACGAGTTAAGAACTTGACAAAAAACGAATGGATGAATACCTTTATTTATTTGTTGACGACACGTTGGTCTAGTTAGGAGTGACCCTGCCTCCGAAGCCAGCGGTCCCGGGTTCAAATCCCGGTAAGGGCAGATATTTGTGTGATGAGCATGAGTATTTGTTCCTGAGTCTTGGATGTTTTATATGTATTTAAGTATTTATTTCTCTGTCTAAGTATGTTTATCGTTGTCTAGTACCCATAGTACAAGCCTAGAGCTTAGTTTGGGACTAGGTCAATTTGTGTGACATTATCCCGTGATATTTATTTGTATATATATTGTATATGTACTACATACATTAGTATTACCGAATAAGATTTAATAATAGTATTCCTATCATCACATGCTTAAAGATAACATCTATGTATTTAAGTCGCAATGTTTTTAAATACTAAGCACAGGGCAAAACTGGGAATCAATTCTCATTTCCTTCGAGATATAATGTCTATTTCGAAATAAACTATTTAGTAGTTTAGTATTTTATATCTCTGTTATTAATGTATCGAACATTGCTACCAACACAAAAAATCCTATTCTCGTTGCCAATTGAGGGGGTTTTATATAAATGTCGTAGGATAATATATTGTCTATAGAAAGCAACGTTTTGTTATCTCGATTGTGTACAGATATATTCACGAGAGTTGGCACGAATGGATTGACCTAAAGTAATGTCACTTGTCACTGTGAGTGGCAGTGTGAGTGCCTTTCTTATACAGGGGCCTCCTTATATTCTGTAAACACGTACCTAACACGTTCTCGTTGTTCAGGAAAAAAAATATATAATCTGCACCAAATATCAATGTTAATCCTTTTAGTAATTTTTGAAGTCCTTTGTATTTAAAAAAAACATACATTTATTTTTTTGACTTATTTTTATTTGTGAAGAAAGGTGATGGCTTTGTAATATACTGTCTTATCCTGTTTTCATACCGACGCCGCAATTAACAAAATAATGGCGAAAAGTTTCACGACATCGTCATTACGCATGAAAAATGTTTATATTTTATTAATTTGTAAAATGCAAAATGCAGGCTAGATTACGAAGTAAGAACTTACATAGATAAGATTACATTGTGCTTGATAACCTTCTTATTAGAATGACACTTCACTCATTTTTTACTGTCATATAAGCGATAAACAATACTTATACCGTAATGTAATTTTATCTTATTCTCAAAATGACTACACCTACTTTTGGACGAGGAAAAACATTATCGGGACAGTCTCGAGAAATAATTTTTAACGTATTTAATTATTTTAAACAAAAAACTAAAAATGCTGAAGGTGGATTTCTAAAAATTCAAGAGTTATACAAATTAACGTCTGTGGCGACTGGGACATCAGAACGAAGTGTACAGCGAATCGTTAACTGTATTTGCAAAAATGCGACTGAGGGATCGACTTCTAATGTGTTCGTGACACCCGGTGAAAAACGATCACGTTTGTCGAAAAAATCGGAGGTGGACAATTTTGATTTAAACGTCATCCGAAGGTATATTTACGATTTTCACAAAATACACAAAACACTACCAACTATTAAAACATTACACAAAGTTTTAAAGGAGTCGATAGATTTTCCTGGCAGTGTCAGTTCTTTATTACGACTGGTACATAAAATGGGATTCCGGTGGAAGAAGATTCAGAACAACAGGATGCGGATAATTGAAAATGACAACATTCGTTACAAAAGATTGATGTATTTACAGAAATTACAAGAATATAGAGACCAAAAACAGCCTATTGTGTATACCGATGAGACCTACGTGCATAGCACTCATACTACGCCAAACGCATGGACTGACAACAGCAACAGTGGCATCAGAGTTTCCATATCAAAAGGGCAAAGACTTATAGCGGTTCATGCTTGTACAGAGGAAGGCTTTGTAGAAAATGCTTTGCTGACATTCAAATCTAACCAGAAGTCTGGAGATTACCACAGTAATATGAATGCTACGAATTATCAAAAATGGGTGAAGGAATATTTGTTACCGAACTTAAAGCCCAGAAGCGTCCTTGTCGTCGATAACGCTCCTTATCACAACGTTTAGGTGGATCGAGCTCCAGTAAAAAATTCAAAGAAAAAAGAGATGCTGACCTGGTTAGATAAAAATAAAATATCATACCCAAAAAGAAATACTAAAATCGTTCTGTACAAAATAATTAAGAAACATAAAGACACAAAGAAAACTTACAAGTTAGATCAAATACTGCGAGACCACGGTCATTCTGTATTACGTCTTCCACCTTACTATCCAGATTTAAACCCAATCGAGATGTTGTGGGGGATTATAAAAGGTAAAGTAGGGACAAGGAACGTCACTTTTAATATGAACGAAGTTCAAAAACTATTCATCGATGAAGTTCATGCCGTGAAAACAGAAACGTTTCATGATACTTGGAGAAAGGCCCAAGAAACAGAGCGTTCGTACGAGTCTATGGAACACCGGCTAGACGACCTTACTGATGGTTTTATTGTTAATATAGGTGACAGCGAGGACGAAGAATCTTCAACATCTAGTAGTTCAAGTGATGCAGAGTCGGATTAACAATTTTTAAATAAATTTTATAGTCAGGTTATGCATATGTATGTACAGTCGAGTTCATAAATATGTGTACACTTTTTTACCTACTCGAATGCGGTCGCTAACAATTAGTTTGCAAACGCATTCGACTAGATAAAAAGGGTACACATATTTATGAACTCGACTGTACAGTCAGCGTCAAATAGTTTGTAGCAGTCAAAGTGGTCGAAAAGTTCAGTACATCATACTAAATGTATCCTATACCAAACTATTTGACCACTTTCACTGCTACAAACTATTTGACGCTGACTGCACATAAACCACAGTCAATTAATGCATTTGTACATATGAGGATAAAGTATTTACATTAATGGTGTTGTTTTAATTTAAGACTGATAGATCTATCAAACCCATCAATCCCAGGACCGCTGCTTAGAAGGCAACTCCCGTTACCGCTAAGCCACAACGTGTTGTCAAAGATTTTTCATACATTTTATTCATGATGAAAGTAGACCTTAGTTTAAGTAGGACTAGATTTATCTTCATGGATGGTTTGCGTGGCACTGCAGTATACTACGTTAGGTGTTCTTGGTTTCCAAAGGTTTCTTATTTTGGCGGGTATGCCAGATTTTCTTAGACACAATTATCGTAAAAATTACTTTTTGCATCAACCTGTATTTAATAATTATGTCATGCACACATAGACATTTTCATTCACTCGTTCAATCCATTCGTGCCAACTCTCGTGAATATATCTGTAGCAATTATAATCGATTAAGAACACAGTATGGTTTTAAATGATTGGACTCTATAACAACAACCTTATTAAATGAATTCGAATGAACGCAAATTTTTCGTTTGTTCATTTTAATTATTTTTGACATTCGGTTAAAACAAAATAAGTACGTGAAACTAAACGCAACATTTTCTTAGAAGAATACGACGTAGTGAGTGAGTGTCAAATACAAATAGATACCCAACACTGTTCGGTCGGTTTAAAGTTTCGTTTAAAAGAAGAAAAAAATAAGTTTGTATTACTTAAACAGAAAAATATACATCCTTCCCTTGCGCAAAAAGCTCGACTAATCGTCCTGATCGAGGCAGATTTTCTTCTCTTTTATTAATTAGCCACCAATGACGCAGTGATACTACGCGTTTCTACTAGTAAGGACCAGACGTTGCATGTCGAGCGCTGAGAGTAGTCAGACATATTTCTATTGCAGCTAGATAACGAAAATACGAAAAACCACTTCTAATCGAGATTCGTTAACTTGAATTCAAACTGATTTCGAAGTCACGTGAATTGACCCCCAGAAAAGCTCAAAAAATAAAATTTTCAATTGTCTTCAAATAGTAAGAAAAAAATTGTAATAAAATAATTGACATTACACATCGCAACTGATGTTTAATTGAAATGTGTGTTTTATGATTACGGGCCAGGAATCCTTAGATACAGTTAAACAGTGCATCAGTACCGGAGGCGAGGAGGGCGTAGTGCAGCAGGCGGTGCAGCGGGCGCAGCAGCAGGCAGGCGAGCGGGAGCGGCGCGCACGCCTCGAAGGCGCCGCACGCGCGCGCCGCCGCCTCGCTGCGCCGCCGCGCGCTCTCTAGCACGCCCACCAGCGCGCCGCCGCGCTCCGTGTACGCCGCATACACCTGCACACGTCTCCGAACACTCTCACAGCCGTCTACACACCATCAATTGACGTACCAAATATTCACTCCTACGATTAGTCACCATAACTGGGCCTCTATTCAACTGCGTTATAACGATATCGTATTTGACGTGTTTCCGTATTGTCAACGTTTTGATAACTCTTATGTCATTTACAATAATGGCGACTGTGACATAAACGATTCTTAAACGAGTCAAACACGATATCGTTTTAACGCACCTGAATATAGGCCCTGTACCTAAACCCAGTTACAATAAACGATTTAAGTGATTATTGAGGTAAAATATTTAATTCTTATTTAACCAGTCTTTACTGTTTCTGTTTTTTTCTTTAAAACTAAAGTACAGTCGCCATCAAATATATGAGAACTACAGATATCCACCATACGTGTAAGTGTAACTATAAAAAATATACAGGGTGTTTGGTAGCTAGGTGCAAAGTTTTAAGGGGGTGATACTCATAGCTGAGATATTTTAGAACATTTTAACCTTTCGTATTCCGGAGTGGCAAACACACTAGTACTCGTCGTATGCCGGGCTATGACGTCATCGGTATCACGTGACAGAGTTTTAACGCTCCTGGCTCTCAATTAGTCCCCGTTTCCAACTACTGAATAGTATCTATGGAAGATTGTTTTTTTTCGCTTTATCTACAAGCAAATTAGAACTCTATATTAAAGGAGGTATATTCCAATTTTAAATAGCAAGATTAAATCCCATGTGGACGGGTATGGTACTAGGCACTCCACTGCGTCGGAACGGATACGACACTAGGCATACGAAGGGGTAAGCCATACTTGTCATAGACGAAGTTAGGCATAAGTTTCGTAAATGAGTTAAATTGGAGTGAAGACTTTTAACAACGGTATTAAAAAAAAACTAAAATATCCTTATATGTTCAAACTATTTTAAAAACATGCCTGTTTATTGTTCTTTCTTTAAAGCCATCACTGGTACATCTGTACCTATATAGGTTGCAAATTTTTGAAACTAAGGGATAAAAACCAAACTAAGGGGGCGCTCGAAAAAACTACACGAGTATCATTTTCAATTTAAATGTGACTAACCAAAACACAACGCTTAAATCAGATGTTCAAAATGTAATTGATCTTTCAGTTTCTGGGCCTCCAGGCTCGTCTGGATCAGGAAGGACGCTTTATAAAAAGGCAAGATAGTTTGTCCCATTTAAATTTTCTAGGAGAAAATGAGGCCCAATCAAAATCCACCCGATCATTACGGCCCACGAAAACTTCCGTTGAAATGATGCTCCGTCCAGTGAAGATTTGAGTCCTTGTCAGCTCAATGATGCAGGTTATGAAAGTTTGTTATTCCCTCTCGCGACAACTTTGCCTCATCAGTTCCGATGATAGATTTAAAAAACGACGGGTCATCAATGTCACTGTTTAACAAAAATCTACAGAAGTCAATTCTTCGAACACGGTCTCTTTCGTCTAAGCCTTGCACTTCCATTCCAGGAAAGGATTTGTTTTTCTGTGTGCATCGTTTGCCACACTTTCCGGCGATAGATTCATATTTCGAACTACTGCTCTGACGCTTTTTGTAGAACGGCTTCGAATGTTTAAATAATTTCTTCTTCGACATCTGCATTGTGTCTCCCAGAATTTACAAGCAACGCTGGACGATGGATTCCATTTTCTTTCAGCAACAGCAAGCAACAGTTCCTTGATATTATCGATTGTAATTTAGGTAATTACACTATACGATTATAATAATAATTATTATTATAACTCATTTTAGGACAAAAATATTCAATAATAAGCTTTGTACCGAAATTGAATACCGGTACTTTTGTATGAATACAATACCGATATTCAAGCCCTGGTTGTTAAAAACATTGGGTAATCTTCGATTTGGGTTCTGGGTTTCATTGATAAGTCATACCAATGCAATATTGCCGTTTGGCTTGCCGTACATGAATACGATGTTCGCAAAATCTTCCGTAGTAAAAGAAGATATGTTTACAAATAAACAGAATTGAACTATGAATTTTTAAATACCGCAGTCTCTCTAAATTAAAAACTAATTTCAATACGAGTCGCGTAAAACAAAGAACATCGGAACGTCCCTTATTTAAACAAATTTACTCTTAACAACATTTAAAATTTAGAACAATTCTAGTTGATATCACTCTGTGCCTATGGTGTGTAGCAGTGATGCAATGAAAACTCTATGAATTTAATCTATGAGGGAAATAGGAAACACGTCTGTCTCAATAAATAACAGTTCACAGTTCTGATGATCCCTGATATTACTTACAATCTAGGATAAAGTTTCAAGAGAAGTGGTTTCTTCGAGTGCTACCTTAGTTTGGTTTTTATCCCTTAGTTAACAAGCATGTTTATCATAATATCATTAGAATTGCAAGTAAAAAAAAAAAATACTTCGTCTATGGCATGTATAGCTTAAAATGTTCTAAAACATCTCAGCAATCTTCCAATTAAAACTTTGGACCTAGCTACCAAACACCCCGTATATCTTAAAATTAATAAAATACTTACGTCATACGTATTTGTTAAATAGTCGCCTAAAAGGTCGGCTATTTTTCTGTACTCCGGTTCTTGGCTATCTGTAAAAGAGACAACGGAATATAGAACCTTAATAAATTGTCGAAATAATGAATATCTCTGAAGCTATTACGACCCAACCACGTTTTTGCGCAGTGGTGGCTGCACCGGCGTCCAGAGGCAAACGGAAGCAAACAGCAAAATACAAATGTAAAGAATCATGCCACGAGCCATCACGGCCAACGAGAAGGTGAACACAAACAGGGAAGGCTAAGGTCCCGTTGGCACCTTTTAGGTACGGTACCCTAAAAGGCAACAGCCCTCTGACAGACGGATGACGTGGTTTTTAAACATAGTCCTTAGTACCTTTTAGCGAAGAAACCCTAAAAACACAGGGAATCATGTTTAATATGAGGGTTCACCATGAATTAACTAGTTTTTCTTCCCAACGCATGAGCAGCATCATACTCACTTGAGTTGTGGTCCTCGGCGGGGTAGACGGCAGGCGCAGGGGCGAGCGCGCGCTCGAGGCGCGCCAGCAGCCCGCCCTGCGCCAGCGCCAGCGGCTCCAGCGCAAGGCACGGCCGCGCCAGCGCCGTAACCACGTCACGCTCCGCGCTGAGCTCCGACACACGCGCCGACCACGCCTACCGACACCGGATAACGTTCAAACATTACAAAATCCAGTCTGGTAAGATAGAGCGGGAAGTAAGGAGCTGAAGGTCGCTATTTATATTGGCACCGATGTATATTGGGTTAATTATAACTGATTTAGTCCGGTAGCCATCGACCACCCCCTAGTGGGTAGAAGGGGGGGGCGATCAACGAGTCACATCGCAGCTTTAGGAAAAAAAATAGCATGCCATACTGGTATCATCAGCATGCCATTCCGAATTTAAGTGGCCTGGAAGCTTCAGAGAGAACACAATATTTTCACCTTTTTACCTGACGAAAGGAACAACTAACGCGTCAGTAACTCAGCATCTTAAGAATATTACAGGGAGTGAAGATTGTTCTGTGGGTCAACTAAACGCCCGAGGAAACTACGCTTCGTTTAAGCTTGGAGTTCCACCTGCTCTGACATCGCCAGTACTGGCAACGGAAAATTGGCAAAAGACATCTGCATAAAGTATTGGAAATAAAACTTTCAGAGTTTCCGCAATAAAAAAGAAGAGTAAACAAGCAAATTACACACTACGCGCTTACTACCAGAATGGTCGACGCCTAAGGACTAAATTACTCGACTGGAGAACGAATTTGGAACTAGTGGATGACAAACTACATCTTCTGGGCATAATCGAGACTAACTTAAGCGAGTCGGTAAATGATGCAGAACTGTGCGTACGCGACTGGCGAGTGTTACGACGAGATAGCAGCGACGGCGGTGCGGGCGGAGGTGTGCTGCTGACAGCGCGCCCACCTATCCAAGTTGAGCGCTTATCAGTCTACGAAACACATCATGGAGAGGATCTGTGGGCCCGCTTTCTTGTCGACGGTCATTAATGTCATTATATATATGTTTGTGTCGTATATATACCTCCAAAAGCTGATGATGAAGTGTATGTGGAATGGATGGATGGAGTGGAAGAGGTGTGTTCTAAATATGGTGGAGAGAAAGTATTAATATTAGGAGACCTTAATTATCCTAGTGCCAGTGACAACATTTTACTGTACTATAATTGTTTTTTGGCTACATATGAATTAATGCAATATAATCAGGTCACAAACATGAATGAAAGAGTGCTGGATGGAGTGCTTTTATGTTCGAAACTGGATGGCAAGGTAAGCGTAAGCGTAAGGGGTGCGGAGACTATCTGCTATTGATGGACACCATCCACCTCTATTTATAAGCATTGAGTACACATTTTCTAAGCCAAATATACTATTACCACCATCTAACATCGATCCTGCCTACGATTGGGATTCTGCGAAAGGCTATTATGTTACATTGTATCATGCAACTGAACAGATTGCCTGGGATTATTTTTTTGTTACAAAGGATCCAAATGAGGCTGTTAGTATTTTTAATAATTTAATTTACGATATATTTAACTACTGCATTCCAAAGAAAATAAGGAAGCAGCCGTGTAGTCGCACCTGTCCGGTCTTTTACACGAAAGCAATAATCCGTGACATAGAATCGAAGGCTAGATTTAATCGTTTTTGGAAATCAAGGGGAGATCAATCTGCTAGAGACTGTTTTATATTCTTGCGTACAAAGGTAAAAACGATATAAAAGACGCATATGACGCTTACATTAAAAAAAATGTTTCGATAAAGCTGTGTAAAGATCCAGCAAATTTCTGGCAATATGTAAATGGTTTGCGTAGTCGAGGGGTGATAGAACCAGTCATAACTCATAAAGAACAGGAGCATAGGGGTGCTGATGCTGCATCTGTATTTGCGGCACATTTCCAATCGGTGTTACTTAAGAGCGAGCCGGGCTTGAACCCGTCTGAGGCTAGTAGGAGCGGCGAGGCCGACGCGCTTCGGGTGGATGTGCCAGTATTTAGCTTGGAGGAGGTGCGCAGAGCCATCAAAAAACTTCGGCCAAATGCGGCTGCGGGACCAGATGCTGTACCACCTTACATAATTAAGGGTTGTTCGCAGTGTTTGTTAGAACCGATGACATTTATATTCAACTCGATTCTTAAAACTGGTATATATCCAGACTGACTGACAGACATGTTCACTGAGTACACATTTAATATGCTAAGATTACCTCGCTCTAAAAGCTTATTATTTTTGTTTATGTCCTTAGCTATGAGTGGTGAACGTGATAAGCTATAAGCGGGGTTGTTATTAGTACTTATATGTCTGATGTCATAACTAAAACCGGACATAAATATTGCCCAGTGTTGAAGGCGTTTTGCTGCCATCTTTGGAATACCTTTAGTTGGACTGAAAATATGTGTCAAAGCCGAATTATCTGTTTCTTAAATGTTTTTTTTTCCATATAAGTACTCATAAAACTTAGTTACACCATAAACAATTGCATACGCCTCCTTATCTAATGTAAAATATTTTGGTTGGGTATCTGTCAATTTTTTGCTAGTATATGCAATTGGTTTTATTAACCCATTTACACATGACTGGTAAATTAGGATAGGTACCTTGCCATTTTGTTAGTGTTTGTCAACGCCTTTCTGATCTCATTGAATGCTCACATTTTGAGTTAAATTCAAATTTGACCTTTTTTAAACATTTATATAATGGCTCTATAGTTATCGCCATATTTTTCAAGAATCTACTAAAGTAATTAATATTTCCTAAGAAGGACCTAAGTGTTTTTATATTTGTTGGTTTTGGGACATTAAGTACTGCCTCATTTTTTTCTGGCATAACACTTATTGCTGTACCATTAACACAAAATTCAAATATTTGTGCTTCTTTTTTAAAGAAACTACATTTCTTCCATTTAAGTTTTAACTCAGCATTAGCAAGGCGTTGTAACACTTTTTTTGTTCTATCATAATTTTCATCTAATGTTTTACCCACAACATAAATGTTGTCCACATAAATAACTACACCCTCTAGGCCCTGCAACATTTGTACTATTATCCTTTGAAATGATCCAACCCCAGTACTTACACCATAGGGCAAGTATAGATATTTAAAACAATGTTTTTCTGTCACTATAGTCACCAGGCTCTGGGTGTCCAGGTGTAACGGAGCCTGCAGATAAGCTTCAGAAAGGTCTAACTCTGTGAAATATGTATTTTCTTGCATTTTTTTGTAACAAGTCATCGACACTGGGCAATGGGAAATGGTCTATCTCTAAGCTAGGGTTAACTGTCAAGCGATAATCTCCGCACAATCTCACAGAGCCATCCTTTTTAATAACTGGCACAACAGGTGTCCCCCACTCTGTGTACTCTACAGGCTCAATTCGTTTACTTGCCAATAGTCTTTCTATTTCAGAATTTACTTTTTCCTTCAGTGCAAATGGCACTGATCTTACTGGTAAATATCTTGGTACTGCGCTTTCTTTGAGTTGTAATTTTATGTTTCCCCCTTTAAAATTTCCCCACCCTGGTGTAAATAACTGGTTGAAATGTTACAGATATTCCCATATTCTGCAGATACATCCAGGTAGCCCAATGGGCTTGACTGTGATTGACCAAAATTAGTAAACATAGTGTTTGTTTGCAGTAGTGGCAAGTGATTGAAAAAATCAATTCTTGTACTGTCATTAATAATTCATGACTTCTGACCCTGAATATACCTCAAAATTTATAAAATTGCCACGTACCTTGACAGTCAAGCTCATTGGATCAATCCTACCTGACCTACTTAATGCATACACATGGTATTCTTCTTGAGTGTCATCACTGTCATCCTCCAATGAATTTAAGGTTTTTAACTCCACCACCGGATTCGACTCGTCACTACTATCTTTTTCCCTGTTGTATTCTAGTATGTTAACTTTTTTGTTGGCAACTTTTTGTCTTTTTTCACTCTATCACACATTCGAAAAACATGTCCCCCTTGGCACATTCTGTACAAAATTTAAAACGCAAACTACACTCATTCTTCCAATGGCCATCTTTTCCGCAGCAAAAGCAAGATATAGTTGATTGATGCTGTTGACCACTCTGCGACTGTTGAGGCTTAGATTGACGATAGCCTTGAGTCTGCCTTTTATTAGTATTATAGCTAAACACCTTTGCTGTTTGCTGGTGGGGCAGTTAGTAAGCACTTTCTACTGTTTTTGCATAGTTTATCAACTCTGACAGATTATTATCTGCACTTTTAAGCAATTCGAACTTAACTGCCTCTTTCTGGATTCCGTCTAATAACCTTCCTATTATTTGATCATTTACATCACTAAAAGCGCATGTTGATGCCAGTTTCCTCAATTCCAACACATAGTTATCAATGCTCTCACCAGCCAGCTGTTGTCTATTACTGAACTTTGATCTTTCTATGGATATACTTTTCTTAGGATGATAATCAGTGATCGGAATAGGTAGTGCAATTTCGGGTGAATGACCTCAAACATTATAAAGACTATGGATAAGACCCGGGATTCCGGGATTCATATTTTTTCACAGAATATTTGCCTGACATGAAATTAATAGAAGTATATGGGATAAAATAAAACTTTAAGTCATTGTAATTACATCATTTACTTATTTAAAATGAAAACATTAAATATTTCGTTAATTAGGTGAAAGTAATTACCACGTAATTAGACATAGTGATGAGAAATGTAGGTAAAAAATTAACAATAGTACAAATAATATATAATTAAATTACTTTTTTGAGCTTACTGTGAGGCTAGGTCAAACTGAGTAATGTCCCCTGATATTTATTTTAAACCAAACACAAACTTTAAAACTTTTTAAAGTAAAAATCCGGGGTTATAAGTTATTTCCATACTAAACTTACGCACCGAAATCCCGTGAAATTGCACTACCTATTCCGATCACTGATGATAATGGTCTTTTAATTTTTTAACTAAATCGTCAAAATCGTATTCAGCTGGTTGCTTGGGAGATGTTAACCCACGAAGTATTTCATATACATCGCTGCTCAATTTGGTGATCAACAAAGGCACTTGTTTTTCTTTCGTGATGCTATTTAATGTTATGAAGCAATTAAACTGTTCAATGTGTGATTTGAAATTACCACCTTTAAACTCTTCTATATTTGATATTATTGACGCCACGTTGTTAACTTGTTTAACTTGCGGCCATACTGATTTAACGAAATCTCTCAGTTGTTTCCGAATGTCATCCAATGTGGCGTTCGCTGGTATGTTCACTTTTAACTTATCCTCTTTAGAGTAAGTTTGAATCTAAGAAGTTCGACCTTCCTGACAAACTCTTAATAATAATAATAATAACTTCTTTATTTAACACAATGTAGTCATTCATTTATAAAATTATTTGTTAATTTTCTTCAACTTATCAACGTAACAAAATCGCCATTTTCAATAGATAGGGCCAAGCAATAGACTCGGCACTGTCATTGGTTTCTGCTACGTTCGAAGACTTTTTTTTTTTATTTGACCCGCCGTTGGCACATTAATTAAGTACCCACTGAGAATCGATGAACCACACTGTATTACTAGATCTGTGGCTTGATTACTATCACGACGCCATCTTTTCAATGAATCAACGCCGGCTCTTCGGTTTTATTTCCATCGTCTTGTCGCCACTTTAGTGTCTTCTAATTAGCCATGACTAAACAGGACCAACGCTGGATAATTGTGAGCCACTCCGGCTATTGACCATACCTTAATTGTATTATGAATGTTTATTTATCTACGCACACACAACATACACGGCACAACAAACCGGCCAAAGAGGAAGAGATGGGGGAGTGTCAAACGAACGCATAAGTGCGTTCCGTTTCATACATTATAGTACTTTGGCAAGTGTTTGAAATGGGACTGCATGCCAACATCTTACCTCAATGCTTGCCCCATATCACAGACGCGCAGCACGCATTCTTGCCCAAGCGATCAGTGGCCACAAATCTCGTTTCGTTGGTAAACCACATGTCACAAGAAATGGATTAAAAGAACCAGGTGGATGTAGTCTACTTTGATTTCCAAAAAGCTTTCGATACTGTGGATAATGATGTACTTTTGACAAAATTAGGTCTGATGGGTTTTGTACCGCGACTGCTTAAGCTCTTCTCTAGTTATCTGTCAAGAAGACAACAATTTGTAAAGTATGGACCCTATTGGTCTAGTCCTTATATACGAGGGCTGCACTGAAAGTTTCGGGAATCTAATACTTAGAAACATATTTTTGACACATATCATACCTTTTTATAATTTCTAAAGTTTCATTATTTTAACACACTGGCCACATAGAAAAAAAAGCGATGGTTCGGTTTCAATTGTTTTTTGAAGTCGTCGAGTCGCTGCTGAAAATGGAATTGTCCCGTGAAAATGTAAGAGCTATGATTTATTACGACTTTAAAAGTGGATTATCACAAAAACAATGTGGACCCGGATGATTGTTGCTTTTAGTAATGAAGCACCTTCAAAGACGACAATATACAGGTGGTATGCAGAATTTCAACGTGGCCGTCTATCCCTCACGGACGACGTGCGTGAAGGTCGACCAAAATCGGCAGTCAAGCAAGAAAACGTCGGTGCTGTGCGTCAGCTGGTAAAGGAAGACCGACATGTGTCATATCGGGAGATTCAAGAGTCAAGTGTTTGGGCTTTGGAATGAGTTCAACAGCAAATCATGTTACAGGAACAATTAGGCGTGCGAAAGTTGTTTTCCCGTTGGATCCCTCACTTATTGTCTGAGGAGCAGAAAACGACTCGTGTCAATTGGTGCCGCAGAACTTTAAATAAATTTAACGGAGGAAGCTTAAATGCAGTTTTTAGCATTGTATCCGGTGACGAGTGTTGGATATATGCATATAAGCCTGAAAATAAAAACCAATCTTGAGTATGGGTCTACGAAGATGAGCTCAAGCCGACAAAAGTTATTCGTTCTCGCAGCACGGCCAAAAAGATGGTGGCTACGTTTGTCTCCAAATCGGGTCACGTGGCTACTATTCCTCTTGAAGATCGTAGATCGGTCAATGCCGATTGGTACACCACTATTTGTTTGCCGAGTATCTTTGCTGAACTCCGAAAAAAAACCCTAGTCGCCGCATTATCCTTCACCGCGACAATGCCAGCCCTCACACCGCTCGGAAAACAACTGAGTACCTGGACGGTGAAAAAGTCGAATTACTGGACCATCCTCCATACAGCCCCGACTTAAGCCCCAATGACTTTTTCACATTCCCCAAAATTAAGGATAAGTTGCGTGGTCAGCGGTTTCAGACGCCGGAAGCAGCAGTGGAGGCTTTTAAAATGGCCATTTTGTCGACCCCTACCTCAGACTTCAATAAGTGCTTTAATGACTGGTTTGATCGCATGGAAAAGTGCATAAAATATAAAGGAGAATACTTTGAAAAACAATAAAAATACTTTTATTCAATTTAACTGCATATTTTTTTCTATTCCCGAAACTTTCAGTTTGACCCTCGTAACTCAGTCGGGCATTAGTCAGGGATCAAATTTAGGCCCCTTATTGTTCAACATTTTAATACATGATTTGCCTGCCCTGGTTCGAAATTCACTTGTATTACTGTTTGCAGATGATGTAAAGCTGGTTAAGGTAATAAATAACGTGGACGACTGCACAGCATTACAGTATGACATAGAGGCAGTACAAAACTGGAGTAATTTTAATAAATTGTACTTTAACACGAGTAAATGTCAAATGATAAGCTTCACGCGTTCAACAATCACAGACTATCAGTACAAACTCGGTAATGCGTACATCTCGCGAGTGAACCTAGTGCGTGATCTAGGGGTATTGTTAGACCCGCAACTGACTTTTAGGGAGCAGGTAATGTATGCTAATAAAAAGGCATACCAAAAAATTGTAATCCATTGACACCGGCAGCTCTCCGCACTTTATATGCGGCCTTAGTTCGGAGTGTACTGGAAACGAATGCTGTAGTATGGGCACCACATGAGGCAAAATAAATTGTTATGTTGGAAAAGGTCCAAAAGAAATATTTAAGGTCTTTATATAAGAAGCAGTATGGACATTACCCCCACCTGTATCCTACCTTATTTTTGTTGGGACAGTTGGGCTACGAGTCACGGAGCTAAGAAGGTCACTCGCCTTCGTAAAATTTATACTAGGTTTAATTGGCAGTAGGATTGATTGCGTACGGCTGGTGGGGGAAGTAGTAAGGCTATTTGTGCCAGACGGCCGCGCCAGGCTCCGCAACCCTCGGCTGCTGGCGGTGCGCGCGCTGCGCCGTGGGCTCGACACTTTCAACCCCGTGCTCAGGGCAGCGCCACATTGCGATCTGTTTGCGCTACGATCAAGAGCAGTGATCGATGAAAGTAAGCGAATGCTAGAAGATGGACGACTGGCTAATTAATAATGATAATCTAGATTTAAGTTTGTAATGTTTTGGCACTTCGCTGTTAGTTACGAATTAACTTTATGATAAATAAATAAATAAATTGACTTTAAATAGAAAATTTGTTATTACTTGCTGATTTTTATATTTGTAGTACTTAACGGCTTCGCAACCCTAAACTGAGCATGGTCCGAGATGCTCTTGTCCGGTCTTTTCCTGATAACAACAGGACGGAATGATCGGGAGACTGATGGTCCGCCCGCCTGTTCCGGCCGGGCGTTCCCACTCATCATCATCATCATCATAGTGATGCCAAGGGAAAGATATCACTGCATATTTTCTACACCAGCATTTCAAATTCCCGGTGGAAATAATGGGCAATCATTTCATAGTGACATCACAAAGTTAAGTACGTACTTTCCACATTTCAACACAACGTTTTATGCGGTCCGCTGTAAACCTTACTATATTTCCTTGTTTGCATCCACAGATTTATTTTTCTGATATGAATAACATCCTAAATTAACCAATGAATGCACAATATTTTGAAATCCATATACTAAATGTTTATAATATTGTTAAAAATGCGGTCTACTTGTCAAGCCACAATAACATACCACTGTGACGAGTTCTAAATCCCGTTTGAAGGTGCGTTCAGTCATCAGGAGGTCCCGGGCGAGGTAGAAGGCGAGGTCGGCAGCGCGGCGCCGCGGCGCGTCGCCAGTCCCCGCGCCCTCGCGCAGCGCGCTGCTCAACCGAGTCGAGATACTAGCAGGCGTGCAAATAACGCAAAAGTCAACATAATTGTTCTAACTAGGCTACGATCGACTAAAAAGGTACACATTTGACTTTATATAATTAATATTTTCATCAGGGGACATACCTACTAAGCTCTATAATAATAAAAAAGTTCCTCTAAAACATTGAACATTGTAATAAACTGGTTATCATCAATAAATTTGGAGGATAATTTAGTAAAGACCAAAATTGTACAATTCCTAAACTATAGACTAATACCAGAATTCATAAGGAAATGATTAATAATGAACAAGTCGAACAAGTAAAATATACAGACTTTTAGGCGTAACTATAGATTGCAACCTAAATTGGAAGCCACACATTGATAAAATAAATAAGAGAATTTCTAAATCGTGTTACGCAACATCAATTTTGACTAAAGTAACGTCCATAGAGGTAGCAAAAAAGGCATGTTACGGAATTATTTATTCTCAATTAACGTATTGTGTAATATTCTGGGGTAAGTAATTCAGTAAAATTGTTCAGTCCACATTCATACTGCAAAAGAAATGACTACGAATTATTTACAAGCTTGGAAATATGGAATCATTAAAGGCTCTTTATAAAACTAATAAACACACCCCGTTATCAGCGGTGAAAATTCATTGAAATCGAATCATAGGGTTGTCACACTATATTCATTTAAGTCTAGTACATTTGACATACCGGTATAAACGTCGCTAATTTTTTAAAAAATGAAACAGTACTTTGGTTTATTATTATATTTTGTTACATCTGTGGCTGAATTATAGAAACATTTTGTTAATATCGTTAACCATCTGATATGTGGATGGTAACCTTGTAAATAAAACAACAGACCTGTAAGTTATATACTTCCATTTACTTTTCTGAATATATTATTAAAAGTTTTTCTAAATTGTTTGGTGTCAAACTTTGTCGCCTATTATTGTAGATCCACTTAAGATACGAAAACGATCGCTCTACTTCAACAGATGTTATCGGTAAATATGTCAGCTTTTTATAGTGTTCTAATGTGCTCTTGTTAATATTTTTTGTAACTTCACCTTCTCTATTATTAAGTAATTTTAAAATTATTTTCACTGTGCTGTAGTCAGGATTATTTTTCAAAACTGTATTTAACTTCATATACACATTTTTTCCAACGGGATGGAGTTTCAAGATGGACATTTTTCTAATTACACCATTAACGATGCTCAATGATTCTCCTAAGCTTAGTTTGGAATTCTGTAATTGATCAATTGCTATTGATATGCAACTAAATTTGTCAGCTATAAAATCAATATCATGTTTTATATTCGGAATTTGAAACAACCGTTTCGCTTGTGCTATTGCAGCGGCATCTTGACTGTTAAATTCATTTATTATGTGTTTAATTTCATTAAAATATTTTTTATAATAGACAACCGCATCCAGCCATGTTCCCTATCTTGTGATCACTGGACGAGGGGGTTTCGGGATCAAAGGAAACTCGTTTATGAGTTTGCGAAGTCGACTTGGTGATTTACAAAATACTTTTTTTAAACATTCAATTAGTTTGTTGACGTTTGGATACAGACTTCTTATTTTGTCAGCTACTCTGTTAAAAGCATGGGCCACACAAGTTATATGAGACATGTTCGGAAAAATATGTTTTAGTCTTTGCAGCCTTTTTCATGTAAGCGGCAGCGTCTGTTGTTAAAATCAGTAATTTACCGACATTATTTTCATATTCGCTTCCCCATAGGTCTTTTAGAGTTTCAACTACTAGATCCGACACAGTGCTGTGATTTGTTTTCTCTAAGATTTTACTTGCGAATATACGGGGTTTCGAGACACAATTGTCTAACTTCCCTAGAACCACATTCGAAATGCTCTTACCGTGGTTTTCAGTTTCATCAATACTCAAATAAAGATAGGAATCCTTTAATTCTTTTCTTATTGTTTCTTTTTTCTCCTCATAAATGTTTGGCAAGTAATTTACCCTTAAGGTAGACTCACACGGAAGGCAGACTTTATTTCCATATTTTTGCATTAAGCAATTTTCAATAAAAACTCTGAGTTTGGGGTTATCCAATTGGCTCCAGGGTGTATTAGTTTGAACTAAAAATTCTGTCAAGTCTTTATTAAACTCCGGTTAAAACATTTATTACATTTTTGTGTTTCAGTGTAGTACAATGCTTTTGTACAATATACTTAGAGGCTTGTACAGAAACATCACAAGATTTGCAATAAACTGTAGAACCTTTCATTTCTAAATTTTCTCCTTCTAAATGCAAGTCAAAGTGAGTTGAACAGTTACCAACTTTTTCATTGTGGCTTGTACTTCTTAGATGACTAACCAAGATAAATTTCTTCGGTTTAAGATTTTTATTACATACAGTACAAAAAATATTCGGGCCAGTGTTTACGAACTCGGGGTGATCATCCAGATATTTGACCATTTTTTGTGATGAGCAATAAGAAAACACGGAATATTTTAATTTTAATACAATACACCGCACGTAAACTGAATTGTCTACTCGAAATAAAACAATAGAGTCGTTTGTCATATTTAATCAGTACAAGTGGCCAGTAATTTGCCTCGATGGATAAGGTTTATCTCAAGATTATTTTACCTTAACAATTCTATTCTGTACCTATAGTCTGAAGGTTTAGGTATTTAAATAAAGGTAAACAAACAAGTTGAATATTGTCGGGTAGTTATGATTACCCAACCAAATACAAAACCGCTCAGATCTGTCACTGGACAACCTGACTTTAACCTACATTATCTGGTCGTGTAATGCTTGAGGAGCAATTTGAGGGTAAATTTTGTTTACCTTTATTTAAATACCTAAACCATCCGACTATAAATACAGTTAATGCCTTTCAATTACATTGACCACTTCACACCAAAAAGGTTCCATTTGATGAGATGGTACTTTCATTAACATTTTCCGTAACTCTGATGTTGGGTTATTGCATGTGCAAAATCCATCTTTTAGCCATTCATTTTCACTCGTCATAAATTTTCTGAATACTCCGCAAACATTATCCCAGCAATCGTCATATTTATACGTATTAACATGTTTAACAGGAATCTTAGGATTAAAAGTCCAAATATCTCGAAAACCGTGCGACTTTTACTAGACCTATTTTAGCTTTTTCATAACGTCCTAAGTGCCCTCTATCCGTAGTTCAAGGATTATCCACTCATTACCTAACACCCTGTATAATAATAATAAAAATGAGGCCGCAGGGCACCTAGTGGCGAGCTGTTGTTGAGAAGCGATATCTCGGACCTGAGTGCTCCCGAGAGAAGGTCCTGTTCCTTACCTCACGCTAGCCTTCACCAGTCGGTTTGACTATACAATGATGAGGAACAGGCTCTCTGGACTGCCTTTAATGGCCGGTCGGAGTGGAGTCGAAAGCGTTGCATAAGTGGCGCGTGGGCACTTTATCGTAGTATAAATAGAAAAGTAGCTCGACTTCAAACAAAGGTACATCGCGCGGCTTGCATGTGTACATACGTGTGCGTACATCTTGGGACTGATCTGCAATGATTTAGTCCGGGCCGTAGCGAATTGCGTTCGATCACGTTTGGTTAAGGTGCGCGTACTTATTTAAAATATCGAGCGACAATGTATTCCCCAAAAGGACGTGTATATTGTAGAGAATACGGGTGCCTGAATAATGGTATACTATAAACAAAATCAGGAGCTATCGTTTTTTAAGATATAGTTTGTTCGACTTAAAATAACGATAATGCACTTACCGTGGGATTTTAGGACTTCTTTTGTTGCTAAATATGAAAGAAAAAGATAACAAAGAGACGTAATAGAACTGAGTGAAGAATGGCACCTGTACTAAGAACAGCTCAACCGTTCTTGATCTTTGAAATGTATTCCCGTATTCAAATGTCTACCAAATAAATCGCACTTGTTAGCCTGATTGTTTGTCACATTGGCACTGGGTTCATTTTCCCACGGTTTAAACATGTCATCAATGTTTTAGGTTTCAGAATTGCACTGTACTCGTTAACAATCGGGTCACACTTGACCTATCCAACGATATGATAGTAGTGGCCGACTCTAGTTAGTCTATGAATTAAAAAAACTACGGCTGCCGCCTTTTTTGACATTAAATTAAAAGGTCTTCTCGTAAAAATCTGTTTAGTTAGTTTTGTTGTTTAAAGAATGTGGAAAAGCAGTATATGGGTCGTTTTCAAAAAAATTGTACATAGTTAAGGGCTTTAATTAAAACAAAACTTAATTGATTCCTTTGTGTGACGAAAGTTACCCATACAGGCTGTATGACTAACTTTCGTTATACAAAGGACGCGATCGTGATTTTGTTTTCATTAAGCCCTTAACTATGTACAATTTTTTTGAAAACGACCCATATGTAACTGTACTTAATTAGGTATTAAAACACTTGTGTGGTGTTGTTACACAACTCGACTGTTTAACTTTTTATTTGTTTCATACAAATTAAATGGAATATTTTCACTTCTCCAGGAAACAAAGCCTAATGACGAGCTGGCAACGCTTTTCTAGTAGTTATCACTTTTTACGGGAAATACCCTTGAAAGTTATGAATGTGAGTTATTTGTCCCTGTCTTACTTGTAATGTTAGAAGAGCTGTTCAAAGAAAGAGAATAAACTGCGACATGAATAAGATGTTAGCGTAATAGGCATAGAAATCTATGCCTATTACGCATCTTACGCATATATCGAATACCCCTACTGAATCCTTATGTTATAATTGATTTAATGGTCCGAGAGCGACTTGAGTAATGTCAGGTCACTAGTGATTTGAGTGATGTCTAGTTACTGGCGACTTGAGTAATGTCAAGTCACTGACGGACTGTATTATAATGTACTCGTATTATAATAATAATAATAATAATAATTTATTTATTAAAAACACAACAGAATACAGGAACATTTTAGCTTATAATTAATCATTTATTAATTGTGTTTATCTTAAAAACATGAGTGTGATATTGTTCCTTACTCCCCGTACTAGTTATAAACTGTATCACGATGGAGTAAGATCCATCATCCTATACTGTTATAAATGTAATAATGATTCACTTAAACTTCCCATAAGTAGGTACATGCTTAGCGATCCTGTGTTGCTGTATCATTTGTTAATAAACTCTAAAATACATAATATAAAACTAGCAAGTTGAGGGTAAGAAGAACAAATAATTACACCGGTTGCTTAGTAAGACTGCATGTAACTTAAACGTAAACAAGTAGTATATGCAAAAAGTAAAGATGAATTTTTAAATTTACACACTAGGGATAAAAATTATAATATTTGTTGAAGTCTATCTTGTTAGTTTAAGTACATCTGAATATATTTATGCAGGTAACTATGTCTATATGTAGGTATGAATGTTAAATCTAGTAGGTATGCATGTAAGTTTGTATGTTATGTATAGGCGTATTTTTCGTGTATATATGTGTGTGTGTGTGTGTGTGTGTGTGTGTGTGTGTGTGTGTGTGTGTGTGTGTGCCTGTGTGTGTGTGCATGTGTGCGCGTGTATGTGCGTGTGTGTATGTCTATGTGTGTAATGCCATTCACTTCAGGAGGTTTTCTGTATCTGCATAGCTAAGCGAATTTAGGAAACTATCTAACACTTTCTTACATTGATAAGAGCTGAGGTTACGCAATTTGACATGTTTACTAATGCGATTATATGTTAGGGGTCCGAGGCGTTTATGAAATCTTCGAGAAAAAGCCGTTTTACATTTAGGTATATTATAAACCAAATCAACCCTGCGTCGTGTTACAGCTTGATCGGGAAGGTTTTTATGTTGACCAAGGATGAGATTTTTTATAAAAAGCTGTCTTATAGTAAGTACTGCGGCAGATTTATATAGTTCATCAGTTGGGTGTCTGAAGTCTTTAAATAGCATAACTTTTAGAACAGCACGCTGTGCACGCTCTAGCGGTAGCATTGTGGTTTTGGCAGCTCCTCCCCATGCAGTGATGCAGTAAGTTGCAATAGATTGACAGAGTGCATAATATATAGAGATTAACAACTTACTGTCACAGACATGTCTCAGGTTTTTAAATATATATACCAGCTTTCTCACCTTACTAGTCACTTTTTCGATATGTCTTTTCCAGTTGAGGTTATTATCTAGCTCAACTCCCAGGTATCTAATATTATTAGTTCGATCGATTTGAAAACATGCACAGTCAGTTTCATTACCACAATAATGACATTTTATAGAAATCATTTCAGGTAATGGTTGAGTGCTATTACGAATGCTAAAAGCAGTGTACTTGGTTTTTGCGGTATTTAGCGTAAGAAGATTATAGTCCAACCATTTAGTCACTGTATTGAACCCTTCTTGAGCCGTCTTATTAAGCTCAGTCCATGTACTGTCCTGAAAGAGCAAAACTGTATCATCAGCAAACGCTATAATTTGAGCATTCTTTGGTGTAAGGAGACAAAGCTCATTTAGATATATTAAAAAAAGGGTAGGGCCAAGCACACTACCTTGCGGCACTCCGAAATAGATGCTTTCTTCAGAGCTTAGATGTTCATCTACTTTTACTACCTGCTTTCTATTTGATAAGTAGTCACTTAAAAGTTGAAGTGGTAAACCGCGCACTCCTACACTTTCCAATCTCTTTATGAGAATGGGAACAGAGACTGTATCAAAAGCTTTTTTTAAGTCAAGAAATATACCTAGAGCTTTTTTATTGTTAGCTATTTGGTTAACAAGATAATCAGTAACATTTTTAACAGCATCTGTAGTAGATATGCATTTCCTAAAGCCATATTGGTTATTTGAAAGGATTTGGTTTTTTTCTAAATAAGATTTGAGTCTTTTATTAATTACTTTTTCAATTATTTTCGAAAGTGAAGGAAGTAGTGAAATTGGTCTATAATTATTGATACAGCCTCTGTCACCAGACTTAAACACGGGGATAATTACAGATTTCTTCAAGGCGTCCGGAAACTTCCCTTCTTGAAGGGACCTGTTGGTAATAATTGTGATAGGTTTACTTAGAACATCCGCACCAATTTTAAGGAAATTTGATGAAATTCCATCCCACCCAGTAGCTGGACTTGATTTAAGGCTAAATATTATCTGTTCCACTTCTAGGTGGTCAGTGAGCGCCATGAACATGGAGTTTGGAGAGGACTTTGATATATTTATAGATCTAGCTCGCTGAATTTCGCTTAATTTAGTTCTATTAATAATCTCGCTAGCCAATTCTTTGCCAATGTTTGTAAAATATTTATTAATGTAATTTACAGATTTAAGTGGGGTAGATTTTAGATTGAGTAAATGTGTTGAATTATCAGGCTTTTCTTTCATTATGCAAGTATTCTTTACAAGTTCCCATTGTTTTTTAAGATTATTAGAGTGTGCTTTAATTTGAGACCTCTGATATGCTCTTTTCAGATTATTTAGTATGTTATTACAAGTATTACGGTATCTCCGGTAAGTTATTTTTAGGATGGCATTTTCAGGGTCTTTTTTGAGTTTCTGGTGTTGATGATCTCTATTTCTCATACAGCGAATGAGACCTTGAGTAATCCAGGGCTTCAGATTGCGTTTTCTTCGGGATACTGTTACAAAATAAGTAAACTTCTTTAAACAGCGAGTAACATGAAAGAGAAATAGATTTGTTGCTGTATTGACGTCTAGATTCGTTAGCATTTCTGTCCAGTTTATTAGCTCAAGATCTTTAATAGCTGAGTTATAGTCCGTTTTCTTAATTTTACGAGTATCTGAGATTTTGGGCACCATGTAATTTGAGAGTGACAACATTACAGAAGAGTGATCTGTAATTTTTGTATCACATACGATTGTTGTTACTGACCGTTTTGTTTTAGCAGACAATGGTCGAGGCAATTATTATTTCTTGTAGGTAGGGTATGGGACGGTAAGAGTCCATGCAACGCTAACAAATTCAAATAATCAGACGACCGATTATCATGGTTATTTTCTTTAATATCAATATTAATGTCTCCTAATAAAATTATATTTTTGTATTGTTTGAGATTTTTTAGAATACGGTCCAGTTCGTTTAGGAAGACATCTGTTTTCCTAAACGATGGGGGTCTGTATATCGAAATAATAGCATATTCTAGTCCCAAAGTAGTTATTAAACAGTTAGCCTCCATAGATTCAGTAGGTTCTGATGTTTTAAACAAAGCATTTTTTTTTACATAGATGACAACTCCGTCATTCTGATTTAGGTTTTGAGTGGTTGCAAACGATCGATAGTTTTCAAGTTCTGGTAAAGTAGGTATTTTTGATAACCAGCATTCTGTTAGTATTATAGCCTCATAATCAATATCAAGCCTTTCCAAAAGCACCTGTAAATCATCAAAATTCCGATTCATGCTTCTTATGTTTAATGTAAATAATTTCAGGGTACTTATCGACTTATCTAAGACAGATTTACATTGCTCTGGAACATTTAGTACCATTGATTTCCCAATATTGACACTTTTGTCAATATCGTTTGATATTATTTCAATATCAGACATAGTCAAAAAAAAAAATCCAATAGTTTGCGAACATTTTTCAATAGCACAATAAAGGTCCAGAGCAAGATGATATACAGTTTTGTAGATGGCAGAGTTGAATAGAAATGGATGGGTGTGTGTATGGGTGTGTGTGTATTAGTATAGTGTTGAGTTTTATGCGAACAGTATGCGTTATGTGCAGTTGACATGGTTTCAACTTCAACAGGTGTTTGTATAAAACAAAAATATGCAGCAAGAGATAAGATTAACCTACACTGTAAGACGAAGCCAACGGTGAGTCACTTTTCGACTAAGTGTGATCCTTTTAATGCTTCCACTTGCTCAGCAGACTTTATATTAATGCTGGGGGTACCTTCAGCAATCTTGACAAACACTCGTCCCATCGACGTCCAACAATGTTGGTAGCCATGATCCTTACGCAGACCACGGGCAAGGTAGTGTAGTTTCCTAGCTGCTGGTGTAAGGCATTCTCCCATAAAGATCGGACGTTTATCCCCAGGTAGATCAAGGCATTTTGAGTTGAACTTGTCTTCCTTGTGGGCTTTATTGTAGGTCTTCAGTGCTTTCAAAACTCTGGTACTAGCGTTAATATTTGGGTATTCCACTATAATTGCCTTATTATGGCTACTCTTGATGCGCCTGAGTTGTTTGATATGGTCAGGGGGGGCAGGAATTTCCAAAGATCTATGTATCTTTTTAAGTACTTCCCCAAGGTCTTCGTTTTCTTCTTCTGGGATATTTCTAATCTCCAATGTGGTAACACGCTGGTTTCGTTGTATGTCCTCAACTTGTTCTTCAAGTGCGCTGATTTTGAGAAGAGCTTCACTATGCCCGACTGTTAGGTTATCATATTTTTGTTTTAGATCTTCATACAAGGTTGTTGTGTGAAGTAAAATTTTCTCAATATTTGTGTTTGTTTTAATGATTTCCTTATTTTGAGCGTGTAACTCATCAATAGACTCCTGTAGTTTTTTTGTTTGGGTCTCTTGAGTTACTTTGAGATTGTCCAGAATATGACCTATTTCTTGTTGGAAAGATATAAAATCTTGCATCTCAGGATTTGGTTTGCGTTTTCTGCTTGCAGAATGACTGATGTTACCATCCTCAACTGTCAATTCTGGTTGAGATGAGTATCTCTTATCTGAAGGTGAACGCATTGTCTTTCCGAAACTCATCTATAAGTTTTGCGTATACTATGTAGCGTACCTTTTTTTTGTGCAGTAGCTGATAAGCGGGTCGCGCGGCAAGTAGCAGTCCCCACAACTTGGTTCTTTTATTTTATGTTTTATCACTTGTATTATAGGGTTCAATTTACATTATGGGTTAATTAATATTTAGAGAATAGTGTGACGGGCACACAACAACTTGCGACTAGTTACGGACGATGAATCTATTATACCTATAATTTAGACCTACAAGTTAAGGACTAAGGTCCATAGCAAGTATCAGATTCCTTTTTTTTAAATGATCGAGTACATTTTAAAAGTTTAAGGAAACTGATTACATTATACCTTTGTAAGGCAATCCGGCATCATCTATGCATGGATTGTCAAGTTTGTTTTGTAGGGTTAGGCTGTTAGGTACTAGGTAGTCTTAGCTTTTGATCGCGATTTTCGCTTTCCGGAGGTTTTCCGAGAATCGAAACTCTAGATGAAGATTTGAACCCTCTTATTAATTAATTAATTTATAATATATTTATCATCTAAAGTTATCCTGTAAAGCGGGACGGTCATTATTGTAATTTCCTCCGTGTAGGTAGATGTTTGGGAAATTATAAGATATATCCCTGTTCCCCCATAGGGACGTGGGATGTAATGCAATAAGCTTGCGATAACATGTGATTGTAAACTTATTGCATGCTACCTGTCGCATTTATATTTAATTTTTAGGGTTCCGTAGTTAAACTAGGAACCCTTATAGTTTCGCCATGTCCGTCCGTCCGTCCGCAGCCTAGCAAGCTGTAATTTAGCATGAACATACAAATTAGTCACGCCAAAGTGGTAAAATAAAATGAAAAAAAATTCGACGTAAAATGAGATTCGTATGTAGAACTTAACTAAAATCACATATTACGTAAATAACGTAAGAAACGAAATCTATTACTATTTTGCACCGATTAACATATTGGTAAGCTGCCGATTATATAATACACATACATACATATCTTCACGCCTGTCTCCCAATGGGGTAGGCAGAGACTATGGAACGCCAGGTGCACCGATCCAAACATACAACCTTCACTTCCTCCACATTCATCAATCTCTTCATGCACGTACGTCGGTTTCGGGTGCTTTAGATTCGGCCCTTATTCAGTACCTCGCGAATCTGATCACTGTACGTCCGTCTAGGACGTCCCCTACTGACATCTCCACTCTTAGTATACCCTTTTCGATTTTAGTCACTACATCTTCTTTCAATTCTCATTTTTCTGGGATCTGGCCATTTCTTACTCTATCTATCATCCTAACCCCACACATACTTCTTAGAGCTCTCATTTCAACTGCATTGATCCTGCTTTCATTCTTCTTCTGCCATACCCAAGATTCACTACCATACATCAATGTTGGTATTCAATACTCCCTGAATAATAGCAAGGCGAGCTTTGCTCGATATGACCTTGTTTGCCAAGATTGAGTGTAACGCCCCATTGATCATATTTCCCGCTTTTACTTTTCTTTCAATATCCCCGTCACATTTTCCATCTCTCGTAAACATTGAACCTAAATACACAAACTCATCCACTTGCTCCACTTTTTCATCTCCAATCATTATTTGACATTCTGTAACAGTTTCATCCCTCTCCACAACCATCACTTTCGTCTTTTTAACATTCACTTTCATGTCTTTCCTTTTAAACGCCTCATTCATCAAAGTCACCATTTGTTGTAAGTGGTCCGCTGATGATGCAAGGAGAACTTGATCATCAGCATATAACAAAGTTTTAAAAACTGACTCATTCATCCTTATTCCACAATCATACTCTCTCAGATCTGACAAACAACTGTCCATGAATAGGTTGAACAGCCAAGGAGACGCTACGCAGCCCTGTCGAACACCACGTTCGATGCTAAACCAGTCCGTACACGTGCCATTTATCCTGACACAGGCACTCGAGTCATTATATAATGATTTGAGAGCCCGTATCAGAATACTGTCCACCCCATACATGGAAAGAGTTGTCCAAAGTTCATCCCTCACTACTCTGTCATACGCCTTCTCTAAGTCAATAAAGGCACAGAAAACCTTTTGATGTTTGGCTATGGCTTTCTCAACTATGCACCTTAAGGAGAAGACTTGATCTACACATCCCATCCCGTTTCGAAATCCCGTTTGCACATCCCAAATCTTACTTTCCTTTGCTAACATCACCCTTTCAATCAATACCTTTGCATACAATTTGCCTACGACACTCAGGAGGCTTATACCGCGATAACTTTTACATTCCTGCTGTGATCCCTTACCTTTATACAGAGGCACAATCACGGCATTTCCCCAGTCGACTGGAACTCGACCGGACCGCCAACACAGGTTAAATAGGTGGTACAGCAGGCTTGCTACTAAGCCTCCACCCTCTTTGATCATTTCAGCAGATATCCTATCATACCCAGCAGCTTTACCCATTTTCATACTCTTTATCGCATTCATTATCTCTTCCATACTAATACTACTGTCACAAAATATTTCTTCACCTACATAACTACTTCCATTACCTCCACTTTGCTCAAACAAACTCTCAAAATATCCCTTCCACTGATTCAACATTTCTACATCATCTCTAATAACATCCCCATTTGAATCCCTTATCACAACTATTTTCGAATCTCCTGCTTTGCCTCGAGCTATTCTGACTAAATGCCAGAATAACTTTACATTGGCTCGAAAGTTCGAGGATAATTCCCGATCATACTTGCCCTTGCGTTCTTCTTTCGTAATACAATCACCGATGAAATTAAGTAAAACGAGTTTGATCACATAAGGATTCTTAATAGTTCTCTCACTATAATGTTCGAACAAAGTATTCCATGATAACTTTAGAACTCATTGAAGGTGCTAGTTTTGATCGTCCGGGTGTAGGTATCTCACGTTGTGTCGAAGTCCTGCCTATTCGTGGTCCGCAATGAGGTTGCTATATCAATGATAGGCAATATTAAGTTTCTCTCCGTTTCTAGTTATTTATCCTGGACTGTCGCTACTTGAACAAGGTTACGTATAAAGTTCATCCCGGTTACGTCCTGGCTCGCTTATTTGGTCCGCCGCGATGCCGAATTTTATTGTATGGGGCCAATTTGTAGGTATACACTTTTGGGCACAATTCCCTCGGAGTGTTTCATAAAAATAATAAATATTATACGTCCAATATGTGCACATTGTTTCTATTGTTGACTGAGGGTTAAGAGGCCGTATATGAAATTTTGCCAGTTTTGCTTATTTTCGTGATTTTACACTTAAAATACTGCTTTTCTATAAGTTTTAATGCACATCATGATATATCATTTCAGTTATCACTACATAGTATAAAACAAAGTCGCTCGCCGCTGTCTGTCCCTATGTATGCTTAGATCTTGAAATCTACGCAACGGATTTTGATGCGGTTTTTTTTAGTACATAGAGTGATTCAAGAGGAAGGTTTATATATATAATACTTTAACCCGGAGCGAAGCGAGGGCGGGCCGCTAGTGATCGAATAAATGAGTAACGAATGAATGAGCTACTTTTTTATCTTTGTCGAGAATTTAAATTCGGGATTTAGGTTATTTTAAAACATTATATTTTTAATTTTTGGATGTGTTTTTAAGGTAATGGATTGATTTTGAACTGAAGTTTATTACTATTCCTTTAATTTTATGAACGAGTGTTTTAAGATGCCGAAATTTAAAACTATTTTTTGTCCATATTCTATAAAATTTTACCAAGTTCATAATTTTTTTACACAAAAATAATATATAAAAGTGGTAAAAAGTAATTCATACATTTTTTAGACAACTTTTACAAAAATAAATTGCTATTTTTTCATACCTTTAAGACGTCAAAACGATTCGTGAATATGCGATATTCTAAACCTCTTACGGCAAAACTCACGAAACAGTCGCCGGTTTCAGGTCGATTAATCAAAGTTAAATAATAAAAACAAAAAAGTATTTCATACATTGGTTGAAAATCGAAATTATCTTTCGTGTTGCGCATTAAAATTTGTAGAAGTAAAGTATTTCAACAGTAAAATCACGTCTGTAAAATCACGAAAATCAGCGAAATCGGCAAAGTTTCGTGTACGGCCTCTTAAAGTTACTGATTTGGTGCAAATGATACGTAGATGCCTTCGATTCTCCATAAGAGGGGCGGCTGAAAAATTATAAGACTAAGATTTTTTTTTGGAAAATTTAAGTCATTTTTATTTTTCAATGGTATTCCCCTATTATTCGATGCATTTCTTTCATTTAATATTATACAGGGTGTCCCAAAATGGGGCACGTAACCCTGACCTGACACCGAGGATAGCTTATCCTTAGACCTACCAAACCAGCCTAACATGACCTCAGTAAAAGTTGCACGGTTTTCAAGATATCGGCAATTTAATGTTTTTTCTAATTTCGCTCCTTTTTTGGCATTCTTAGTCCCAGATTTTTTAGGAATGGCCTTCGAACTTAGTTTTTTCTACATGTATGCTGTCTTGAATATTTATTTAAGGCGACAAAATTATTATTTTGACGATAAGTACTGTGAAAATTGGAAAAATACTAATTTGGTCTTGACTCAACTTTATTAGCAAAACATTCACTTTGACTTCGAACATCTCCCATGTAAAAAAAATACTAGTAACGAACTGAGCAAATTACTTTAAAAAATTGCGTATGGTATGCATATTCAGAAATGGTATGATACAATGTATCTTAATACAATAAAGTAGACATTCACATCACCATTTCAACGGCCTAATTAAAGTAAATAAATACTAGGAAGCCCGAAGTCGTCGATACTAATGTAAAAAAGGTGTACCCAGCGATATTTAATTTCGTACTTGGCCTTTTTATTATTTGCCCATTGCATGAGAGAAAAAGAGACGGAAATAATATCGTTTTTTGAAGATTGTTTGGCTTGACGAGTAAAGATGATTACTGATTAAAAAACAGGTTTAAATTTTATTGCTTTATTTTAATATCTAAACCTAGCTTATAATAAATGCTCGAATTGTTTTCCTCCGACCCTTATGCATAAATGACATCTTCTTATAAAGTTTCGGTTTAATTTTCTCAAGCTAATTTCCGATATGGTGCGTGCTGCGGCGAAGACACGTTGGCGTAATTCTTCTTGGGATCTGATTGGTTTCGCGTAGACCTTATCTTTTAAGCATCCCCAATAAAAAATCCAATGGGTTGAGGTCTGGAGAACGCGGTGGCCATAAAACTGGTCCCAATCTCCCAATTCACCTGTCACGATACGTAGTATCGAGGTGCTGGCGGACTAGGCGGGCGTAGTGTGCCGGGCAGCCATCCTGTTGCAACCACATCCTTTGCCTCAAGTCCAGCGATGTGTCCTCTAACAAAATAGGCAGATCGTTTTCTAAAGTGTAAATTATTTTGTCCGTTTAGAATTGCTGGTAACTCGACGGGTCCTAGTATCTGACCGTTAAAAAATCCGGTCCACAAGTTTATTTTAAATTGGTATTGTGACTTGTCTTCTCTTGTTTCATGTGGGTTAGTTAGCCGCCAGCTATGGATATTGTGCAGATTGAGGTATCCGACTCTTTTGCAGGCCGACTCGTCGCTCCATAATACCTCATTAAAAAAATTAGGATTCTGCCTCCACTTTTCAATCATTTTGCGACAAAATTCGACACGTTGTGGGTAATCAGACGGAAGAAGCGTTTGGACACGTTAGATGTGGTACGGGTGGTATTTATTTCTCTTTAAAATTCGTTGTGCGGACGATTTGGTAACACCAGTGCGACGTTCAATTATTCGCACCGAAGTTCCTGGATCCTCGTGCACTTGATTTAAAACAATGTTGTCGTCAACGGTTCGTGGTCAGCGAGAACAAAGACCCAAAGAGCGAGGAGCGAGCGATTTGACTTTCCTTTTTAGCAACAATTTTTTGCTTAACAATGGCTTTGACTCGTGGTGATTTGTAGGAAAAATTAAAAAACATTGAATGTGTTATACCATTTATGAATTGGCATACCATACGCAAATTTTTAAAATAATTTGCTCAGTTAGTTTCTAGTATTTTTTTTATAGGGCAGATGTTCAAAGACAAAGTGAATGTGTTGCTGATGAAGTTGAGTCAAGACCAAATTAGTATTTTCCCAATTTTCACAGTACTTATTGTCAAAATAATAAGTTTGGCACCTTAAATAACTATTCAAAGCAGCGTACATGTAGAAAAAACTAAGTTCGAAGGCCATTCCAAAAAAATCTGGGACTAAGAATGCCAAAAAAGGATCGAAATTAGAAAAAACATTAAATTGCCGATATCTTGAAAACCGTGCAACTTTTACTGAGGTCATGTTAGGCTGGTTTGGTAGGTCTAAGGATAAGCTATCCTCGGTGTCAGGGTTACGTGTCCATTTTGGGACACCCTGTATATAATGCTTTTATGCCGTTAAATAATATTCTTTGCTTTGGCCTTGAAAATGCTCTTCTACTGCCGCCTTCATTTCTTCATCACTTCCAAATCGCTTTGCTCTTAGGTCTTTCTTTAAATTACTGAACAGAAAATAGTCGCTAGGGGCTAAATCAGAGGGGCTATTATCTAACGCACTCGCAATCGCAACCGGCTTCAAAGTGGAGCAATTGTTTTCATATTGTATGCAGACGAGCGTTCGATTTTCAAAATGAAAACGATCGTGATTGCGAGTGCGTAAGACAATTAGCCCTCTGGACTATACAAGTCTAAAAACGCCTGAGAAGTTTCGACACTCTTTGTCAAACTCCGTCAGCATTTTCGCTACCCAACGCGCGCTGACCTAAGTCACGTAAATGTGTACGAAGGATTTCAACAACCCGCTCCTTGCTAATGCCCAAGCCTCAGCTAATTGACAAATCCTACTTCTTCGATCCTCCAACACTATTTTTTAAAATTTAGCGACGTTTTGGTCGGTCACTGCCGATACTGGCCGCCCTGAGCGGGGGTCGTCTTCGATCGACTCTCGTCCTTGTTTAAATAGGCCACTCTACTTTTTAACTGTAGCATAGGAAGGCTCAGAGACAACATAAATAGCAGCCAATTCTTGAAAAAAGCATTGAAGAGTTTTTCCACTTTTCGTGAGTAACTTAATCATAGCCCGGTGCTCGATTTTCGTAATATGCAATGATAATTCAGACATGATACTGTCAATCGTTGAATATCTCGAGAAATTACAATTTTTATGACATAATGTTCTTTTTCAATTATTTGTTTTCAAATGATCCATCTAGTGGCCAGTACCATAATTACATATACAACCTCAAAATACCTTAGGCTTACAACTATTTAGCCGCCCCTCGTAAATCTCGTCTTTTTTATGTTTTGTAAGAAAATATTTAACAATCGGTGGCATGTAAACAACGTCGATGACACTAGCGTGCTTGACATTTTCATTCGATTTTGGAGTGTCGTATTATAAGGCAATGAATTCAGGGCACGTTGCAGTCTAATATAAACCATATTTGTAGAAGTTATGGATGACTTTGGCGTGCGAGTTTAATATGATTTAGTTACTTGTGATAAGTGAACAGATAACTATACTTGGCTTAAACCTGACAACGTCGCAATTATAAGGGTCTGTTGCACCGAAGTTATCGTAAAAAGTTTTTTTCACAGAAATGGATATATCCCAAAAACTTGAACGAATCGAGCCTACTTTATATGACATGATTAATTCCAAATTAACTCAGGAACACGCTCATAAAATCCTTCGGGGATATCCCGGGCACGATCTTTTTTGGTCCTTTGGAAAGAGGAATGTTTGCTGGCCAATTTAAACCTTGGTTAATTAGCAACCAAACACTACAATATACAACAAAATTTGTTAAGTATTTCAAAGCTCTGGCTTAAGAAGTTATATTTGTAATTAGTTGTATGAACAAAAGACGAGTGGGCGAGTTTTTGTGCTGGGGACCATATTATATTCACGTAGGGCTATAAAAAAAATACGCGGGTGTGTCGGTAGGTCTACAGGATACTGTGAACACACAATCTTGGTTGTTTTGATGTCGATTGTCGGCATTACATTGCACGTGTGTTCGTAAAATGGTATTTTAGCATATTTTTGATAAGTTTATGTTCAGTTGTCACCCGATTGTTAACGAGTACAGTGCAATATATCAAAAGTTTTTGTTAATTAAATTTTGTCTACCCCAAAAACACCTAATTTCTTTGGCGTATTTGTGCAGTCTTGTATAATGCCATCATGTAATGTGGATAATCGCTGCCTCCCTCCCCCGCTCCGTTTAGTCGAGATCTAACGCCCGACAAGTGTAGTCCTGTGCAAAGTTCACCGTGTTTTTGAAGAATATTTTTTTAATAGGTGTGCGCGGGTTTTTTTCTGGTAAAAACCTAATTTCTTCGGTTATCGATTTTATACTCAAATGAGAGTTGTAATTTTTTAAACATTTTTTAGTGTATGCTCGCTGTGATTGCTCGCTTCCGTAAATGTAATAAAAAAAAAACTCTTTAATACTTACAGAAAAATTGAAATTTAGGTGCTTTTCTAATTTCTATGATGCTAATTTCTTCGGATTTCTTTGGCATTGAGTTCCAAAGAAACTAAGTTCTCTCCGAAGAAAATATAATATGGTTGAAAATTCTGCTAAAGGGATTAGCAACTAGCTTTTATTAACAATATTGTGTTTTTGTTCGTAATATTTCCTATATTGAAAACAATTGCTATCGTCCCCGGCGCGATGTCCTTGAGTTAGTAACTATCGGGTCTTCATTTGTTAGTTTATTTGCTTGTCCGTTCTGTTCCAGGTTCTTGTTGATTTGTTTCAGGCTGCTATTGTTGTTGTTTTCTGGTTGTGCTTGTCTTGATTTTACAGGTGTAGATGATGAATTCGGGTTTCAATCGGTCTATTGAAATGTTAGTTTGCCGGTTTGGTAGTTGCACGGTGTAAACTTTGTCGTCTCGTTTCAGCACGCGGTAGGGTCCGTCGTAAGGTGCTTGTGGATTGGTACAAATGGACCGATTAGATCGCCGGCCAGATCCCCGGACCTTACTCCATTAGATTTCTTCTTTTGGGGATACGTGAAAGGTATGCTATACAAAAAGCGATACGAGAACGTGGGCGAGTTGCAAACAGAATTGTGCCATATCATATCGAGTGTTCACCATAAAATGATAAGAAAATCAACAGGCAACGGACTCATTAAAAGATTGGCGATTTGCGTAAGGGAAGAGGGATCACATTTTGAGCATTTAAAGCCTGACAAGTTCCTTTTTAGCCCTCGCCATGTTGCGGATTTTCAGTGGAACAAATTTATGTAAATGGCAACGTTTTTTTTTGACAACGGACGTTGGAAGTCATTGAATGTCACCGATGTAAACAAATCGATTTTAAAATCAAAATGCCCAAGAAATTTCACCCCGATGCAAAAAACATTATTATAAATACATTCAAATGGTTGCGGCAGAAAAAGGACGAAGGATTCAGCAGCATTCCAATAAACAATGTTTTGAAATTAGTTGTTGACATGACGGGTATGATATTCATAGTGCGATTGTCATGAATTGGTTAGCTTGGTACTAAATATGTATATTAATTTTTTTTTTTTTTTTTTCTCATTCAAGGCGTCTGTAGTGCTACAATTAAGAATATATACAAAAAGAATGAGCCGTTACCGCCATTGCCATCGGTACCAAAAAAAAAACAACCAACAAAAAAAGAATACAAATAGACGACTTCGACAAATGTGCCATAAGGCACAAAATTCATGAATTCTATGCTGTGCGAAAGCAAGTACCAACTCTCAAAAGTCTGCTTACCGAATTGAAAAAAGATATTGATTTTACCGGTAGTAGGGAGTACTTGCGATTGCTATTGCATAGTATGGGGTTCAAATACAAAAAGTGCAGAAACCAACGGTACATGTTGAAGGAGCGTTCGGATATTGTGGTTTGGCGGGAAAGTTATTTAGACGAAATAAAAGAAGCAAGGGACAAAAATATACCTCTTGTTTATTTAGATGAGACTTACATCCATACTTCTTTTAACCACGCAAAATGCTGGCAAAGCGAAAATGAACCCGGTGTGTCGAAATCCGTTTCAACCGGCAAACGATATATTATAGTTCATGCCGGCGGACCATCGGGATTTGTTCCCAATGCACTCCTAATATATAATGATAAGGAAAAGAAAGCCGATTATCATGACTCCATGAACAGGAACAATTTTAAGAAATGGGTTTTGCAGAGATTAATTCCCAATCTCAGTGAACCCACGTGTGTTATAATGGATAATGCCCGGTACCATTCTTTCCAAATTAACAAAGCTCCAACATCTGGCGATAGAAAACACGTCATTGCTGAGTGGCTGCGTTTAAATAACATCTCATTTCCCCAAAATGCATCTAAAGATAAATTGGTCACAATTTTGAGACGTCATAAACCCGAGCCAGTACACGAAATAGATACGATTCTCTCAAATCATGGTCACAAGGTGATAAGGTTACCGCCCTATCACTGTGATTTAAATCCCATCGAGATGATTTAGGGCATCATGAAAGCAAAAGTGGCAACTAAAAATGTTTCCATCACGAATGATGCCTTCCTAAAGCTCGTTGAAGATAGTTTTCAGGTATTTACATTTATCAATGAATTTTATTGAACAGTTAAAAATATAGCTTACTTTTACACTTCGTTATTACTTAGGAAGTGACTATAGAAAATTGGAGTAAATGCTGCGAACACGTAAAAAAAATAGAAGACGGATATAGGACAAAAGGTCCTATAATCGAATCACAGACCGAAAGATTTATAATCGAGGTTGGTGGTCCTGAAAGTGACTCTTCAACGGACGAAAGTGAAAATACATCGGAGCCAGAATCTGATGAATATATGGATGTCGAATATTTAGAATCGGATTTTGACGGATAGGTAATTATTCATATTTAATTATCAGCTAGACATGCTCTTCCGATTACATGAAAACATAGTTTCACAATCTACAAGTACTTAATTGTATATCTCACTCGTTCTTGCACGATGCCAATACTCACTGTCCCGACTATTCATGACGTACACGTATAATTGCCATATGTAAGCTGTTTGTAGCGACATTACATCAGGGCTAAATAGGAACTTGTCAGGCTTTAATTAATTAATTTAAAAAAAATACCCAGTTATTGACTACGGCAGTTTTATGTATGTTTTTAATTTGATTAAAATGATTAATTTTACGTTGTTCCTTTCTTTTAAAATACAATGTTACTTAAGCAGAGTTATTATTTTTTAGCTATTCTTTCGATTGGCATCATAAAAGTAGGATGTTTTTTTTTGACATTTAAGTCGGTTCGGTTCCCAGACACAGCAAGTAATTTTTATAAAATCTATGAATGCAGAATTACTAACTTTTAAAAATAACATAAAGTCTTCTTTCAGCAAAATACACTATCTACGATATTTAAGGTACTTCCCCTTCATGTCCCATAAGTTTGGGACGCCCTGTATACTGCTCTATGTGCGATATACAATATAAATACGTGTGTCAAATGTAGTAATTCGATCTTTGCAAAAAAAAATCGCAGTCATTTTATCTTTTGGGGTCGAAGGTATTAGAAAAGGTCAATGGGGAAGCAGTTGCTAATTTAATAATAAGGCAACTAAAATGTTTGTTTCAAGATTCGTTTAAGGATAACGTATACAATGTACTTTTAGTTTGCACAGATAGTGCCGCATACATGCTTAAAGCTGGTCGTATTTTAAAATCAACGTTTCCGCGTATGAAACACATTACATGTTTAGCTTATGGTCTGCATAGAGTTGCAGAAGAGGTGCGAGATAATTTCAAAGGTGTGGATGTGTTGATATCGAATGTCAAAAAGATATTCCTCAAAGCTCCAGAGCGTGTTCGCCTTTTTAAGGCAAAATATCCGTCCATTGCGTTACTTCCCGAGCCGATAATCACCAGATGGGGAACATGGATAAATGCTGCTGTATATTATGCTCAATACTATGAGCAAGTACGCGACGTCGTTTCCACACTTGCTAACGAATCGGCAGCTATAAGAACTGCAAAAAAATGTTTTCAAAAGAGCAAGTTACGACAGGAGTTAAATTTCATTAGAGATAACTACGACGTAATAGCCTCTTCGATAGAACAACTGCAATGTACGACTTTGCCCATTGCGGAATCCTTCCTTATTTTGGACACTGTTCGCTGTTACCTAAATTGGAGTAAAGTTTTACCTTTTGAAGCTGTGCTCGAACGAAATCCTGATTATGAAAGTTTACGAGTCTATGTTTACATGTCTACTTTCTTTTAGATACAGTCCTTAGACTGTATCTAAAAGAAAGTAGACAACTTTTCGACTGCATAAGTTTGTCCACAGACGTTCAAGAAACAAATTTAGCCCTGCAGGTATACATAAACTAATTACTAAGTTTGATACCACTGTCACATTAGAAGATCTCCCAAAATCTGGGCGAAAACGAGGCCCTTCCGACCCAGAATTGCAGAAAAGAGTCGTTCAAATGTTTCATCGAAAACCGACTCTGTCTATTCGGGATGCTGCTCGTAAAGCAAAAACTTCTATTGGAATGATCCAGCGGATTAAAAAAAGGTGCAACCTGAAGACATATAAAAAACAAAAACAGCCCAAACGTGATGAAAAACAGTCAAATGCTGTACGAAAACGTACAAGAAAACTTTATGACCGAGTTCTTACTAAAAAAGTACAGTGTATCGTAATGGATGACGAAACCTATTGTAAATTTGATAACAAAACTCTACCTGGCCCACAATTTATAACAGTCTCGGCAAGTAAAAAGGTTTCTCAAAAGGATATGTCCATCAGTATGGAAAAATTTGGAAATAAAATTCTAATTTGGCAAGCAATTTGTCAATGCGGGCTGAAATCAAAACCTTATTTCGCTACGGTAACTATAAACGCCCAAGTTTACCGCGACGAATGCTTACAAAAGAGGTTGCTGCCTTTTATCAAAAAGCATAGGATGCCTACATTATTTTGGCCAGACTTGGCCGCCTGTACTCTCTCGCCTCTATTCGAAAGTGACTAGAGAGTGGTATAAAGCCAACAAGGTAAATATTGTAGAGAAAGACATGAACCCGCCTAACTGTCCGGAAGTCCGTCCTATCGAAAGATACTGGGCCATTATGAAACGATCTCTTCAAAAAAATACCAAAGCTGCTACTTCCCTTGCTGACTTTAAGAAAAAGTGGAATAAGGCTTCCAAAAACGTGACCACAAAAGTCGTCCAAAAACTGATGCAGAATATCAAGAGGAAAGTCGGATTGCAGGCAAAGTAGGGGCACGGCCAATGGTTTCTCCGAAAGATTATTGTTATTTAGTTAATATATTTTTTAACACAGTTGCTCAAAAAGTGGTACTTTTCGTAGCTGTATATCGTGCGGAAAGATGGATATTAAGCACTAGTGCGATATAGTTTTCCATTTTTTTTAAATATAATTTTGTTTCAACTTCCAAGCCGTGCATCCAACCAAAGAGTTTGCATGTTTAAACACTTTTTGATTACGTCACTTAGCATTGAGACTATACATAGGTAATATAAGTAATTTAAAATATTAAAATTAAATACAAACATACATACACACATAAAATGTATCGAGGTAATATTAAAAAAAAACAACTCTAATCAAGATGGCTAGTATTACGAATGATTAGATAGTTGCGTATTAAGGTGAATTCACTTTACACCATGCCGAAACCGGGCCCAGCCCAGTACGGCGTAATGTGAATCTACTTTTATGCATTACCGCTGGTTAATAGAGAATTATACTTTTTGATTTTTAAATATAGGTAATTAAATTACTGTGACTTTTTTTTTTTACTTGGCTGAATGGTCACAACCGTTGCCATTTCATAAAGTCTGTGTAAATTAAAAGTAAAATTGTCTCTTGTAATAGTTTTATTTACTGATTTATTATTGTTTCATGGATATTTTTTCGCAAATGTATTAAAAAACGTAGTTTGATACACGTCGGAACTGTCATTTTAACTCGTGTAAAATGACATACTTTCCGCACTTGTATCAAATTGTACTTTTTTATTTACTTTTGTTATTTCTCAAAAACACGATCTAATTATATAGCTAATAAACCTACTAGTTGTCTACTTTCGATACGGTCCTTATATCTGAAAATTGTACTAAAACTAAAAATTATACCAATTACAATGAATTGACGTCAAGTGAAGTTTACCGTACATTAAGTATACATAAATGGCTTTATAGTGATAAACGAAACTGTTAGCTCCCAGAGAATGTTGAAAAACTAATGAATCTACTCCTATCACCATTACACGAATAAAACGTCATGTGCTGCTGTGTAATGACGTGGATTACGATGAAAAAATTGAATGTTTCTATAAAACTTCATACAAACTATGTATGTTTTATTATGTTGTATAGGTATGCTATTATATTTGGTCACGTTTTTTATTCTATTAAACAATTATCGATATCGATAAAATGATGTTTCTATCACTAGCCGATTACGATAGTGTTATGTTTTGCCATGAAAAATCCGGACTCTGGTAATCATGTAGCTCTGCCTACCCCACTCTGGTATTTAAGGCGTGACGTTTCATTATGCATGTATGTATATTCTATGCTATTATTTAGTTATACAGTATGTAACTGAACGAAAGGCCAACCTTAAAACCGGTAGATGTTAAAAACGGGTATAATACAATGAACCACTTTTTGTTTTAATCCAATCCCTTTTTTTGTTTATAATCTTACTAAATGTAATAACTTAACCTCTTTCTCATCAGTCGGTTAACCAGCCAAATAACATCCTGTGATGCAAGTTTGACATCAGTTATCTATCAGTTATCACTTCTTAACAGAAGTAAACAAACTAGGTATTTACAAATAATCTAATTCTGCATATCAGGCCAATACAGTTTCAACTATGACCACATTACCGTATCATGTTTACATTAGAATACACTCTAAACTGCACTGCACAATGAATTTTAAGCAATCCAATCCAAATTTTGTAGTGGGAATCCGTTACTATGATTGAGCGACCATTACCTAAATGCCAATGACTTATTCTGGCTGTTGCAGCATTTGCAAAGCTGTTGCTCGGCGTAGAAACTGATTGTCCAGTAGTACAAATTGATCTCAAATGTGTAAATAAATTACAAAGACTAACAAACACCGTCTCTGACATTTTTGCTGTGTCATGTCATAATTGTCTCAAACCATAGAACGATAGAACTTTTTTTCATAACAAAAAGGTTAAGGTGGGTCCACACTTGTGACTTGACGACGGACCGGACTACGTGGCATTGCAACAGAACATGTTACGCTAAATGTGGACGCTCGAGATTGTGCTGACACGGTTACAAACCGTGTACGATGAAATGTCACAAGTGTAGACGCATGGTGTCGAAACAGACTGCGTGGCATGACATCGGTACAAGAGTCGGTTGGTGGTTGTCATTTACCGACTACCTAGCAGCTCAGCATGTCGTCATCTGCAGAAACTGTACCGCCGGACAGGTCTCGACGTGATCCTTTCCTACCCCGTGCCTGTGTCTGTGTCATCTGGCGTACTTGTACGCGTGTCATAAATGCAAGTGTGGACATGTCGTGGTCACGTCACAGGTCGGGGAAAATAGCGAACATGCTTTGAAAAAGACCGACATTCGGCGGATCGGCTCGTAACACGTGACTTTGATGCGTGACAGTACACAGACCAGCGTCCACACTAAGCCCGGTTAGTAGATCGTAACTCCATACATTGTCTTGCCGTTTGGTTCTGTACACAGACAGTTCCATCAGTGTTCAGAATGGATTGTGCCGTACTGCAGCTTGTAACAAATTGTTCGCGTAACAAAATACGTCCACATTAACGGTACTGACACGTGTTTCTGATACGGTCACGGGATAATGTTCGGCAAATTGTCACAAGTGTGGACCCACCTTTAGGCTACCAATAAATGTATGATCAGATACTGATAAGCCTATACGGAACACTAAACACTTCTTGAAATTATCATTTAAGGATTGTTATTATTTGTTATTAGTTCATTATTATTTACAACAGCGATTTCGCATATCATAGTAGTTCACTTTGACATTAATTATGACATTCCCATAGAATTGACATCTTGTTATTTTTATTTTGAAAGAAGTGTGGTTAAATCAATTAATTGGACTTTTTTCCTTTAAATTTAAACTTCAAGTCAGACTTTGACATTCGTCTGCCAAGACAATCTAATAAATAGAAATTTAAATAAACAATTACTGATAATGCCTTTAAATTTTTCTGCGGAGGAACTTGTGGATATGATCCTTCTTTACAGAGAGTGTAGGGGAAACGGGAATGCCGCTCTTCGTCTGTACGCGGAGAGGTTTCCCGCACGAAGGCAACCCAACCATGGCCGTGTGATCGTCAATACGCTTATCCGACTGCGAAATAACTACCCGCCGGTGCCGATCAACCGAGGAGGAGTTACACGTCAGAGAGGAAGAACATGTACTGGACCATTTTCACAACCAACCGGGATCGAGTACGAGACGTGCAGGACGGATTTTAGGCATGAGTCACTCCTCCGTCCATCGAATTCTAAGACGAGATCGTCGCTTGCTGAGATGTATCCGTACCGGCAGCCGGCACATCGAACCGCGTCGCATTTAACACGTGAGTGTGCACTCAACTTTAGCTGTCTATCGTTATCAACTGACATTTATGACATTAACGTCATTTTGTTTGTTGTTATTGAGAACACTGTAAATACAGGAGGTAGTAAAATAATTGTTTTTTTTTTTTCATTTCCATTAAAATATGCTAATTTTGCACAAGCCCGTCATCATAATCATATTTATGGTCTAAACATTAATGGGCCTCTTTCTTGGCCTTTCGTTCTGATACATACTGTATATCTGGGCGGTGAAGTTTGTTATTTTTTGAAAAACCTAATGTTTTAAGACAAAATCGACAATTATTTATGAAAAAAAAACGTGGCGAATTGCGCGGATTATACAGGGTGTTAGGCAGATCGTGTGCCAAAAGAATACGGCGCGTAGGTAGGGTCACTTGGAAAACATCCACCCTATCTACCCGCCGTATTCTTTTGGCACACGATCTGCCTAACACCCTGTATAAGTGATTTCGCTTTTGTACGTTTAAAAGGTTGATGGTATATTTACGAGGATTTTTTCGTTCCTACACACTTTTCATGTACAGTCAAGGACTTTAATTGTTGCTACTATGGAACTCTGTCGTAATGACAGCGTTAATCATTAATATTAGCTTTCTTTCATGTGGTCTGACGCTGTCATTATGGCAAGGTCCCATAGTGGCATAACAATTTAAGTCCTTGACTGTACCGTGTACGGTTTTCGTAAAAGCTGGAAAAACTTTTTTATATGGCTAACTTTTACGAAAAGACGGTATTTTTACGGTGATAATTTGACTTATGAATTGTGGCCCTTTTGTATCAAAGTAACGATGGTTCTCTGCCTTTTCGCCCACAAATCTTTGACAAATACATCGTTTCGGAACCTATTCATTTGCCAACCCGCTTTTTTTCCGTAACTTCAAATATTTCAGGATTATAAAACTAACCTAACCTAACCTTTAGGTTTCTACACGATGGTCCTGAAATAAATCCAGAATTATTTTGTTTCTGAAAAAAACGCAGGTTGTCAAATGATATGTTTGCGAAATGAAGCATTTGTGAAACTATGTTTATGAAATGATAGGATCTCAGCAACAAGATTTAATTATCTGGAACTATTTGGCAAAAAAAATGTTCTTAGTTAAATAGGTAAAATGTTGGAAATGAAATGGTAAAAAATGTGGGATATTCAAAACGTTCACTTTTACGGGCCGTGTAGCTCAAAAACGGTTATGAAATCGAAAAAAAAAATCAATAGAAGAAGAAAATTTTATAATGTTTCACCTGTCTTTTGATTTTTTTTTCTCAATAACTTCTCACTATCGAAATATAAGTAAAACCCTTAAATTGGCACCTGTTTTAGAAGTGGGGACTTATATACACACCCAAAGCATCCTGGACAAATTTCTGAAGGAATTGCTTAGGTTCCTGCTCACGAACTCTATACTTCCTTTATTGGCTGGACTATCGGGGTTTAAGCTATAAACGTGAGCGCATCTCGCGCGAGGTCTTCGGCCGAGTACAAGATTATTTATTTATTTATTTATTTAAGTAATCTTTATTGCACAAATGAATACACTTAGTATACAAAAGGCGAACTTAATGCCGAATGAATATCCCTGAAAGTATGTGACGAATAATAACTGTTTTTGCTCAGTTTCATTTTAACAAAGAATACGACGACGACGTTATAAATATGAAGTTATTGACGTCTTCATTGACTGGGATTCTTCCGAGAACAACAGTTAAGAATAACTAAGACGCCGATACGCTTACATGTGCAAGTTTGAGCGAAACAAACTACAACAAATATCTTCCGAGTTAATATTTTCTGAAATTACCTATTGTTGTTGTCGTTTCTTCTACTAAACGAGTCGCCAGCGTCGCTTTCACCACCGCTCAAAACATCCATACTAGTCGATTCAGAAACTGAATTAGCTGAAACAATTTTAAACATACATGTGAGCATTCATTTCTGCACGACGAAAACAAAATCGCCTTATTAAAAACTAGCTTTATTTTAAGTATGGTACATGTAAATGACACACCATGTACCTATAACAACCAAGAGTCCCTTTCACTTCTCAAGCTAGAATAAGTAGTTAAGTAGTAGGTTCATATTTAGAAAAAAAATTGAGTTAGTACGACGAGTCTGAATTGTTATACAGAATGTGTTCATTTATTATTTTTATTTTATTCCAGAAAAATAAGTGAGGTGAGTGCTGGTTTTTTTTAAATAGCTTTTATTGGTTACAGCAATATTTATGTCAAATTTAATGTTTGTCTGTTACATACTTTTTTATTACTTTAATTAAAATTATACTTAATATCATCCCTATTCATTTGTACACCTTATGCAGGGACACCTGTATATACCTATTTGTCCTCATAAATTTACTGATAAATCAAAATACCGAATGAAGAAGTTTCAGAACCGTATCGGAAAGAAAGTAGGCAACTTCAAAATTATAATGCCTTTATTCTGTATTAAAACTTATAATGAAACTGAAGAATAAGGTCTTTACTTTCTGGGATTGTTCTGAATTTTAATTTTTTTATATACCTTATAATTACAATAATAGGTTCACAGTTAAGACGAAAACATCTACATCGTTAGGACAAAAAGTGAGTACACACAAAGAGAAGAAAGAAAGATTAAGCACACATTAATAAACAAAACAGATTAAGCACACATTAACATTAGATACTAAACTAAACGTGTATCGGAAAATATTATGCATTCAGGCAATGGCGTATATTTTTTAACATTATTGGCCAGCTATCAACGAATGAATTCCTCATATTATATCTATTTTGCCTGCAACCTAACTTTCTTTTAAATGTGTCTCATTAAATTCTGGACGACCACTTTTGATAAATTTTTAGATGCCATGTTCCTGAATTAACGTTTTTTTGGAGGTATCGTTTCATGATAGCCCAATATCGCTCAATTGGGCGAACTTCTGGGCAATTAGGAGGATTTATCTCCTTATCCACTACTTCTACCTCAGGCATTATACCATTCCTTCGTTGTTTTAGGGTAATGAAAAGAAGCCAAGTGCGGCCAAAATAAAGTGCTAATCCTGTGCTTCTTTATGTGTGGTAGGAATATTTTCTGTAAGCACTCGTCACAGTATACCGAGCTTCAAAGTCCCTGTAGTGAAGATTGATGGAGATCGCATACCGCATCGTCAAACGCCACTCTAACCACTCTAATACTTTTTTGCCGAATTTCTCGATGTTGATGGCCTTAATATCTCTTGGAGTAACCTACTTATTAGCCGGCATAGTAATAAATTGAGATCCTAGTAAGGCTTTAGAGTCCAATTTGCAATAGATATAATATTATAATGTACCGTCGAGACCCCTTACTTCGCCTGGGTTTTGACACCTTTTGCAAAAAATCATCCAGGTTTCAAGTTATTTTGAATCTTCATGATTAAAAAAATATTTTACATATCTTAGGCTATCGTTACAGGCAATTAACGCTTTAAATTTCATAGCTTAACTGTCTTAAAATTGCCTTTAAAGTAGTAGGCGAAGTTAGGGAATTGTTTCCTAACTTCGCCTACACTATGCCGAAGCTTCAAACATTTACATTTGTTTGGCATACCTACATCTAGTCTAATCAATTTAGAATAACAGAGGAATATGAATCTTACATTTAGGAAAATAGGTTACATTTTAAAAAAACATGCGGTAGGCGAAGTTAGGTAACAGTTTGAAGCAGTCTGAAGTTGGTTCCATACATTTGCTATAATGCTGATAGGGTTGCCAAAAATCATGTTAACTTACTTGACTTCGAAATAAAGGGAGTTAATGGTTTAAGTACAGTAAAAGATCCGTAAATTGTTGTAGGTATTATTTAATATTAAAAAGTAAATAATAAGTTTCGAACAAAAAACGTGGAATGCCAAAGACTTTTTCCGCTTCATACGAAGACATAGTCTTCTTTTGTAAGGCTTCCAGTGCCAGTTCCATTAATTCTTTCGAATGCTCGGTAGTGTATGACCTTTTTTTCCGTGTCTTTGCTAATTCGTTCATTTTTGGTATTTTCAGTAGGTAGGTAATTTTCAGTACCTACCTATTGACAATCAATTTGATCACCATAAACTCCATAGGTAGGTTCCACTCTAATTTACATAAATATGACTACAAGTGTGAATTTCAACAATATTTTACGTAGTTATGGACTCAATTAAAAAGTCCGTAATTTAATCCTTTGTGTCACGATAATTAACCAAATGATAGTATAACAAATTTCCGTTACACAATGGAAGAAAGTTAACGTCTCAATTAAGTTCTTAACTAGGTACGTATAATATATTTGAAATTCACCCACAACAGAATTGACAACCCTAGGGGTAGGCGAAGTTTGGCAACAAGATGGCTGATACTTTACCCTCAGCAACGTTTTTTTCATTTATAGCTTCTAAACGTAACTTAGATATAAAACAACAATGTCATATGATAGGATATTAGTTGTAGGTTATAATCAAATAAAAAGCTTAGCATTACCTGCTCTGTAGTATCGCCACCAACTGAAGTTAAACACAAAACCAAAAAACGTGTCAATTCATCCGGCGGAAAAAATGCACTGGTGACCAACAATGTGAAGTTAGCCACAAATTATTCGCAAAATATTGCCATAAATGAAAAATACTTACTATTTAGTAGTTTAGTTTAGTAGCTTGTCCTTCAAATATTCTGGGAATTTCAACTTATACAAAATTAGGCGAAGTTGGGTAGCACAGGCGAAGTTACGGGTCGCGACGGTACTGATTTTTCTTTGTCAATATATTGTCGTATAATTTCCTTGTCCGTTTTCTATCAGCTATTGGTTGATTTTCATCTCGTTATGGTACTTTTCATTTTTATAGGTTTTTAGGATGCAGCTCAGTTTGATTGTTTTTATTATAGCCGAAGAAGTTTTGCCTTTTTATGACGCATCACGTATTGAAAGGGGCGGATTTTGTTTCAACATTCTTACTACTTTTTTTCTAGTGACAAGTCGGTTGTCACCGATTTTCTTCCAGATTTACGCAAATCACCAATTTTTTTTTAATTTTTTTTTTTCAATAAAATATGTATATTTTATTTATATATAAATTCGCTAAGCATAGTGTTTATTGGCGAAATACTGCATTTACTTTCACATTTGATATGTACCCAACTTGTTTTACCCGTTTCCCATAGATAGACATGCCATCACATATCCATCCATAGAAAACACATAAATTTATAAAATAAGTTATAACTATATGTCTAATGTATTAGTACTTTAAAGAACATTCGAGCATTGTGTTTCCCTCACTGACCTTACTACCCACTACCACTATGATGATTTTAAGGTATCTAATAGCAACTTTTTTAACCTAATTTAAAAACTATATCTACTAATACATTCATCTTCTGAAAAAAATAAACTAAATATTCGCGGTGTTATGTAACTACGCATTCTTTTGCCGTAATAGTTGTTGGCCACGGGTTCCACGTACCTCCGCTGCGTCGTAGTCCTCAGTGCGCGGGGGTGGGTTCTGGGGGTTTTCAATTCGAAACTATTAAACTGCTCTGTTGCTATTAGGTACCTCACTCGTGCACTGGTAGAATGCTTAGCTTTCTAAATAAGGCTAAGTTATTTTTGTTACAACTTTCTTTAGTTTTATTATCTACTATATTTTTTTAAATTCTAATTTGTAAGTTTGATACCCTGTCTAAATAGGTTTTAAAAGTACGTCCGTAAGCTGTGATTCCATACCCAATAGCTGCGTTTGCCAATGCATGATAGATCATACACAATATTTTCTTAGTAACTACATTTTTTAGACTTATAATTTTATAAAGTATTGCTCTTAACTTATTACACAGTGTATCTATATGAATTTTCCAATTCATTCATTTGTCTATAGTAAGACCTAAATATTTATATTTATCCACAGTTTCTATGCTTTTACAACTACAAGCGTGCTTATGGGAATGCAAACAATCATACGTATGTCCTACAATCCTTATTGGTTCATAGCGTTTTTTTAAGAAGGGGGAGCTTATTACCATACACTTTGTTTTTTCCATATTTAACAATAGACTATTATCGTGTGACCATTTTATTACGTTTTCAAAGTCTTCCTGTATTTTCTTTTCTACACTTTCAATATCTTTATCCGCATAAATTAGGCATGTGTCATCAGCATACATAAACATAGAACAGTTCCGCACCACAATTGCAAGACTGTTTACATGCATAATGTACCCTATCGGGCCGTAGACGGATCCGGTCGGGACACCGCTCAGCATCTCTGCCGCTGCGCCCCCGACTCCGTCGACCGACACGCGCAGGGTGCTTCGACAAGTAACTGCGGAACCATTCTAGCATTGGACCACGAACACCGCACTCGCTCATAGCTTGCAGCAGTTGATCGTGGTCCAATGTGTCAAATGCTTTTTTGTAATCAATAAAAAGTACCCCCACATACCTCCTATTATTTAAGTTGCCATACAATTTTGCTAAAGCAGTGGAAGTGCTTCTGCCTTGTCTAAAACCATGTTGGGTATCCGATATCACATTATTTGTTTCCAGAAAATTTCTTATTTGGCCTACAATTATTTTTTCCACAATTTTACTTATAACAGATATGATTGCAATCGGTCTATAGTTCGAATAATCCAAATGGTTTTCTTGCTTGTATATCAGCCTAATACGTGATTTTTTTAGTTCCTCCGGGTATTTCCCAGTTTGAACGCACATATTTACAAAATTTGCTAAAACAGCACTAATATCTTTAAGTATGTACTTTAAATCTTGTATTCTTATACCGTCACAACCAGGTGATTGTCTAGAACTCATTTTGTTTATAATTTTTTCTATTTGAGTTTTGCTAATTTTTTGGTATCTAAAACTCATATTACAAACGTTAACATAGTTGCAACGCTCTAAAAAATTTACGTCACACTTATGCTTCATTTTGGAAATTTCTTCTGTAAATGTTTTAGAAAACTTTGTACATATGTTTTCCATAGTTTCTGTCTTTCCTAGATGTTTTAATATAACCATGTCTAGGGTGGGTTTGGTAGCCCCAAGCCAACTGTTTATAGTAAGTAGTCCATATTTTTCTTACTTTAATTCAGAATTTTTAATTTCATTTCGCTTATACTTTTGTTTAGATATGTATATATATATTTATTTGTTAGGTTTCTGAAATTTGTATAATTTAATCTTTTAGTGACATTTTTTGGGTTACCCTTCCAAATTCTAAATAATTCATCACGCCTTACCCATCATTTTATTTACAGTGTTATTCATCCACGATTTAGTTTTTCTCTTTTGTTTACAATCAATAGTAATTTTTGCTTGTGCATAAATAGCTCCAAACACACTTAGTAATTTTCTATATAGTAACATTGGACATTTAATATTAATAAACTCATTCCAGTCCACTTGATCAAAACCATATTTTATTAATTTAGTATTAAAACCACATACCGGGTTTCCAAGTTGTACTTCACTACCACAGTTTTTGCCAGGAACTTAGTTCACTCCCATCACATAGTGATCAGATATTTTACAGGTGAGCATGTGTGCGGTGGGGCGCTGCGCGGGCGCGCGCACCCACACATGGTCGATGCACGACGTCACCAGCTGATCTCCCACCACCTCCTCCCGAGTGCATTCATTGATCATACACTGTAGGCCGTGTCCACACAGTGCTTTTGTATGCCTCGGTCGTGTTGTTAGGTATTCGGATGTTAATGTTTGTGTCACCAGCAAATATAATGTGATCCTTTTCTGGTATACTTTTTAGTAGGGCGTCTATTTCCTCTATAAATCGAAATTTGTTCGTATTAGGCGGTCTATAAATACCCACTACATGTGTTACATGGCTCGGTTTTTTTATTACAGCATGAAGTATTTCTGTAGCATGCCCTTGTGCGTTTTTTAACTCTATATCAAGACCATTTTTAATAAACATAAGCAAACCCCCAACCTCTACGCTTTTCTCTTGTCACGAAGTGCATGCCATAGCCATTTATGAAGTATATATGTATATATGTATAAATATTATAGCCATTTATGTTTATATGTATAGGTAGTTCCTCCTTTTTTACATTTATTTTACTCAATATGATAATATCTATACAATTCTTCAATTTTTCAAGTAGGTACAAAAGTTCATTGTAGTTTTTACGCAATGATCTAATGTTTAAATGAATAATCTGGAAATCCCTTGCAGTTTTACTTAGATAGTTACTCCACTCATTTATGCTACTAAACTTTGTATACTTAGAATATTCATTTAGTTCCTGTAGTATATCGGTGAACATGTTGTATTAAAAAGAATCGCGTAGTGTGTTCACGCGCTAGAATTCCGGCTATTTCGTTTCGTTTATCTCATCTTCCATGCTTAAATGCTTTGCAATGTCATTATCTGACTTTATGTTATATATCCTAGCGGTGTCCGTTTTTTTTATTAATATCCTAAGATCTTGTACCCATATGTATTTGTATTTTCCTTTTAAGGTGATTTTTGTGTTCCAAAACAGTCTCCTAAGTTGTTTAGAGAGATTCTCGTCGTAAATACGACTGCTATTATCATTCGCGAAAAAGTCTTTATTAACCATACTCGTTAATAAAGACGATTACGCCCGCGGGACTCAACTCGTACTTTTTAGCAAGTTTTCTAATCGTCATACCTTTTATTTTTCACCAATCGTCCAAAATACTTTTACGATAGCAATTGTGTTTGGTTGCAATTTAAAGAAAACGATGTACGAGTATATTATAGAAAATTGTCTACTTTTTTCCCGATACCGTCTTTAGTGTGTCAAGCCTTCTAAGTCACCTACCATTAAGATTATTCGATGAGACTGACGTTAACGCAGGGTGGACCGCGAAGCAGGGGTTCACATCCGGGTTTTTTGATAAAATCCACCACTTAGCCATTTTGGATTTAAACTTGCAGGGACTAACATTAATGAATATGTCAACGATACCTACCCCGCACTGTAAAATCCATTAAAGCATTTAGCCTGCAGGAGGTCACAAAGAAATATGTATATATATATAGCTCCTCCACGAATCTCTTTTTAAAGAATGTGTTTAATATACACTATGTCCCTGGATAAGGTGCACTAACGAATAGGGATGAAACTAGATGAAATTACACCGACAAATAAAATACTAAATATTGAGCGTCCTTTTTTAAAATAAAAAAAATATTTTTTGCTGTCAACCCTATCGGAACAAAGTGAAATATCTCGCCTCATATGAGGTATATTGAGATGAAATAAACGGTTTTTAATCCTAGATGATTTCCTGTGTTAATCAAAAAAAAAAAAGCGAAAAATTAGGCCAAACAAAAAATACAAAAATACAACAAATATTAAACGACATAGTATCTTTGACCGCTCGTCAAAAATGTCGTGTTTGCATAAGACATAAAGACACGTAATTCTTTTTATTAATGATAATGAGTTAATAAATAGTTATAGATAATAATTCTTCTTCTTCCTTCGGTGCTTCCCCAACTAGTGGAGGTTGGCAGTCAGCTCCGCATACTTCTCCCTGTCTTTGGCGAGGTTGAATAGCTCCGCAGCACTTGTGATTCGGGTCCATTCCCGGAAGTTACGCCGCCAAGACGTCTTACTACGTCAAACAGCTCTTTTCTCAGCTACTTTGCCCATCATTATCAGTTGCAATAGCTCATATCTGGAGTGCCTAAGCACATGGACTAAGATAGGCAACTTTCCTTCTTTTGATGGTTTTCATTAGTTCGCGTTTCTTCCCAGCTCGGCGTAGCACTTCAACATTAGTCACTCGATGTGTCCAGCTAATGGCCAACATGCGTCTAAAGGCCCACATTCAAATGCTTCTATACGTTTTCCGAATTGCTCTTTGAGGGTCCAGGCCACACATCCGTAAATAACTATAGGTACATACATAACATTGAAGTAGACGAGTGCGCAAAGATATTTTAAGGGTTTTACTGCAAAGTACCCTTTTCATCCCGTTAAAGACTCTACGGGCGATTACAATGCGGGTTTTTATTTCGAGATCACTATCCCAGTTTTCATCCTCCCATGTGCCTAGATATTTATATATACCCACGTGCTCCAACACCCGGCCCCCCACAGAAATCACAGGATCCTTAACACCCTTCTTGCTTCACGCCGAGTTGGAAACATTTCTTGACAACACAGGTCTTTTGTTTATGTTAGAATTTTGTTACTTTTTGTTTGTCACGAATAAACGTTTTTCGTGACCACCATGATTTTTGTCTTAGAGATATTCATACTCAGGCCCGCTCTCAAACTGTACTCACTGACCCGGCTAACTATTCGTTGCAATTCAGTTTCTGTGGGTGCTATCAGGACTGTGTCGTCGGCATATCTAAGATTGTTGATGATACGGCCGTAAATCCTGACGCCACAGTCAAGCTCTTCCAGTGATTCAGCGATAATTGCCTCCGAGTACTGGTTGCATAGCGTTGGTGAAAGTACGCAATCCTACCGGACTCCTCTTCTTATTTCCACTTCGTCAGTTTCTTCACCATCTACACGGACGGTCGCTCTCTGGTTCCAGTACAAATTTTGAATTATACGTACATCTTTGCCATCTAACTTAATGGCGTCCAAGATTTCTATAAGGCGATCGTGTAGCACTCGATAGAACGTTTTTTCGTAGTCGATGAAGCAAAGGAAAACTTCTTTTTGCATATCTTTGCATTTTTGGACCAAAACCTGCACAGCAAATAGAGCCTCTCGTTCCTACACCAGCTCCAAATTCGAATTGGCTGTCTCCCAGCTGTTCATCACATCAAACACTTATACGCGCATGTATAATGCTAAGAAACAGTTTTAGCGCTTGGCTCATAAGGCTTATCGTTCTGAATTCTTCACATTTCTTTGCATTATTTTTCTTATGTAGTGTTATGAAAGTAGACTTCAACCAATCCGCTGGTAACTATCCCGAGTTGTATACGAGGTTTAAGAGGTTTGTAAAATTTGGTCTTCCTCGATGAGTTTGAGAACCTCGATATACACGTCGTCAGGTCCTACGGCCTTCCCTTTCTTTGCATTATTACGCAGCGCGTTTCTGACCTCAGGTTTCAGTATTGGAGGACCATCCTCAGAATGAGACTTCACTGTTACACTTCTAGAGGCATCAGCAAACATTGATTTTATGTACTCCTCCCAGGTTTTCTTTTACTTCACTAGGTCTAGTATAGGGTGGTTGTTGTCATCTACCAGCTGGTGCATAACGGGCTTGTGACCAACCATACATTCAATCTCCTTGTGTAGATTGAATGCGTCATGTTTAGCATGGAGTTTTTCTGCATACTCACACTTATCTTAATACCATTTTTCTCCATTATATCGTACCTACATCTCTTCGTATCGTTTTATCTAAAATGTTATATTTGACAATATCTATGTTTTTGTACTGTCTACGTTCTTCCATTAAGCGATAAATCTTATCGGTCATCCAGACTTTTTTAAGCACCCATTTCTCAGGTTTGAGGTGTTCCTTGTAAACAGTAACCACCCTGTTTCTCAGTTGACTACATATTTCCTTAACTGATACCCCATGATCCACCCGGCTGGAGTTTATTACCCACTCGTTAATGTCGTTAGAAACCTTTGCTCTTATTTTCGGCTCTTTGATTTTTCTTATTTCTACCTTGTTCTTAGAGACCCTTTTCTTTAATTGCTTAAGGCTGCAGGTTAACCGGGCGACTACGGAATTATGGTCAGAGCCTATATCTCCCCCTGGGTAAGTCTTGACACTTTTAATAAAGTTTAGAAAGCGGCTGTTGATCATCAAATAATCAATTTGGTTACGTATTTATATGTTGAGGGGTGTATCGCGGTAATGTCCAAGTATACAGTCTTATCTTGACAGACCTGAACTAGGGCATCACCTCTATCGTTCCTTTCTCCTAACCCGTAACTTCCAAAAACTCCTCGGACCTCTACTTTCTTAATTTTAGCATTCCAGTCTCCCATCACTATAATGACCTCATGTTTCCGCACGGTTTCGAGCAGCTGCTCCTCCTCACCATAGAATTCTTTGATTTCCTGGTCTGACTTTTCTGCCGTTGGAATGTATACCCGGAGGACATTAAAGCTTATTGGTTTTGCTTCAAAACGGATCAGCATAGCTCGATTGGATCTAGGCACAAAACTAACGTTGCCCTTTACCGTGTTGCAGTTCATGATTACCCTCACCCCGTACAAATTGGAGTATTCGTCGGAGCCTGAGTAATTCATAACATGGTCATCATCAATACGGCTAATAATAACAAGAGGTAATATGGGCATATTTTTAAGTAATTTTATGAACTATCAGGAATTTCCAAAAAATATACACAATTTTTTATTCGGCGTATTTTTTTGTTTTTGTATTAATTTATTTGAGACAGGAAATTCTCTAGGATTGAAAAACCATTTATTTCATCTCAAAAGACCTCATATGAGGGAGATACTTAACGTTGTTCCGATAGAGTTGATAGAAATCAATGATTTTTATGTAAAAAATTGTTAATGAAAGAAATGACATCAATTTTGTTTTATATTTGTCTGTCGGTCAAATTGCATCTAGTTTCATCCCTATTCGTTTGTGCACCTTATCCAGGGACACGCTGTATTGTACCCAATTGATAATTATTACAGAAATAGAAAGTACGTTTAATGGTCATAATCAAAGAGCGAAATTCTTCATAGCAAAAATCAAACTGTCAGAGGGATTGACCTAACTGTTTTATCGACTTATCGATGTTACGGAATAATATCGCATTAGGTATCCATAATCAAGTTAAAAGATTATTCTGTAACATTTGACCTCCTTGATAAGCAACTTGCATCTCCATATTAAAGTAAATCATGTCAGCGTCACATATGTCATCTCACTTGAGTTTCATGAGTGATTTCCGTGCCGTGCTACTAAAATGGTTAATCCTAAATGAAAAACAATCAAAAAATGGATACAGAAAGATTCTTCTTTTAGTTTCAAAGAAGATTCTTCCACAATATATTGCTCTAAATGTATCGTTCATTTACATCAGCTAAAGAAACATTGTGTTGAAAGTCATTTAGTGAGTAAAACTCATTTGCCACAATGCTCAAAAAGTACGAGTTCAGACACATTCTATTGGATTTAATAATATTTTTAGTTTCGTGCAATATTCCATGGAAAAAGATTAACAATCCACAGTTTATAAAAAAAAAAACAAAAATATATTTGTTGTTCCTGTACATCAAAATCACTTCCGGATGAATTATTGCTGAGAAAAGTATACTTAGATATAGTTTACCAACAAACAGTTCAAGACATACGCAGGAACCTGATAGGAAAATATATACGGATAACAGTCGACGAAACATTAAATAGGATGGGCAAAAGTGTCACTAATTTGATTGTAAGAGAACTAAAGAAAAATTCTTGTTGCAAATCTTACTTAATCGAAAGTAATTTTTTTGAAAAAGTTGATGGTAAATCAATGGCCGAATACTTAAAAAAGCAATTGCAGTTTATTTGGCACAATTCATATAATGAGCATGTTAGAAATGTCCTTGTTTTGAGCACTGATAGTGCCGCGTACATGCTAAAGGCTGGTAAAATCTTAAAAGCTACATTTCCAAATCTACTACATGTTACATGTCTGGCACATGGATTACATAGAGTCTGCGAGCACATACGATCTCAATATAAAAGTGTTGATGCCTTAATATACAACGTAAATCCATCCGTACCATTGCCTCCAAAATCTATTATAACTAGGTGGGGCACATGGCTTAATGCAGCTATATATTATGCAGAATATTTGGAATGTATTACAGAAGTAATTTCAAAATTAAATTCAAAAGAGTCGGCTGCAATAAGAGAAGCTAAAAGAGTACATAAGCACAATAATTTGAGAAATTGATCTGTTGTACATAAAAGAAAGTTATGGCATTTTACGTGACGCAATAATCAAATTGCAAACATCCTATTTATCCTTATTAGACTCTCTTCTAATACTTGACCAGGTGAGAAGTATTCTAAATTGGTGTGGATCTCAGACAGTGCAAATAAAACTTGAAAAAGTACTAGATAGAATTCCGGACTACGACATGATACGCAAATATGCTGATTTTATAGAAAAAGTTGATTACAGCCAAAACACCGTTATCGAGTACTACAAATATGCTCCTGTTACTTCAACTGAGGTAGAACGCTCGTTTTCATCTTATAAATGGATCTACAATGAAAAAATGAGTAATTTGAAAGGTGACAATGTTGAAAAAATAATGACTATTTTCTTTTACTACAGGGAAGATGAAGAAAACATATTTAGTACAGATTTAGATTTCGACTTTGTTATTTTGAATGAAGATTAGTTACCTACTCTTAGCAATATTTGTTTTTAATTTTTATTTTCTGTTTTATTCTTTACTATTATACTAAAATACAGTGGCGGTCAGCAAATTAGGGACACCGTTAATTTGTTTGTATGTATATCCAAAAGCCTGATTTCATTACTTTAACTTTGTTTCGTTAAGTGACAAATATTTATCGATAAGTCGATAAAACAGTTAGGTCAATCCCTCTGACAGTTTGATTTTTGCTATGAAGAATTCCGCTCTTTGGTCATAATCCTTTAGATTTCATGAGCATATCACGAGGATTTACTTCTTCTGCAACGACTGGCGTAGATATTTGTATTCCATACATTACAGGGGAGCAGTTCACACGAGCCTGCATCAAGGAGACCGTGAGCTACGGGGGTTGCTCATAATGCTATAGGGTGGTAAAACCACTCTTATGCGTCCCCCTAACTGCACGTCGTAATATTGAAGAGCTAGAGTAGCAGCTCCACAAGCCCTTCTGGATGCCGCCAGTGCGGAGCGGGATAACATTCCACTAGAAAGCATCGTTAAATTGATGCTGTTAATGAAGTACCGCGTGGAGGCAGTAATAAGGGCAAGAGGAGGTATACTAGGCTTACGCATAATTTTAAGATCTGCATTTTGTTTTGTAGTATATAGATAAATTAACGAGAGCATGGAATTGCATATGTAGTAGTATTGTATGTTTATAGGCATTCTATATTTGAATTTTCTATTTTCTCATACTATCAGCATAAAAAGTGGTTTGTTATATATTGAAGAAGTAAATACCCAAATAATGTCAGTGTCAAATTGTGAATATTATTTACGTTGTGCATATATTTTTACGTCTGATTTTATTGTATTATCACAATTATCAGAATTTTGTATTGTTTTTGTAATTTGGTGTAAAAAAACAAATCAGTACAGGCCAGCGGTTAATAATAGTGCACGCAGGAGGAAAATATGGTTTTATTCTCAACGCTTTGTTAATGTTTAAGGCAAACCAAAAAACGGGAGATTACCATGCCCAGATGAACTTTGTCAACTACGAAAAATGGTTAAAAGAAAAATGAATACCGAACCTTAAACCGAATAGTGTACTTATCGTAGATAATGCGTCCTATCACAACAAACTTCTGAATCGTGCTTCAACGTCAACAACAAGAAATGATGGATTGGTTGACAGAACACATTTCACATAGCCCGTTGATGTACAAAACCAGTTTGTATGATTTAATGAAACAAAATATAGAGCGGTTTCGTAAGTACCACATAGATGCAACTTTAAAAGAACATGGCCACTACGTTTTACGATTGCCACCGTATCACCCGACACTCAATCCGATCGAACATATTTGGTCCATGGTAAAAGGATATGTAGGGAAAAGAAACGTTTATTTAAACATGAAAGGCATTATGAGTTGAGCAACTGAACGAATGAATACTATTACTGCTGAGGACTAGGAAAATATTAGTCGCCATGTCGAAAGTGAAGAAAATAAATATCGATGTCAGGAAGGGGAAATGGATCGAATTTCAACAATCTTATTATCAATACTTATGACAGCTCAGATGAAGAACATGATAGCGGCTAAAAGCAAAAAACAGAGGACTACTACTTATTCAATTTCAAAAGGGTATGTAATTTTATTAAATTAAGAGAAAATTAGTCTCCTTTTGTTGCAAACGGTACAACCACTACAAATGCAATTCCATGTTATCGATAATTCATCTATAATTTGTTTAATAAGGGCTTATTAAACGTTCATTTCTTTCTTCCACTTTAATCTGGATTAATTTATGATTCCGGCGATTGAATCTTTTTCATTAAAATTCAATTTAATTACCTTTCAACTGATACCTCTCCACCGCTCATTCCCTAAATATGATAATTTCAAAATACGAGATTGCCGTTTTACCCAATTTCTAAAATATCAAATTCCCAATATATCACTAATAGAACAAATACTCCTAGAACCCAATGTATATGTTTTAGAATGAAGTCTATCAACAATTACAAATACACGTCACAATATAAACAATATCTGGTGGCCAGTCAAATAAAGTTTCAACAGTCCCCCTACATCAGATCAGACTTAGTCACCATACCTAGTGAAGATCGTGCTGTGAGAGTCTTCGTTTGGTAAAGCTTTCGTAAAAGTAACCGCTACTTGTTCTTTCAAGGGTACGTTGACCTTTTTGTCCTGATGGAGCTCTCGCAAAAACTTATAACGCGTGTCAATGTGCTTCGTCTTTAAATGAAACACTGGATTTTTGACAAGCCTGATAGCGCTTTGGAAGTTCACATGAATTAGGTGACCACTCGTCAATTTCTTTAATAGGTAATTTTCCTAACTCGTCATTTTTGCAACTCGTCAATGCCATTAAAATCTTTCATTCGTAATTTCCCCAATTGGTAATTTATTTAATACGTAATTTTCGTCAACTGGTCAATTTCTGTAATCGTCAATGCCATTAAAATCTTTGATTCGTCAATTTCCCCAATGTGTTATTTCTTTAATACGTCATTTTCGTCAAGTGGGTTAGGTTTTTGATGTTAGGTCAGTCAGTCAATCCTGATTTTTAGATCTTTGTATCATAATAACCGATTGAGCTATATTCATGAAATTTAGGGTTGTAGTTAGCCTTGAGTCTTAATAAATGAATCAAATTTCCTATGTTTATGTTCGATAGTTTTTGAGTTACGTAGGGGTAAAAGGGGCTTAACACGCTGCCGCGTGTCTAGATTAATGCATAATTTTTTTTTTTTTAAATGTGTTTCTTAGATACCCTAAAGAAAATAGCGTTCGATGAAGTGAAATTCGATGAAGTGAAATTCGATGAAGTGATGAGTTACCATGTAATAAGGACCTAGTTTTGTGTATAGTTTGTGCGGTATATAAACAAACTATTATAACAGCGGGCTTCGACTCGAATTCGAGCTCATAAAGGGTGGATAAAGTAGTGTATGGCTTGCGCCGGCATAAAGCGCGCAACGCGTCAGAAGCCGGCAGCTCCAGGCGGTGCCAGGTCGTGCCCTATTTTCCACGTTTGATATTTACTAGCATTTATTCGAGAATACTGCGCAGGTTTAGTCGGGGTCTAATGAATGAAACTGCTAATGAGGAACCACTTATTTATAATATTAGTATGGACTTACCGTTTTACCCTAAAAATCCATGAATTAATCATTGTATAAACAATACCCTGGAAATGTTACCAGTCGCGTCCGTCTGTCTGTCTGGCTTTACGGTCCGTATTTATAAAAATGTCGGGTGTTCCCTTATTGCCATCGATCAAAATAGCTAAAATGACCAAAATGGAACCTTTATTATTTCTTCTTGGATATCTGCCTGCCTATCCGTGTGTTTATCAGTTAGCTTATCATCCATCCGTCCGTCAGTTTACCCCTTTAAATAAACGTATAGAACGCAGTGACTATTGGGACAAATATTGCAGTTGTTGGTAAGGTAGATAGGTCCGAAAGCCGTCGGTCTGTCGCTCAGTACGTCCATCAGCCTGTACGTCCGTTCGTTTATTCGCCCGTCTGTCGCATTTTTAATGGCAAGTAGAAAGCAAACGAGCACATAAGCCACCTGATGGTAAGTGGGATGCGAGACCTATAAGTATTAAGTCGTAACCGGAAGACCTTATACATCTTCATGTTCTGTATATTTTCCTGATCCATTATGTCGTTATGTTGTTAAAAAAGTAAAAGGCATATTACTTTTTTAACAACAAAACAAAGTTAATTTTTATTTAAATCTATTATTATTTTGTCTTACAGTTGAAAAAGGCGCCGTAATCCAGTTCTATCCCCAAAGCCCCGAAGAAAACATCCAGGATGCTAGCAGCATTCTCGCGTTGCATAAAAAAAACCATGAAAAATTGTGATTCTCCTCCTTTTTTTGAAGTCGGTTAAAAAGTTAGATTGCCCTAAATAATGACATGGGATACTTTCTATCCTTTTTCTCGGATAAAAATACCTATCCGATGTCTGTGTCACTCCTTAAGCCGGATCCAGAATGTTTGACGCAAATATTGCAAGACGCATTAATATGCATCCTGTGGTGTTTGCAGCCTTGTAATCAAGCATGTGTATCCAGAATTAAGTAGGATGTCTAGTCCACAAATTAGAACACAAGTAACAAAGAACAAGTACGAGTACTAGCATAGAAACCGTCCATAAAACTATTAAAAGACGTATGCTTGTATTTTTTTATTTATGGAATCCTTTATGTTATTAGAAAGAGATATCCTTATAGGTATTATTTCGTCATTTGGTAAGTCGTCACAAGGTTTGAATAGATCTGTCTTTGTTTGATTCACATAATGCTTAAAGAAGTCTGAGTCGACGTTGAATTTGACTTTGTGATTGTGACCGTGACATTAGAAGAAGGAAAAATCCCAGTTTCCCTGAATGGCAGATTCTTAAAATGGCAGATTACTTAAACGGCAGATTCCAGCAACTGTACAATATCAGTTCTGCCATTAACAAAATTCGCCGTTTAAGTAATCTGCCATTTTAAGAACTTGCCATTCAGGGAAAAAGGGAAAAAATGCCTAGATTTTTGTTTAATTTGGTCTTAAGAAAAACGTAATGTAAAACGTAGAAAAAGCTTGAGCAAAACACATCTTATAGTCCGGATTCTGTGCTAGTACCTATTCTATGGGGTACTCCGTTGATTTAAATCTATCAGGAAAGCAGGTTTATTCTTTGATGCCATACACATCGAACTGGCTTGTGTTGGGTATTTTGCACTCTTACACTGCTGCTATTGCAAGGCATTTTTTTTTAAGCTTCTTACTCGTATATGGTGAAAAGGACCAAGTTAATTTCACGTTATTGACTTAAGTTTTTTTTTGTAAACGTGTAAGATATTTAATTTTGATCTTATACTTTGGCAGAGGAGTAAGTTTGTGTAACAAGACTCCAGTTGCTACTATTGACTGTTTTAACCGATCATCATATGGAATGAACATTATGTTCTAAGTACGTACCTACTTATCGATTCCGTGGCCTGGTCGATCAGTTCTTTTAATTTATATCTCTATGACAAGTGTGATATCATTACAAATTGTAATCAATATGCGTCGGCCTTTATTTAAAAAGTACAACTTTAATTAAAAATAAAAATTAATCATTGCCCCACAAAACTGGAGTAACAGTTTGAGTGTGGGAATGGCAAATTATTATTTTTTGCATTCGGACTTTTATCTACTGCCACAAATTTAATATCATGTGGATCAAGACGGAAAGCAATAATCGGATCGTTTATTTCATGTTTATCCTAAATTAAAGATATCTATGACTTTATGGTTGTCATTACGTTACATAATCTGTGATTAGATGTCATGTACCTTTCAGATTTTCAAGTCGTAATTATTCTTGCTGTTAACAATTATATGGATCATTTTAGAGCAGAATACAATAATACAATGGTTATTGGTTAGATCTCGACAATAATATAAGACGGACCATAAAATCAGGTCTCGGCAATGCGTGTAAAAGAGATTTAATGAACATTTAAAAACCCAATAAAATGTTGAATTGCAAAAATGGAAATACAGTAAGTTACATTAAATTAATCATATTTTTCAATAATGTTAACTTTTCTTTAGTTCACATGAAGCGAACTGTTTACATACCATGTATACAAAGTATGGTCATTGGACATTGACCTTGAACTTAGAGTTTTGACGTTTGTTACTACGAACGTCTGGAGTCATTTAGTATAATAACGTCAAAATGTCAAGGTCAAGATGTCGGCTGTGGTATACTAAGTAACAAAATGGATGTAATTAAATCTTCTTTTTTTAAGCATTAACAGAAACAAAAATGAACCATACCATAATGATCAGAATCGTGGGAACTATTACCCCGCCAAATATCTCCGAAGGATTTCCAGTCACCCTGTATACAAACGGTTGATAGTAAATTGATCAGTGTATTTTGTTCCTACATACTTTTCACGTAGAGTGTACGGTTTTCGTAAAAACAGGAAACGCGTTTCGGGACACTTTCAGGAGTGCGGAACCTTTTAGTAAACGAAAGTTATTACAATATCTCCCCCAAACGGCCTTGGATTCACTACTTAACTTCCCATCATACTTAGGTACATTTTTAGAGCTTTTTAATGCTTAACCAGTACAAATATTATAATGACGCCTTTTACGAAAAGGCTTAAAACTGCCGTAATTGTTGATCGTTTGGTGATAAATTGACATATTATTATGTGTATATTATATTCTTAAAGACGATTTAATGATCCACAACTTTATACCAAAAAGTTTTTCTTAGGGAAATAGGTAAAATGTTATCAAGGAATTTTTGGTGAAAAACGAGAGGTATTCAAAAATATTCACTTTCTCGGAGTGTGTAGCTCAAAAACGGTTATGAATTTGAAAAAGTGTTCTGTATAGAAATTGTCGAAAATTTTAAAAGGTTTCATCTGTTCTTTGATATTTTTTTTAGAAGGAGAATGCACACGAGCACTTAGGACACCTGATGGCAAGTACGAGTATAAGGGCAGAGCTAGAAGTCTGGTAAAAATCATATCGTATGGCACGCTCCTATGGGGAAACTCCACGGATGCCAACAGGGTAATGCTTATGCAAAAGCGTGCCTTACGTACGTTAGCTGGGGTAAAACCTAGGCACTCTTGCAGGGGTCTTTTCATAGCGCACCGCATATTGACACACTATTCTGTTTACATTTTCCAAATATTAATGTTCGTAAGAAATAATATTTCCTCCTTCGCCCGCGTCAATATTGTTGGCAAGGAGCTCCGCCACACCGGGCGCTTGAGAACAGTTCCCCGTCGCATGGCACTTGCGGGTAAGAACCCGCGTGTCATAGGTCCCACGTACTATGAGCGTCTACCCGCCAAACTTAAAAATGTACAATCCGACGAAGCATTTAAACATCAGCTGAGAAACCTTTTATTGGATAATCCATTGTACTCCGTGGATGAATATATGGCACTCAAATTGTAAAATTATTATTGTATTGACATTTATTAATCTATGTATACCTATTGATTGACATCGGATAAGTGACCATTTACTAGATATTTAATAGATTTGTTTTGATTATTTGCATGTTATTTTTGTATTCTTTGATTATTAGTATTTATGTCGACAATCTCAATGTAATTTCATATTTTTTGACATTTAATGCAATTTATATTGTAATATTACATTGATGAATAAATAAACTAAGCTAAACTATCAAAGGTATTTTTTTTCACAAATTAATTAATGTCTATTTGTAATGCGGCCTTTTTGGAGGTAAATCGTATATTTTCAGCCAGTTCGCACGGCTTTTTTTTGACAGCTTTGAAAAAGAAACAATCACTTTGGTGTTTGCAAACATGGAGACAAGCGAGTTCGTGTCCTGATTAAACATTATTTTTTGCGCAATAAAACTATAACAGATCCAAAAAAAATAGACAAATAAAACGAGAACTCTGCTCCATCGATTAAAATGATCCACAAGTGGTTTACGCGTCTTCGTTGTGGCCGTACAAGCACTGCTGACGCCGACCGACACCGACGCCCAGTTGAGGTCACGACACCAGAGATGATCACCAAAATCCATAACATCGTATTGAACGACCGAAGAGTAAAAGTCCGTGAGATAACTGACATTGTAAGCATTTCAGACGAACGGGTTCGTAATATCCTTCACACTTATTTGGATATGAAGAAACTCTCCGCCCATTGGGTGCCGCGATTGCTCACAGTGGATCAAAAACGCACTAGGGTGGCCCTGTCAGAGGCATGTTTGGCGAAGTTTAGGTGAAATGAAAAGGACTTCTATAACTGTTGACGAAACCTGGATTCATCATACACCAGAAACTAAGGAGCAGTCAAAACAATGGATTGCTTCAGGTGAATCTGCACCAAAGAAGGCCAGAGCAGTTTTATCGGCGAATAAAGTTATGGCTACTGTCTTCTGGGATGCTTGTGGTGTAATATGTTCATTACCTTCAGTCTTTTAGAGTTGTTGGTATTTCTGTAGCTCTGCCTACCCCACTCTGGAATGAAGGCGTGATGTTATGTATGTATGTATATACCTTCAGAAAGGTAAAACGATTAACGGAAAATATTATGCCAACATGTTACAGCGATTACATGAAGTTTTAATGGAAAAACTTGGTTCCAACGAAGAAATCATCGCAGAAACGAATGCGTATTTTGAAGGGTTGGAGAAATCTTACCATACGGAGGGAATAGAAAAGCTAAAAAAGGGATATATTAAGTGATTGAGTAACATGGTGACTACGTTGAAAAATAAATATTTACATTAACCCAAAAAAATGGTCCGTTTTTGTTTACTCAGTATTACCGAACCAGCGGGCCGATTATGGTGCCACTTATCCACGCGATACAATGCTTTTATGTCGAGATCATCGACATATTATCACTTCCGACGTAAGCTAAGGCTAGCATCGGTTACATTGCATTATCCATTTTTGACAACGATATATCAATAAACGTCATATTTAACCGATTTTGGTTAACATGGGTCGCCACTTTGGATCGACTTTTGACATCTTAATTCGATAAGTTAATACAAGTGCCTTGCAGGTGACGATAAGCCTTACTCAAAGAAAAAATACTTAAATTTAAACGTGAGTATTGGATTTTTAATGTTTTACTTATCAAAAACCACTTCGTTACTTAAAAGAAAGGCGTTTAACATAAAATTATACTTAATTGGTAAACATTATTTGTAGAATGTCAAGTGTCTTTGTCGCCTCCCACTGCAAGCCGAAAAATAAATAAGAAACTAGGTACATCGCAGGACGCTAAGGATTTGCTTCCAACCCCTTCGAGCTTTCCGTGAAAGGAGATAGCACTCCATTTACGGGTATGTGCCGAATTCGAATCAGACCTACAGCCACATAATTATGACCAAAGAGCGGAATTCTTCATAGCAAAAATCAAACTGTCAGAGGGATTGACCTAACTGTTTTATCGACTTATCGATAAATATTTGTCACTTAACGAAACAAAGTTAAAGTAATGAAATCAGGCTTTTGGATATACATACAAACAAATTAACGGTGTCCCTAATTAGCTGACCGCCACTGTATTTTAGTATAATAGTAAAGAATAAAACAGAAAATAAAAATTAAAAACAAATATTGCTAAGAGTAGGTAACTAATCTTCATTCAAAATAACAAAGTAGAAATCTAAATCTGTACTAAATATGTTTTCTTCATCTTCCCTGTAGTAAAAGAAAATAGTCATTATTTTTTCAACATTGTCACCTTTCAAATTACTCATTTTTTCATTGTAGATCCATTTATAAGATGAAAACGAGCGTTCTACCTCAGTTGAAGTAACAGGAGCATATTTGTAGTACTCGATAACGGTGTTTTGGCTGTAATCAACTTTTTCTATAAAATCAGCATATTTGCGTATCATGTCGTAGTCCGGAATTCTATCTAGTACTTTTTCAAGTTTTATTTGCATTGTCTGAGATCCACACCAATTTAGAATACTTCTCACCTGGTCAAGTATTAGAAGAGAGTCTAATAAGGATAAACAGGAAGTTTGTAATTTGATTATTGCGTCACGTAAAATGCCATAACTTTCTTTTATGTACAACAGATCATTTCTCAAATTATTGTGCTTAAGTACTCTTTTAGCTTCTCTTAATGCAGCCGACTCTTTTGAATTTAATTTTGAAATTACTTCAGTAATACATTCCAAATATTCTGCATAATATATAGCTGCATTAAGCCATGTGCCCCACCTAGTTATAATAGGTTTTGGAGGCAATGGTACGGATGGATTTACGTTGTATATTAAGGCATCAACACTTTTATATTGAGATCGTATGTGCTCGCAGACTCTATGTAATCCATGTGCCAGATATGTAACATGTAGTAGATTTGGAAATGTAGCTTTTAAGATTTTACCAGCCTTTAGCATGTACGCGGCACTATCAGTGCTCAAAACAAGGACATTTCTAACATACTTCCGATTAAGTAAGATTTGCAACAAGAATTTTTCTTTAGTTCTCTTACAATCAAATTAGTGACACTTTTGCCCATCCTATTTAATGTTTCGTCGACTGTTATCCATATATATTTTCCTATCAGGTTCTTGCGTATGTCTTGAACTGTATACTTTTCTCAGCAATGATTCATCCGGAAGTGATTTTGATGTACAGGAACAACAAATATATTTTTGTTTTTTTTTTATAAACTGTGGATTGTTAATCATTGTCATGGAATATTGCACGAAACTAAAAATATTATTAAATCTATATAGAATGTGTCTGAACTCGTACTTTTTGAGCATTGTGACGAATGAGTTTTACTCACTAAATGACTTTCAACACAATGTTTCTTTAGCTGATGTAAATGAACGTCACATTTAGAGCAATATATTGTGAAAGAATCTTCTTTGAAACTAAGAGAAGAATCTTTCTGTATCCATTTTTTTATTGTTTTTCATTTAGGATTAACCATTTTAGTAGCACGGCACGGAAATCACTCATGAAACTCAAGTGAGATGACATATGTGACGCTGACATGATTTACTTTAATATGGAGATGCAAGTTGCTTATCAAAGAGGTCAAATGTTACAGAATAATCTTTTAAGTTGATTATGGATACCTAATGCGATATTATTCCGTAACATCGATAAGTCGATAAAACAGTTAGGTCAATCCCTCTGACAGTTTGATTTTTGCTATGAAGAATTCCGCTCTTTGATTATGACGAATTAATTATTAAGGTAAGTAAGTAATATTTAGGTATTATAGACTAGCTCAGCTAGTAGTACTAGCTAAAAATCACACGAGTAATACCTGGCACGAACAGCTAGTCTACCAGGATATTTTTTTGGTACATACAAATACACCTTGTCCTGAAGATTATCTACCAACAATTGGACATGCCGTTCGGATTGCTTAGTCTGGACATTCGTGACAAGGTGTCAAGTGACTCCTTCACGACTTACGAGGGTCTATGAAAAGCAGCTGAAGAGGCAGAAGAACGTCTTTGTAACCGGAAGACTGCCGGCAAGGTGCCAGCTCCAAGCACATCGCAGCCTGCGGGATTGAGTATCCAACAAGCTTACGAAGATGCGGAGTAAATATTGCAGAATGAACAGCCACACGATTGAAAACTGCAGAAAGAAGGAGAAGGCGGATTCAAAACGGACAACGAATTTAACAGCGCCTGCCCCACAAGCATCTAAAGCACCAAAAGCGACAGTACCCAAACCAACATATCCCCCTGGCCACAAATACGCTTGTTATGGGTGTGGTTCCACTGGCGTAGTGCGCAGTAACTGCGCCACATGCTAAAAAACACGAAATACCGACCGAGTCCCGAAGGAAATGGGGTTTTGTGCTGTGGGTATTCGAACTGATACCCGGGCAGCTTATTGTCTATATATCAATTAAAGGCAAATCTGGAGCAGCGTTCATAGATACTGTAACAAATTACCTTTATTTCGTTTAATGTGTTGGCCGTGGTAGTTTTAATGATCTTTTTGTGTTTCTATTTTTACGTTTAAAATTTATTGTGTTTTTATTTTTACGTTTAAATTTTACCTATATTTTGTTTAACGTATTGGCCGTGTCAGTTTTAAAGCTTAGTTCATAAGTTGCATGGTAAAGTTTAATTCTTATTATTGTTTTCAATATATCTTGTTTATACCAGCCTTGACGGGTGTTGTTTCATTCAGACATAGTTGATACGAACCAAACTCACGACATAATATAATAATACTCGATATCGGTAAAAAGTACTGTACGATTGCTTCCTTCCTCCTTTCATTATTTTTCACCCACAGCTGCACCATCAAACCCCATCGTTTTTGTATGGCGTTGAGATCCGCCGATTTCGCAGGCCAAGAACTGTTATGTAATTTTCTGCGTTTGCCTTAGGGGGAAGGTCAACCAGCTCTCTACTCAATCATCCGAGATCCATCCCCAATTGTTGACAGATGTAAGGCCGGAACAGCAGTGTTCTCCATATATCTCGTTCCGTTTATTCTCCGTAAGAGTAGTCTTCCATGTTCGAATGATTGAAAGCTTTTTTCATCAGTGTAGTGTTGCACCGATCCAAATTTAAATATCCTGAGCAAATTCTAAGCGTGCAGCTTTATGGGCTGCGATTGATACCTTTTTTTTGTTAGGACGACGCTGGAGAAACTCTTTTGTTTACAGAGTTGGAATGGCAATGATCATTCGTTAACAAAACCCTCTTCCGCGTGTCTCCTGATCCAGAACCTTAATGCTTCGTTATATTCAGATTTAACGATATCTCAGAAATATTATACTCATATTTATGATATGCGATTCCCCGGCATTACGAAATCAAATGAAATCGCAACTCCAACGTGAAATTCTACTCCAACACAGATTTAAAATAATATTTCGCAATGACTAGATTGACCAAACAATTTAAAAAAATCAAGATTGATATAAACCTACTATAATAATAATTCGGTTCTGGCCTGAAATAAGCGTTTTCCTAAAATGTACAATTGTCAAAACGTCTGCGTTCTCACAATGTTAGCACTTCTATTTTGTCAGCTTTCTCAAAATGACTGGTATTTAAAATGTGTACCGTGTCAGGAAGCTGTCTATTCATACTGTTTATATTCCTATAATATTACCATTACCCAAAGTTTAACTTTTCCGTTGTGTTCACTTTTGTATAAAGGTTAACGTCCTATTATGTTTGATTTCCTGTAATGTCTGCTTTATTTCAAATCAATGTTCTAAATAGAAAGGATTCTTGGCATAATTATAATGTTTAAAAAAAAATGTTCTACTTAGGACTCAATTATAATAATTATATCGTTTTATTTTCGTAGTGGTTTTGTACCTAACCTTTTCCCAGCCACAGACGCACATTATAAAAACTTTCGCTTTAAAATAATAAAGATATTTTAGGTAAATGTGGCGTTCATAATTGCAGACATTTTGGGAATAATACTATTCTGGAATCCAATAATTGTAAGAAGGCAGATATTTTGAGGTTGCAGACATTTTGAGAATAAACACTTTCTGAAAAGCGAACAATATGTGAAAACTGACATTCTTGGAGACAGAAATTATAAAAAGCTTACATTTTGAGAAGCTGACATTATGCAAAAGACGTGCTGACATTATGGAAAACAGACATTTTGGGAAAAATACATTTTAGGTAAAAGCATATTTCAGGCCTGAGTCAATAATTCGTCGTTAGTCAAAGATGATCAAGTGATCTTGAACTTTAATATCAAATTAAATGTAATCTATGTAGTTATCTGCTCAATGCGTAGCTTCGAAAGGCACTACGGTGTAAAGGAATTGATTTGAAATCTGATGAAGTCTTTCGTAGCGTGACTGTACAAAAACGTATTCCAAATTTCAATCTAATTATTACGGAATCTGGTTAAACCTTTATATGCAAGATTTTTTTAAATCAAGCTTTCTTAAATTTTCATTAGACGTTTACCATGAAGATTACCGTTGAGTATGTCGTTTGTCTGGGTGTTGTCGACGGCATCGCTAGTGCTGTCAGCAGTGGCGCGCTCCTCGGCCGGCGCTGCCGCTACCTGGCACGTCGGCGCTGGTGCAGACTCGCTACCGTCGCTTACCACAGGCGACTTCCATAGACTTGCTGGTGACGCAGTGTTTTCTTCCTCCAATGACGAGTCATCTGTATACCACATAAAAGAAATAAGTTTATAATAATACAGAAAAATTACACCTCGGTAGAGAAGGGTAACCTTGCGTTCAATCGGCTTGGTGTCAATTTTTGCATAGTTATTTATCAGCCTAATATATAATCCCAGTATTAGCCCTTCAGCGCCGACTGCAACCTTGTTAAAACGAAAGTGAAATCTAAGACAAAGTGAATTAAAGTAATGCGGGTTCGACCCCGAAAGGACATTTTAAGAAAATACTGAAAATGCCACGAATTGAAACTAATGTCGTCTCTAAAGATGTAACAATTTTCAAAATATATTTTATATCCCTAAAGGAAAAGCTTACTTCCGTCTGTTGTTCACCGTTACAAGTACGAGTATATGTACAGATATAGTGAATAACATACGAAATTGTATTTTAGGATAAGTTCGGATTCGTCTTGCTGTCTCAATTGGCTTCAGTACCCGTCGAGACGGCGTAGGGGTAGGTCGCATCACAAAATTTAAATTTATAAAGAGTGGTTGCTACCATATTACTTTACCTATTTAAATATTTTCTATAACTTTATTGTTCTATAAATTTCTTAAAAAAAAAAAAACCAAATAAACTGAAAGCCTTAAAAGCGGCAAAAGGTTAAAGCAACTGGCCCGTGACATTCAATATTTGCTTGTTTTTTTATCGGAAAATTAAAAGCAAAATCTACATTATCCCTGACTAATATAAGCTATATTTTATTTCGTTAAAACCAAAGCGAAGCAAGGGCGGATGAGTTTACAGTTCACGGTTTTAATAACATCTCTATATTGTATCTTCATTATTTTATTTTGTGGTTTCAAAATCTTGTTATCATGAGCCAAACTTGTTGAAAAAAAACGAGAAATGTGGCTTAGAAAGTATGGATTTATTTTGATTTTGATGGACAGCTGACTGAGAAATTAAATCTTTCAAATTTCACACAAAATAGTAGGTTAGCTTTTCTACGAGTACCTCTGCTGCGACAACGGCCGCCGCCATTAAAAATAAAGATTCAACGACATAACTTGTTTTTATTCTGCTGTTATGACTATGGCAACACGGGAAGAAATGTGTCCATTCAATTACGTACATAGCAAGCGCGGTGCACTCCGCGATTACGTTTTCCGCTACAAGTAGATGCCGGCGCCGGCGCGGTCCATGTATTCAATGGCTGCCTCGCACGGCCTTGTAGCGGAACTGGCAAATTTTGCATTTACGTCGTAAGTGAACGTATCTCAGTAATTTTTAAATTTAGAGAAATGTTTTTCAAGTAAAATGTGCTTATTTTAACGTGTTCTATACGTTGCAATCATAAAAAATAGTGTTATAACGACACCACATCCAACAAAAAAAATATTTTATAAATTATCAATCTTTGAACTCGTCTATCTCGCCCATTTTTAATTCCAGTGAAAAGTTTTTCAAGTAAAATGTGCTTATTTTAACGTGTTCTATACGTTGCAATCATAAAAAATAGTGTTATAACGACACCACATCCAACAAAAAAAATATTTTATAAATTATCAATCTTTGAACTCGTCTATCTCGCCCATTTTTAATTCCAGTGAAAAGTTTTTCAAGTAAAATGTGCTTATTTTAACGTGTTCTATACGTTGTAATCATAAAAAATAGTGTTATAACGACACCACATCCAACAAAAAAAATATTTTATAAATTATCAATCTTTGAACTCGTCTATCTCGCCCATTTTTAATTCCAGTGAAAAGTTTTTCAAGTAAAATGTGCTTATTTTAAAGAGTTCTATACGTTGCAATCATAAAAAAATAATGTTATAACGACATCAGCATCACATCCAATAAAAAATTCTAAGTCCCGGCCCCCCCTTTGGTATAGTTCAACCTAATTGTTTAATTGTTAAACTATAGCATAAGTAGCTTTTGTGAAAAACTCGTGTATATCGATTATTTTTTGTACAATAAATAAAGTAGGTAAAGTACAATTATTCAGTTAATCACAATTGTGAGATTTATTGTTTTATAGATAAACTAGCGACCCGCCCTCGCTTCGCTTCGGGTTAAAGTATTATATATAAACCTTCCTCTTGAATCACTGGATAAAAAGTAGCCTATGTTGATCAGGGATAATGACGGCTTCTAATGATAAAATATTTTTTCAAATCGGTCCAGTGGTTTCGGAGCCTATTCGAAACAAACAAACAAACAAATCTTGCCTCTTTATAATATTAGTATAGATAATGAAATAAAGAATATTAATATACTGCCTCTATAGTGAATGCAAGAAATAAAAATGCAATACATTATTTTATTTCTACTCGTTGAAAACCCTTAATATCTGCGACGCGGCAAGTGAACCAATGCATTTCCCCCGTTGCGCACAGCCCCTAGGGTTCCATTTAGCTCGCGCTAGGAAAACAAGGGAGAGGGTCTTCTGTACTTGTACAGCTTGGACTATATTATCTATTCTGTGCACATACGAGGGCTGTCTGATACAAAACTCAGTTGCTATTGTACATATGCATTTGTTTTTTTACAGTCACCTTTTAACCCTATACAATTGTTCCACCTATATTCAAGCTTCAACAAACTATTCAAAAAGTTTGATTTCGGTGAGTTATTATATAGTTATTATAGGCCTCTGTGGCGGCAATGACTTTGTCATTTGATCCAAACGCGCTTACCACAGAGCCATTTTTCAGGTTGGAAACAAAAAGAAATCGCATGGGGCAAATCTGGAGAATACGGGGGTGAGGCAATATAGTTCGTAGCGTAACGGTGGTGTTAATTTGGCCATCACAACTCTGAACGAATGAGCTGGGGCGTTGTGGTAATGACACTGTTTTTTTTTTTTTAATTGGGTCGTTAGTCTTTTAACACAGCGTCTAATTCATCCATTAAACTAAACATCCACTAATTTCGGATTTAGATGACACGTCTTTTTTAATTAAAACCTATGGACTGTCGAATCTAAATTCGATCAAGATGAGATTACCACAATGAACATTATTGGAGTGAGAAAGTGCACTAAAATCCTAATAAAAAAGAGGCCAAAACGGTCGCAACGCCGTTTGGTCAATGTGTGGATGGAAATAATTGACAACAATGTAATCGGACCACATTTGTTACCGATCAATCTAAATGCTGCAGCTTACCTTATTTTATGTCAAATGAAATGTTTGACCTCCTCGAAGACGTGCCTTTGGCTACAAGCCAAAACATGATATATCAGCAAGACGGATGTCCTGCACATTTTGGTGTCAATGTTAAGAGTGCGCCGAGGCAACGATACGTAATTACGAAAAAAATGCGTTCGTTTGATTACCTGCTGTATTGTTTTTACTGAAACTTTAGTTATGCAATTCATATGTAAGATATTTAAGGAATCTCTCTATTCATCATACCTACACTTTAGAAACACGATTACATGTACTTCCCTCGATAGAAAAAAAACCAAAGATACCTCTACATAACAAAATAAACACTTAGTACGGCGTAATTACTTCGCGGATGATCATTAGTTTTGGATTTACAACAAAACTACACGTCTTCTATAACGACTACACTTTACATTTTTAAAATGTGTTTTTATTTTACTAATATGAAGGAAATACCTAAATTCGCACTCGTTTCGTCCATTTTAGCCAGAGCCGTCACGTTTCCCCCATGTCCGCATTAGTCCTGCTTCGGCCGTCGGACGTGGAGGCTGTGTTGCTTGTTGGTTGGTTGCGTTTATCGCGATTTTTGTGATTATTCACTTTATTTTAAATGGGGAACAAACACAACCAAAAAAAGGAAGAGAAGGGGTTGGCAAAAGCACAATGCTAAACGCTTGCGTGAAGAAATGAAGTAAGTTAAAATCGTAAACCTACTGATAGTGGAGTCGTTCTAAGAAACCTGATTTGACAGTTGTCAAAATGCCACGCTAAGGGAGGAGAAAATAAATCGGTACCAACATAGACTGATTTTCGAGATGTATCGATTTGTATTAACTAAGACTTTGTAATCGTTTAGTTGTAGTCTTGATGTTTTGGCCCAAAATTGGTTTATTTACACAAGTAATTGTAAACAACACGCGAAGTTCTTTCAATTAGTAGGTATAAAAAAATACACTTCTATGGTGAATATTTAACAAGATGTAAAAATAGTTTAGCTAAAAAACACATTTACAGGCAAAACAGGCTTTTTAGAACGACCCGAGGTTTTTTTACCATAATTAATGATGGGATGATGAGGGATGGTTTCAATATTTCTAGAGCAAGACATCTCCAGAAATCTGAAGACAAAGAGAATACTCCTGTTGCCTCGTAAGTATACTCAGTACTATTACATACACTAACAACTATATTTCAACAAATGAGTAAAATTGCAAAATTATTTTATTTTTTTATTTATAGGTTAATGTTCCAGTTGTTGGCACTTCACTACAAAACGAAGAGTTACCTAATAAACCGGTGAGGTATGCGTAAAAATAGTAAGAGGTGTATAGGAAAACATTTTAAATATTTTTTTTATGAATTTCCACATTATCTTTATATTTTTTTAATTTACAGAGTAAATGAATTGGTTGATATCGATAATAAAATTTACCACACAATGGAATTGTAAGTCCCAAATACGAATTATTTTTATAGAATGAGGATTACAAAATTTCATCCAAAAACCAATTCTGTTAATAAATAAATTATAGTTAAATCAAAACGTTCTGTTTTATTACAGGATGCCAATGGACCAAATTTCTTGTCTTTCAGTGGATGGAGAAATAGACAATAACATTGCTTACCCACACAGACAAATTAATGCCGTGAAGTAAAATCAGATATTATTGTTGTTTCTTGTGTCCTAAAGATACCTGCGTACATTATTCATTACATTATATACATACATACATTAAGTAGGAACTTCTAAATATGTGAGCGGCTTTAAGTTTTTAGTTTTTTAAAACATCAATTTAATTTTATACTTCATAGTGATCAGAATCAGACATTTTAGCGGAAATAATCATGGATAAACATTCGTACACACGGGTCAAACTAAGACCCTTTTTTTAAAGACGGTTAAAATACCAAAACCTCCTATGTGAAACAAATACTTTTCTGAAAACCGCATTAAAATCGGTTCAGCCAAACGTGAGATAATCGCGGACAAACATACATACATACATACAGGTCAAACTGAAAACTTCCTTTTCTTTGAAGTCAGTTAAAAATAATAACTTGAAGAAAGGGTCGATGACTGGGATTTTTGCCCTACTTAGAGCCGTTCTATTACTTTACATTAGGTATTGAGTTCACTTTATTTTGTGCTTAGAATATTGTCAATAAAGGTAATTAGGTTTTATTTCATTTCAATATACAGTCACATTAAATCACGGGGTTGTTAAGCCACCATAGAACTCTGTCCTAATGACAGCGTCAAGTCACGCAAAAGAAATTATTTACGTCAAAATTTACCGTCAACTTTCTATGAAAGGGTTCTCCCGGTAACCTTCGGAAAGGGAAGATGGCCGATTGGAAGATGTACGGCTTTTACTTATGATTTATTCTCCTTACCCGAACAATTGCCCAATTAATATTATAAATAACTCAACACTAGCTAAATACACCTTAAATGTACAAACGAGATTAATTAAAAATTATCTATCTATCTGTGAGAGCCACTCTAGAGAGTGGCTCAACAATCTCGTAATGTGACTGTACCTAATACAAGTAATTCAATCCTACCTTACCTACCGACAGTAAACAAAAAAAAATTAAAAAAAAAGTAGGCTCAAAAAAGTTTTTAACTTCTTATAGTGAATATTTTAATAAACGTATTCGGAATCGATTGTTTTTTTATTTTGTAAACATTGGTAGCAACCTTTCGCACCTAGTGGATCGGCGCACGGCTCGTCAGGCGCGGCGCGCGGCCGGCGCATGGCTCCAGCTCGCTCCTTGCTGGTGTGCTATACGCACACATACACAGAGTGCATAAAATAACTAAAGTTAATGAGCGCAAAACGTTCAGTGCTCCTTTAAGCGGTGGCTCGATAGCCATTTTCCTAATCGTTGGATAGGGCGAGGACCCATTCCGTGGCCTGCGAGGAGTCCGGACTTAACGCCGGTGGATTTCTATGTCTGGGGTCACATGAAATCCCTAGTTTACGACGTCTCGCCTATGTCATCCGCGGAAGAACTCTAAACAAGAATTATAAACGCAGCAAATGCGATGCGGAATAATTTGACTACTTCGGTAGTTAAGCACAACTCAGAAAAAGAATGCGACTTTGCGTACGCAATAGGGGAAGTCACTTCGAGCAAGAACTTTAATAAAGCTAAATTACCAAATGTCTTCGCCTACTTACTATTAATATTAATTGTTATTACTACTAAACTGTTACTGGTTATTACAGTTTATTTTAAATTTGTATTTTTTGTTTTATTTACATTGGGTATTGTTTTTATTTAATTTTATGGAAATTTTAAGGAACGACATTAAGTTTAGTTCGAATACAAATTTCCGCCTGCTTCCTTTGTGATCATTTTTTTTCAGTTTCTTTGAAATAAGTTCTTAGTTGTTATGCATTATCGGAGAGCTAAGAAAACGATTATATTTCTAAAATAATCTGCAAACCAAGCTTCACAACTTTTTTTTTGTTTTGTAGGCATTTTATGTCATTTATATTTAGCTTTTATTGTCATCGACTTATTAACATTCTACTAAGGTGCTAATATTGACTCAGCTTTGCAACTAACTGTATATATATATATATATATATTTGAGCAAAATTTTGGTTAAGTTATTATGGCTGGTGAATTGTAAAGATACACAACACTGAACTACATCATGCATTATGGAAAAAAATATTTTGAACTTACTTGTAATCCTGGCCGCTCGTTAACAAGAGGTAAATGACTAAAGGCTTTAACTCAAAGTAACAAAAAATCTTAACAATTAAAATACCATTGATTGTGAGTTTTATTTATTGTTTATCTACTCCACCTCTAAGGGTAAGAGCTTTGTATAGTAATGGAACCGCACATAAATACAATATAAATATAATATATTATTGTATATAAATTTCAAAACGGATAACATTTTAATATTTTTGAACAATATTATTCAAAACGTGAATGATGAAACAAGACGTAATGTAAGGAAATTGTAATAGTTATTACAGTTTGATTCTACATACTCAATCCACATGTCAAATTTGCTTAAAATCTAAAATTATATTGTTTTTATTTCGCTAACTGTACCCATTATAATTTATAAACTAAAACTGCTTCGTGCATACTTAACAGTTTCATTTATTATTTAAAGTAATTTAACGCTATGACACTACGCAGCCAGACAGTCGTTGGCTGTTAAAAATTACAAGTCTATATCAAATTTCCGCTAAATACCTAGCACACATTACAGCCAACACACTAATCCGTTTTTGCCACTTCAACACTGCGAAATGAAAGATCCGTTTTAAACAACTAAATACATCATTACACCATCAAAATAGATAAAATGTGACAAAAATTACTTTCTTTTAGAGTGCGTTTCCATTAACCTCGTAAGACCCGGTGTGCTATAGAAAGTACATAATCCAGGCAATTCAATTTAAACTTTATTTCAAGGTACATAAAGTTCATTTTTATTGGTTTCAAAGTTGAAAATGTCATTTAAGAGCAAAGATAATTGAACTTTATTTCCTTGCTGGTAGATCCAAATTCCTACTCACAAAAATCTACCGGATTATAGTATGGTGGGCCTCAAGAGGTTAAGTGCACCAGAACGATAAAGAGCGTAAACGACCATAACTATAAATATAAGTTCCAGTTTATAGTAGACATACTGAATATGGTAGTCGGAGCACACTGCAGAGAACAGCGTACGTGTTTGTACCTACCAAGTAACTAAGTAGGAATGGGTAAGAAGCGGCATATTGGCCGGGCAATCATTAACTGGTGCTACTACTTTTATTTAAGAACCTATAGTTACATATGTATTACTTAATTAGTAATAATAGCAGAAAAACATGAAAAAGTCTTTGAATGTCCCGACAGAATTAATGCAACCAAAATGTCTTGATTTTTTTGTGCAGCTAGCTCAAAATGTTATCCTACGCATGATTGAGAAATGAGTTTTAAGATTTGAGTATAAAGTTATACTAGATAATGCCAGACCACACACTACACGAACGCAACACTTAGTTTCATGAATAGAATAACCGAGGAGCCCCATAAGTTTTACCCTCGTCACAATATCGACTGCGACAGTCAGCAGAGCTACCAAAATTAAGGCAGGCAGTTAGATCTTCAATGTTTTACTTTTAAATTTGAATTCATCGTGGATACATTATTTATGTATCAAGTCTGCAAATGAAACGCTGCAGTGACGACTAAATGCTGTCAAAGGGAGTTGCTTAGTACGTATAGGTCCTTTAGAATATTTCGATATTTTTAACTACAGAAGTTTAACATTTGACATCATTATTCGATGTACGTTATACATATGATTATGATACGTACATATGTTTTGAATAATTAAATCTTTGTAAGTACTTTTTGTGTGGGTAAACGGTTCAGGTAGCTGCTATTATTGCAAGATTTCCATTTGTATTATTCAATGAAATATTAATAAGCTCGAGGAGACCAACATCCATTTATCTTAATTAACAACTCATTGTAACTGTAAATGAATAACATCATTTTAAGTGCCTGTTTTACTTAACATTATTATACAACTAATATCTAAAATGGTGTGCGATATTATGGTTCATATTTTAAGTGCACGATGGCCATCAGCAGACCTTGGAATATACGATGCTTTTCCCATGTGATCGCCCCCAGCATTGTTTGTAAGTGTGTATTTTTTGTATGTAGTTTTCTGATGAGATGACAATTATAAAGTTCACATAGAGCTTATTTTTAATTATCCCTAGGTTATAATTACCATTGCACTATGAAATAAGTAGTTATTACTATCTTTTTATCAAACCTCTTTAGATAATTAAATAGATCTTATAGGTAAGATCTATTTAATTATCTAAAGAGGTTACTGTTTACGTAGGCGTAGACAGTAATATGAAACAGTACTTGTCAATGTCCTCGGACGGTGTAATTTATAAAGACGAGCTATTAACTAATATTTAATAAAGAGTGAAAACAGACAATACCTCCTAAAAAAATGCTACAAAAACATCTTGAAATAAAGAAACGCGGGTCCAAGCTATATTGCAACAAATGTCAAGTCACCTTTGGTCCCAAAAAGTATTCTTTTCTTAGGCAAATAAAATTCGAAAAACCAACAAGTCTTCGAGAAGAAAAGCGTCAGTTTTACACAGACCTTATGGTGGCCTACAATATATCGTAGTATCAATTGAAAAATCCAAAGGATGTAGCAGGATAGCCCTTCAAAAATTGCTCCCAAAGCTTTGAGTTTGGAACTATTATCAGATGATTCCCCGTGTGGAGAAAATACATCATACCAATTTTTAACCCACTACTGCCCTCTGGAACCTCACGACATCCGTTTAACCCTAAAACGTTTTAGGGTCGTTCTACTTTCTACCGACAATCCATCGTCATTTTTCTATATTCTGCGTTTTTCAACTATTGATAATTATGGTTTTAATTTTTGATTTTGAAATACGTTGCGTGAATTTTTATTTAGACTAATTAATGATTATTTTGGTCGCGATAATGTTTTTTTTATGGTTGTTTTTCAAAATAAACTGTAACAGAGTGGCCGTTTTCAGAGGAGACTAAATTTTGTATTACCACTTAGTCACACGATTCTATGAAAAACAAACTTATACAAAAAATCACAGGATAGAGAAAGTGAAAGATGATTTAGTACTAACAGATAAATAAATATTTGGACGTATATTCAAACACTAAAACATTAATAATCAATACTCTAACTGATAACCAAAGAGCGGAATTCTTCATAGCAAAAATCAAACTGTCAGAGGGATTGACCTAACTGTTTTATCGACTTATCGATAAATATTTGTCACTTAACGAAACAAAGTTAAAGTAATGAAATCAGGCTTTTGGATATACATACAAACAAATTAACGGTGTCCCTAATTAGCTGACCGCCACTGTATTTTAGTATAATAGTAAAGAATAAAACAGAAAATAAAAATTAAAAACAAATATTGCTAAGAGTAGGTAACTAATCTTCATTCAAAATAACAAAGTCGAAATCTAAATCTGTACTAAATATGTTTTCTTCATCTTCCCTGTAGTAAAAGAAAATAGTCATTATTTTTTCAACATTGTCACCTTTCAAATTACTCATTTTTTCATTGTAGATCCATTTATAAGATGAAAACGAGCGTTCTACCTCAGTTGAAGTAACAGGAGCATATTTGTAGTACTCGATAACGGTGTTTTGGCTGTAATCACCTTTTTCTATAAAATCAGCATATATGCGTACCATGTCGTAGTCCGGAATTCTATCTAGTACTTTTTCAAGTTTTATTTGCATTGTCTGAGATCCACGCCAATTTAGAATACTTCTCACCTGGTCATGTTTTAGAAGAGTCTAATAAGGATAAACAGGATGTTTGTAATTTGATTATTGCGTCACGTAAAATGCCATAACTTTCTTTTATGTACAACAGATCAATTTCTCAAATTATTGTGCTTATGTACTCTTTTAGCTTCTCTTAATGCAGCCGACTTTTGAATTTAATTTTGAAATTACTTCTGTAATACATTCCAAATATTCTGCATAATATATAGCTGCATTAAGCCATGTGCCCCACCTAGTTATAATAGGTTTTGGAGGCAATGGTACGGATGGATTTACGTTGTATATTAAGGCATCAACACTTTTATATTGAGATCGTATGTGCTCGCAGACTCTATGTAATCCATGTGCCAGACATGTAACATGTAGTAGATTTGGAAATGTAGCTTTTAAGATTTTACCAGCCTTTAGCATGTACGCGGCACTATCAGTGCTCAAAACAAGGACATTTCTAACATACTTCCGATTAAGTAAGATTTGCAACAAGAATTTTTCTTTAGTTCTCTTACAATCAAATTAGTGACACTTTTGCCCATCCTATTTAATGTTTCGTCGACTGTTATCCATATATATTTTCCTATCAGGTTCTTGCGTCTGTCTTGAACTATATACTTTTCTCAGCAATGATTCATCCGGAAGTGATTTTGATGTACAGGAACAACAAATATATTTTTGTTTTTTTTTTTATAAACTGTGGATTGTTAATCATTGTCATGGAATATTGCACGAAACTAAAAATATATTAATATAATATTGAGCATTGTGACGAATGAGTTTTACTCACTAAATGACTTTCAACACAATGTTTCTTTAGCTGATGTAAATGAACGTCACATTTAGAGCAATATATTGTGAAAGAATCTTCTTTGAAACTAAGAGAAGAATCTTTCTGTATCCATTTTTTATTGTTTTTCATTTAGGATTAACCATTTTAGTAGCACGGCACGGAAATCACTCATGAAACTCAAGTGAGATGACATATGTGACGCTGACATGATTTACTTTAATATGGAGATGCAAGTTGCTTATCAAAGAGGTCAAATGTTACAGAATAATCTTTTAAGTTGATTATGGATACCTAATGCGATATTATTCCGTAACATCGATAAGTCGATAAAACAGTTAGGTCAATCCCTCTGACAGTTTGATTTTTGCTATGAAGAATTCCGCTCTTTGCTGATAACGTACCTATGGTAAAATGAGGACAGGCAATTGTCGGTAAAAAAAGAAGAATGACCCTTTTATTTTCTTTCTCAAAAAGTATGAAACGGACAAAAAATAAATTTTGCATAAATATTGCTATAACCAATAGAAACTACACTGGCACGCAAAACTATGTGTCAAATTTTTAAAATAAAAAACGTTTTTTACCAAATTTTATCAGCTTTCTTTCTACCTATTCTAAATTATACATAACCATTTAAACTTAAAAAAGATACAAAAATAAACTAGCCATTTTTAGTTTAATTTCAAAAAACTCAAAATTCATAAGTCTGTTTTACATGTCATTTAATTTTAATAACTGGTATTACCTACTCGGGTTCTGATTACAGCTTCGAGCCGCTTTGGCATACTGAACACGAGGTTTCGGAGCCGATGTTGGGGAATATTCTCCCATTCTTCTATCAAGGCCTGTTTTAGAGCCCTGAGGGTGGTAGGTGGTAGTCTGCAGCTTCAGACTAGCCTCCCTAGCTCATCTCAGGCGTGCTCAATCGGATTGAGATCAGAACTTCTTGATGGCCAAGCCATCACGGTGATACCATTCTCCTGAGTATTCGCATTATCATGTACCAGCATCGATTCATCACCCATATTTGCTAAATACGGCCCTGCATACTCATTGAGAATCTCTTGGGCATAATTATCTTACCCCAGTCAGAGTGCAATTTTCCATGGCCACTAACTATGTGGGACCTTCTGAACATATGCCAACCCATACATGTACACTGCCTCCACTGTACTGGACTCTTTCTGAGAAGCAGGCTTGAAGGTATCGCTCACCAGGTCGCCTGTAGACACTGCACCTTCCATCTGAAGTGTAAAGTAAGAATCGAAACTCACTTGTGAACAAAATTCTTGAAAGCGTGATACTTAGTTTTAGAGGCCTGTGTATTTAAGAAAAAATTGCAGCCCTTTACTAGCTTGTTTCCCTGGAAAATTCAAATAAATAATATAACACCCTATATAACAATTCAGCCTCGTCGTACCAACACCATTTTTCTTCTTAATGTAAGCCAAGAACTTATCTACATAATATGTAAGTATCATATAATTAGCAAAGGTGGAACACTGGATAAATGTAAGAGTACTATTTAGTAGGTACTACTTACGTTACTTAGTATTTTTACGTAAGTTCTAAGTCCTGCAAGCGAAACAAATTACAAAAATAAACAGAAACACTTGCTCGAAAAAGTAATAACGAGTTTCATTCATATGATATTTATTTAACACCGCCTTTGCAAATTACAAATTCGGACACGGGTGGCTTCCCAGCCGTGGGCCGTTATCTTTTACTTTTTCCTGATAATGTCGCTTGCGTTATACATAATATAGTATGAACTAAACAGTACATTTTCATTTATTCCAGTGTTCCACCTTTGCTAACTATATCAAAACTTACATACCTAGTTGGTTACTAAGTTCTGTTACTCGATTTGCAAACTCTTTTCTTGCGTTAAAACAAATGCTACCGAAAAAATAAAAAATGTCATAATATGGCGGGTTGTCAGTTATAATTTTATAGCACACACAACACTTATCTCGTCGTATTTATAATGGATTGGGGTCTAAAAGAAAATCGTGTCGCTGTAATTGCGTTGCACAAATGCGGGCATCCGCCAAACGTGATTTTGAAGTTGCTTCAAAATCTGAAAATCAACAAACAATTCGTTTATCGTACCATTAATAGGTACAATAGTACCCTGAGCTTTGATGACCGCAAGAGGTCTGGAAGACCACGCACCGTTCGGAGCCCAGCTCTAATAAAGGCAGTGAAGGCGAGAATCGCAAGAAACCCCGTCCGGAAGCAAAAGTTGTTGGCAATTCAGATGTCTGTGAAGAGAAGCTCCCTTAAAAAAGTTATCAATCAAGACCTTGGACTACACGCTTATCGTAGACGGAAAGGTCATTTGCTTAATGGACGATTGAAGACTATGAGGCTGAATAGAAGTCGCGTGCTACTGAAGCGGTACGCACAAAATGGCCACCGAAATATATTATTTACAGACGAAAAAATGTTTACCATTGAAGAATGTTGTAACCGCCAGAATGACAAAGTATATGCAAAAAACAGTCAAGAAGCGAGTGTAGCTCTGTTCCGAGAGTGCAACGAGGCCATCATCCCTCTTATGTCATGATTTGGTTAGGTGTGTCATACTCAGGGTTAACACAGGTCCATTTCTGTGAAAAAGGTGTCAAAACTGGGGCTAAAGTTTACCAGGAAACCGTTCTGGAACCAATAGTGAAGCCTTTAAGCCACTCTCTATTTCAAAACCAGCCCTGGGTCTTTCAACAAGACTCAGCCCCTGCACATAAGGCAAAAACGACTCAAGCCTGGTTTCGAAGGAACAAAATTGACTTCATTGCCCACGAAGACTGGCCTTCCACAAGCCCGGACCTCAACCCCCTGGATTATGCTTTATGGCAGGTTATTGAGGAGAAAGCCTGTGCTAAACCCCACATAAATCTTGACTCCCTCAAGCGGGCCATAGTCAAGACAGTGACGGAATTAGATATGACAACCGTGCGTGCCGCTATTGATGACTGGCCTCGTCGTCTGAAGGCCTGTGTTCAGGCCCAAGGAGGCCATTTTGAATGAAATTGACAAATGTAAATCCTGATTGTGTGTACTTCATTTTAATATATAATTTATTTAACTTTCGTTAGTATATTTTATATAGATAAGGATTATTACAGTAACATAACTTAGTAACCAACTAGGTATTATGTATATAAATAACTTGTTGGTTCATATTTCGAAAAAATATGGTGTAAGAACGATGAGCCTGAATTGTTACACAGGATGTTTAATATTTATTTTTTACAGGAATATTTATGCAAAATTTGCTATTTGACCGTTTCATACTTTTGAGAGAGAAAATAAAAACGTTTTAGGGTTAAATGGATGCCGTGAGGTTTCAGGGGGCAGTAGAGGGTTAAAAATTCTGATGATAATTCCAAACTCGAAGTTTTGGGGGCAAATTTTGAAGCGCAATCCTGCTTCAACCTTTTTATACTTTTTTTCAAAATTGCATTTCTGGACGATATAGTAATTTTTAAGCGCCTACAGAATCTCATATGTTTCTCGAATTTATAATGAAACATAATATGAATAAATCAGGACCGAGATTGGAAACAATTCAATTTACGTATGTGTAGATGAGAGTACAAATGCAAACGGTGACCAAATAACCAATGTTATCGTTGGCAAGTTCAATAAAAAGGCCACCGACTTTTAAATAAAAGCTGATATTTTGACGTGAGAATTTTCCCCTTTTACGGCGACTAAGGTCTATACGAAAAAATGTTAATATTTAAATGAAAATTACAGTGTGTTTGGGCCATAAAAGATAAGTTTGCACCAAATTTCGTGAAAAATACCCGTAGGTAAGCATAAGATATAAATGAAACGCCAAAAACTTTGTTACTTTTTTTTTAATACATTTTAGTTTATGTGAAAAAAGTGTCAACAAAAAATGTTGATAAAAATGCCGACGGCATTTTTATACTTAGTCAATAAATCCTTCTCTCCAATTTTTTTTCTAGACACTTTTATACCTATTCATTTTTACTTATAGACCTTAGTCGCCAAAAATAATTTTCCATTGAAAATTAGAGTGCTTGCCAGGGTACATTTTTCTCCGATTTTCTTTCTAGACATTTTTATACCTATTCATTTTTACCTATAGACCTTAGTCGCCAAAAATAATTTTCCATTGAAAATTAGAGTGCTTGCCAGGGTACATTTTTCTCCAATTTTCTTTCTAGACATTTTTATACCTATTCATTTTTACCTATAGACCTTAGTCGCCAAAAATAATTTTCCATTGAAAATTAGAGTGCTTGCCAGGGTACATTTTAGGTTATGTGACAAAAGTGTCAAAACAAAAAATGTTGATCATTTTATTACCTACAACTTTGCCATTTAACTTCTTTCCATAAGACTTGTAGTTTTGCCGGAAGTCGAGATAAACCGTCTTTTACCCCTAATCTTCCACTTTCCGACCTCATATCGCCCGTAATTATTTATCCTTTAATTTTTGTTGTATTTCTCTTCCTTTTCCAAATCATAATATTAATTTTTTTGGTTTTAAAAATTATCGACCCTGGTCTATTTATCAGTCGAGACAGAAAAGTTTAACGCCCGAAAATATAGAAACACGTTCTGATCTTTTATTTTAACAAATATTTGGGACAATAATTCTGAAATTCACAATGACGAAAAAAATATTAAGATGACGAGTGAAGGTTCAAAAACTCTTTTAAAATAAAGTATAACCAGAATTATGTTGCTATTTTATTTCATTTGCATACCTTATTAAATTTTATTTTTACAAACAAAACTTGGGGCGGTCGCTAGTGTACATGGAAAAAGCATCTATAATTGAGTTTATCGATACGTACATTCATTCGTACATTCCGAGGCCACTGGCTGACCACATCAGTGCACATAAACAATTTTACTAACATTTGTAGTTCATTCAATTTTTCGCTATAACCATTTGTAACTATCATCGTTCATCATCATTTCAGCCCACATCCACGAAAGCGAGCATTACTCAAGTGTTTTCATGAACCATAAAAAGTAAAACGACCCAATTTTAATCTACCGTTTGAAAGCGAATGCAAGCTACTTACTTATAAGCAAATAGTATAAGAGCGGTTCCGTACTACGCCCGATCCGTCTCCATTCCGAACCCGTGAAAATATAGTTCGTAGTAACCATTGAACCATTTATATGGTAATTTACGCACTAGATCCGATTTCCGTCATCCGATTTCTTTCCGTCATTGTAGAATCTCTATTCTGGAGAAGATTTTTGACGGACTGAAGTAGCCATAGTAATATTTGTATGATTTCACGGGTTAGGATCGGACTAGTGCGTAAGCAATATCCGATTTCGGTCCGAGTTTTCTAGAGTTATATTTTTACGGGTCGGATCGAATTCGGTTCGGACGTAGTGCGGAACCGCTCTTACGGTAAATGTTATCGACCATGATCATTGTAAACTATTTCGATGCCTTAGGTAAACAAAACATATATTACTCAAGAGCATTAATATTTTCATATTAAAAAGGTTGAAGGTTAAAAACCTAACCTCGCCAGGTCTATTATGTATTTTAACACAACTCAATTAAGTATTACAGTCTAATAAATAACGTATTATTCCCAAAAAGTAAATGTAAACTAATAAATAACGTATTATTCCCAAAAAGTACATGTAAACTAATAAAGATATTATATATAAAACATATCCAAGATTAAACCTACAATTATAAAGTAAGTTTTCAATGATAATATTTTTTATTATTGTTTTTAAAAATATACTTAATATTTAATTAAGATTAACCGTGCAATTAGCCTTGTTGCAAAATGTTCCGTTTTGAGCAATTAAAATCTAATGACTCGTTTTCGAATTTCGAATCGAATTTGGATCACATAAAGTAAATCACAGCCTTTACATTAAATACTCACTGCACGATTATACTTAAACATGAAATAAGACCATTTTCATAAAACGTACTTAGTATCAATTTCACCACAGATGTTAAATTTAATCAATGTTAATCGACTGTTAGTTCATACATTTTGACAATTGTTAACGCTCTAAGCCTCGCTTATTAAGTGGTTACATCGTATAGTGAAATTGGTACTTAGTCTTGCTTTTGTTTAAAATTAAACGATGTAAAAAAACGGCCGCTTTCATGGCTACTTTATCGGTTCGTGTAACGAATAATAATATTAAAACATAAAGATAAAATTTGGCACTGGTAAATTTGTTTAAAGTCCTGTATTATAATATAAAGCTTTATCTCCGAAAATCCAACTTAAGTCTAGAAAGTAATTAAAACATTATGCTAACAATAAATTTAGTCGTTATTTATGCGTATTAGCGTAAACTACTAAATCTTTACAACTATGGTAATTTCTAAGGTACTTTAATTATCGAACCACCGTTTCATTACTTAGAATTGGATTCGCCGTAACTAAACGGCCATACACAACAGATAATCGGTTTATTAAAGCTGACGCGTGCCACAGAACACACGTTGCTAGTGAAACTTTGCAAAACAAAAGCTCGGCACGTTCAAATTTCTAAGCACCTTTAAAATAACCGTGTTAACGTGCTAGCTTTACTCTTCCGACTTGTACTCTAGTCCGTTCTCAAATGTTAAAACCTCGGATAGATAGCATAATTTAACCTTTTGAGCGCCACAGCCGCCTGCTTCTTTTTGTGCCGCTGATGCCAACAATGTCATAAGCAGGGAGCGAAACTTTGGTGCCGAATACTACATTATGACGCAAATTCACATATAGGATGCTTTTATATAAAAACAATATTGCGACTCCCACTGATTGTTAATAATGCTATAATGATAATGTAAATATTTAAAAAAATACAAAGACAAAATATTTTATTGGGGAATGTAATTGTAACGAAAAATATTCTGTCCACGAGTAAATAAAAAACATTGAATGAAAATTCGGAGCAAACATTGTTCAAAGTCAACCTTTCTTCATCTAAATCAATATCTTCTGATGGTAAAGACTTTAAAAATTGATTAATTGTACAAAACTACTGCAAAACCCAAATTAAAAAACTATCCAATTTACAAATAATAAAATACAAGTAAGCTTGTTACTGTCTCCAACAATCTTCTTTTTAATACGACATTGACAGAAAATTATGTGAAGTACTGGTCGTCTTATCTCTAGTGTCAATATCAGTATTAAACTGGCTAATAAGTTGTTATTAGTGATGATATAAAATCTATGTAAAAACACTCTGTATGTAGCTTGACGTCATACGCCTGTCATCGGCACCAAAGTTTCGCTCCCTGGTCATAATTATGCCGCCACTGCGCCGATACAAAATGTATGGAGCATACCGAGAGCCCGGCGTCCCCGGCACGAAAATCCGATGACGTGATTTGACGGTTTTGGCGGTTAAAGGGTTAAGTTAATATTTGACACAATACATTTTGTATGAGAAAAGTATACAATTTAACTTTGAGTTATCGTATCTATCCGCGGCTTGAATATTGGGAATGGTATTAGGGTGTGCAATTTAATAACGTTGGAATTTTTTACTGTGGGGGGTTGAGTTCTACCAAAATAGTTCAATGATTCATTACAATTAATGAGTATCTAATATATAATTACCATTATTATTGAATACAGGTAGAGCTAGATTTCTTTGGAAGATTATACATAATAATGTAGTTTTATTTTCTACTTATTACGAAATAACTACGGATTGACAAAACGCGAAATAAATTCCTAAACAGATTTAATTATGTTTATATTAATTAACATCATGTATTATATTATAAATTTTAAAAAGCCCGAGCTTTCATTACAAGATTAGCATTATCTACGCTTAAACAATTTGAAACTCCGGGTATGCAGCGCTCACGCATACAACATTAAAGTAACCAAGCATATTACAATAACTTTAGTCGTTTTCATCATCTGAGCATAAAGGCGGAGGGAGAGTAGAGACGTCAAATTTTTGCTCCGGGCTATCGCTAGAAGCTTGGGAGTCAACGTAATGACTTGAATAAAACCTTTCGACATTATTAAGACTAAAACGCTGATCGAGGTCTCTCGTGAAATGTTCTATATTAGGGTCCACTACTTCGCGCATTTCATGTTCGTACTGAGGATAACAATTCTGAGTTTGAAACATGCCGATATCATCGTAGTTTTCAGGATAGGGACTGCCACTATACCGTTCATACTGCCCTTTACTTTGAGGTAACTCGGAATCGGAATAAACGACGGAATCCCCACGTGATAATAAGTAGCTACTTGATTTCTTAATTTTTGGAGCCCTTTTGATAGTATCCACTGGATAGGCGTAATCATCAGAGTCTTCCCTATCACTTTGTTCAATAAAAATCGCGGATCGAGATTGGCTTTTTACAGATGGTTCACCAAGTGACGTATCGTCACATTGGCGAAAAACAGAGGATTTGGACTTTTTAAGAGACGACTGACGACTACTTTTATTTGAATACGATAGACGTGGTGTAGTATCTTCTGGGACATACGAAGGTTCCTGTGAGTCCAAATAAGGATGTCGCAACCGACCCAGTCTATCAAATCGCGGAAATCCCATTTCATCTTCGTCAGCCGAAGATCCGAATCCTTGAAATTGCACTGGTGTAATGTTGATAGAAAATTTTTGAGTCTCGTAGGTAGGCTTATATTGAGCATAGTCCCCTTGCTCATCATCTTCCGAGTAACTAACAGTCTCACCGATATCATAGTTTTTAGAATCAGCTTTCGAAATTTCTGAAGATCCTGACTCTACCTCTGGAAGATAACTGTCTGAGCACTCTGAACTTTCTACACGACGTAGAGAGTCATCCACAGCTAAATATTTCGTGCTCTGTGGTTTATCGCTTTCAGAAGAGCACTGACTCTTAGTGGAATCTTCTTCTAAAACATCCTGAATTTTTTCCTGCCTTTTGCGTGTGCTAGTTACTTGTTTTTTTCGCCTAAAAGTTTTCATTCGCTCTCTTGGATCTCTTATAATATCCAGTGAACTGTCTGTATCATTTCCACTCGGAGGACTTTTAAGGGAAACATTTCTTACATTTAATGTCTTTTTGACGGGAGCTTTTAGAGGTTGTATTGGTGGTGATTCAGAACTCAGACTGCTAGAATAGTAAGGTGAGCATCTCGATAAAGGAGTTTTGGACGACCGTTCTCCAGTTTTTTTATCATGTAAATCTCTATGAACAGAGGGCATTTCTGGAATTGCTATTGTGGGCAAATCAGAGGAAGTAAGATAATGTTCATGAAAGGACCAACTATTAGGTTTAGCACGATATTGCTGAGAGAATTTATACTCTTTTATCTGATTTTTCGATAGTGTTTTATCGTCGTAGCTTGCGTGTTTGGCCAATGGCTTATAATCAGATCGCATAAATTGATTGCCCATATCTTCACGTATAATGCTTGAAAATTCTTGGCTTTGATATCGTTCGCTGTGTTTCTCTTCTTGACTGTACAATTGCGATGGTATATCAATGTCTAATTCTGGTTGTGGTCCAACAAAAAACGATTTAAATCCGCTGTCTTGGCTTTGACAACGTAAGGTAGGTTTAGAATACCTACAAGTTTGCTCTTCGTAGCTCATACTTTTAGATGGGGGCTTTTGAAATTTTTCATGTATTTCTTTCTCAATATACTGAACACTTTTAAGTCTCTGATCAAATCTTAGTACTTCATCAGCATGTTTTTGAAGACTACTCAACGAGCTAGAACTCGACTTATCAGATTTATCACTGTAACTGATGGAAGACGATTTATCCACTTTAGTAGCATACGAGGCTGTTAATCGAAGCACAGGCATTTTATTTGGTAGTGGTTCATTTGCGAGCGTCAAGTCATTAGAAATATTTATTACCGTACTTTGATTTCTATCATCGCATGTAATTTCCTTATCAATAGTATCTACAGATTTCACGTCATCAGCTTCCTGTTGGTCTTCTCGAGCAGTTGCTATTAAAGTGTGACTAGTGCTCGCTGACCAATCAGATATTGACTGGGCAAGTGTCAAGGTACTATCACTTTTGGTTCCTGAACTACTGTCAATACCTTTTTTAGATATGGTTGTTTCTGAACTGCAAAGTTTATCATATTTTATATTATCTACACTCTTATCCAAGCTGCTACTTTTAGAGCTTTGTTCTGCTTGAGACCCCCTTTTGACTTTTTGATCTGATATTTTGCTAGCAAGAGATGAAGAGTGTACTTTTACAATTGCATTGTCTGATTTATCGCTTTTTGCCACCGAGATGGCTGATATACTCTCAGACGCAGAAAGATTTGCATATTGACGGACTGTATTTGTTCCGGTGGACCATTCAGAAATACTTAGACAAATTGAGGTATCTTCCGAATGAGAACTATGTGTACATTTTTTCTGGGGTAATCCTATTTTAACCGTACCATCTAAGTCAGTACCAAACGAGCTTGTTTCTTCTTCTGAATGACTACTGTGACTACACCGTTTGCAGGTTCCAGAACTACCGGTACTAAGTTTTGTTGAAGCTCGAACTGTGTCGTCAGCGTTCGTCTGCGAAAGAAGGTCGTCGATTGACGTGTCAGAATTGTTAGATCCACACGAATACTTAGACGTGCCAAGTTGAGTAACACCTTTTTCAAAATCAGGCGATAAAGACTTACTATCACCGCTGAAAACGTCATCGACAAACAAAGGATCATCTTCAAAAACCGGACTACGGTTAGTAGGCGATTTTTGCGGTTGATTAATAATAACTTTATCTTCTAAATTCGTTTTATTTGTGAATGATTTTTGTTCAGCGCGAGAACAGCACGAACCAACATCACTTATGAGACAGGTAGCTTTACTAATAGAGCCACTCAGGCACGATTTATCATAATTTGGCACTACTCCTTTGTTGAGGCACTTCAATTCATCTTGATTTTCGATAGGCTCTACCATATAACTAGATAGCTCGTAGGGTATAACTTTAGCCGTTTTATTAACTGCACCGCCTTCTCTGAAAGTCTTGATTTCTTGAACGTCTTTTTCTAAATCTTCATCATTATTTAACGTATCGCTATCATCATCGGAACCTTGCAAATTATCTTTAGAACTTTCAGACTGAATAGTGACTTTCATGGCTTGCTCAGGTTCGTTGCTCATGTAATAAATGTGCACTTTTTCAACTATCGGAGTCTCTAACAAGCTTGAAGGTGGAGAAGGCCATTGATCATAATCACTTGACCTTCTCTTACCAGATACATCAGGGATTTTAGGTGCTTGCACGGGGAGCTCTGGCAAAGGCCAATCATCAGATTCTTGACTTTCACTGGCAGAAAATTGTTTAGCAGAATTCCTAGCAACAGAGGTATGATCATCAGATAATTTGGGTATCTTAAAGATATCTTGTTTCGACCCCGAGTACAATTCACTTATCTTTGTCTGATCTATAGGTATATCAGGCATTTCTGCCGATGTCCGTCTGTCCGTATCAGATATATATGCAACGTTAGCATTACTAGGTGGATCTGAACTAAGACTTGCTTGATGATCACTGGAATTCAGAGATTCCTCGTTAATGCTCTCTGATCGTGAGCATGCTTTGGTTGAATCTTCATCTGCACTTGTCTTTTCTGAAGCTGTGCTACGTTCAGATATTCTTGAAAGAGTGCGACCAAAATTTTGACCATATCCTATGACAACGTCGGTAGTCGAAGACGATGTAGCTGGATATAGAAAATTAACCGGAAAATCATTTAGATCGTCAGTAAATTCGCCTTCAAAGAACCCACTTCTATCACCCACCGCTTCCAAAGATTCTGATGAATTTGTAGATGTTGCATTTTTAGGAAATGTTTGAAAATCATCGGCTGATCGTTGACTGTTAAATTCAAAAACTTCTTTATTTAACGTCATACTTTCATAACCTTCATGATCTTGAGGTATCCACGCTTCCTCGATACTTGTACTATTTTCACTCCCTGAAGCTCCGAAGAATGGTCTCCATGTAGGTTTCAGTTCTTCGCCGCGACGATAAGCTTCACCTAAAGACCCAGACGTAGATTCTGTGGTTTCGAAGGATCCCCTTGACTCTACACTAAGGGATCCTCTAGAGTCCATACTGGATTTAGATGAACTTTTCTGCTCATCCAGGCGGCATTTCCTTCTTGAAGAGGAGTCATCAACGCTAAGAGATCCTTTTGATGGTGTAGTCGTGGTAGTAGTATCCATACTCGACTTAGATGAACTTTTCTGGTCTGTATCTTTAAATGATCTTTTCTTCATAAGCTCTCTTTCAAATGAAGAAGTTATAACATTACCATCGTCATCAAAGTCAATAGTAGTATTTTGATCCTCCTGGGATATAGTAATAGCTATTTTTGTTTTTTTAACCGTTCTTTGAATATCTTTTTTCAATTCCTTAGATGGTGCCGATTGACTAGACTCAGATTCTTCAATAACGCATTTACCTATTTTATCTAAACCATTTTTTCTTAAATTTGGCTTCGATAGCTGTTCAACAGTATTATCGATACTTTCGGAACTCGAATCCGAATCAGTAGGAGCTTTTTGCGAATCTACTGGTCCCTGTTTTTCCAATGTTGGTGTAGGAGATTTTCTTGTGCTATACTTCGATTGACTACGAGGACTTTCGATGCGCACTATATCAGGGATTGGAGAAGGAGATTTTGAGTTTGACTTAGAATGTTCACTCGATAGAATTTGTTGTGTAACTAGATGCTCTTCTCCGTATTCCATAGATTGTTTAAGTTCCTCAAGGCATTCTCTATCTTTTTTGTTTAATTTCTCTATGTCCTGAGATATGCCTAATGGCCTAGCAATTGAGCAACTAACACTTGACTCATCATCGATAGAGCTACCTTTTATGTTAGCACTAGATGGGCTAACATCTTTTTCTATGCTTGTCCAGCTAGTAGATTCTGAACTGCGCGATCGTTCAGCACTTAACTTTAAAAGTTCACTCCGACGAGATTTCGCCGTTAGTAAAACCTTTTGATCCGTAGACAACATATCATTTGGACTCCCTGAGTTACCTGTAGGCTCTCCTAAATCAGACTTATTTGTATATTTTGATGTATTTGAATCAATAAATGGAATATTTTCTAATGTAGGACTATTTTCCTGCGGTGGGGTTACAATAATTTTATTTTTATTTTTCCATTTTAATGGGACTTTAATTGATTTCGGTGCTTTTTTAGGTGCTTTGGGGCTTCGCTCTGTATCACCATCAGAATTAATATGAGTCATTGACTCATGACGTAAGAACTCCATTAAACTAGCAGAAGATTCATCAAATATTTGTTGCTTATCAACATTTTTGCTTCTTTTCTTTAAGTTAGTATCGGTAATTGGCTCGACCGCTTCCATGCACTCGTCGTAATCTAATGTGACCCAAGACCCAGTATCATCACTCCGACCCCGAGAAAGTCGTGTTTTAGTTTCTTTTCCCGATACCTGGTCTTGATCAGAAGAACTATCAGCGTCTATGTAAGGTAAAGAGATTCCTAATGTGTTACTTTCATCAGAAACCTTCAAGTCACTAACATCCGTAAATGACTCTTCTTCACTAGTTAGTCGAGCCACTTCTGGTCTTTTTTCCGCCACTAGTAAGTTGTGTATATCTTGGTTACTTTTACTTTTTTGTAATTCTGTTTGTCTTTGCTTATTATAAATGTCTATCTTTCGACGTTCCATTATAATAGTCTGTGTGTCACTCTCAACAACAGTATGGTGAGCATCAGACATCCATTCAAGAGACGAATCATCGTCTATTTTTTCTATAAAGCAAAGGGAAGGCAAACCTTCTTTTGCGTATTGTGCCTTAAAATTATTCGATTCCTGCTCTTTAACTGTAGGGTGGACATCAACTTTAATAATTTGCTGTTTAAAATACCCATCTGCCGCTACAGGCATATCTTCAGTTTTTAGTGGAGGAGTCACATAGTTTCGATCAAGACTTTTAGATTTTATTTTGGAATCAATATGAACATCCGCTTTACGTTCTAAGCTTTTAGATTTAATAGTGGATTGAACTTTTTGGTAAACTACTTTTCCTTCTATTTGTTGTTTTATTTCTTGTTTTTTTGATAAAGTTTTTGGCGACTTTTGTAGAGCCTCGGTGTCATCAAATTTATCTTCCAGCGATTGGCTGGACTTATCATCCATACTTTTGTTTATTTTATTATTGGTTTTGCATGATTTTGGGTCCTCAAAACTACGACTTATCTTACCAATTAATTTGTTGTCTAATTTTTTTGGTGATTTGGCAATAACAACATGATCTTCAGCTTTGCTATTTATTTTAGTCTCAATTATAATTTTATCTCCCTCAGTTTTAACCAGAATTTTATCCTCAGGTGGAGGAAACGGTGGCATTGTGTCTTTTACAGGACTAATAAGGGTTTTTGTCTGCTTAAGCGCAGCTTCAAATAACATTTGCTGCTTTTCTTTACGCTTTGCAATTTCTGTGTCACTTTCCTCTTGCGACTTAGTTCTTTCTTTACTGTTGCCTCGTTTGATTTCCATCTTCTCCAATGATTTTGATTTCTCTTTTAATGCCCTTTTAGCCGCCTGTTCAAATTCCTGACTTTTAGCGCGTGCGATATCTAAAGGAGGAACGGTCAGAAAATCTGGCCGTTCCTTAAGGGAAGATGGTAAAGATTTTTGAGTTTGTAATGCTTTGATCTTGGTTGCATTCGTATCGAGAGATCCGCCCTTATTTAATTTGTTTCCATTTTTATGTTTCTCATCAGGTTTCGTTTTCAACGTAAACTTTTTCTTTTCTTTTCTTTTAATTCTCTCTATATCAGGCACAATTTGATCCTCACTTAAGTCCGATAGTTTCCGGATGCTTCCTCTTGGTGAATTTAAGGATGATGTTGGAGATCTAGACGGTGATTTGGATATTGGTGATCGGGATAAAGGTGACCTGTTTAAAGGTGAGCGAGTAGGAGATTTTATTTGAGATTTTATTTTAGACATATCAAATCGGCGCTTAAATGATCGTGGGCGACGCTGCTCAACTAATTCTTCCAATAACTGGAGCTCTTCGGTGTCAATAACAATGGATTTTAGGTCTTTCGGGGTTTCAGAAGCTTGATCTTCTTCCACCTCCTCTATTTTGCTAATGGTGTCTTTAGCATTGGCAAAAGGTTTGAGATTTTTATCAAGTAGGGGCTTAATTTCTAATATTTCTCCTTCCTCGTTAATATCTTCTACTGTATCATCTTTAGAAGAGAATGCATTCATCGGTGGCAATCGATGCAATTGTATCACTGGCGTATCTAAACTTTTAGCCCGTCGACTTCCTGTTGGTGAATCTTGGGTAGCTTTTTGACGCTGCAGTGAAAACACCGATCCCTCAGATAGATTTAATCTCGCATGAGCAAACAGAATTGGTGTACCACCAGTTCTACGAAGCATTGGTGAAATTAACTCGTCACGTAAACTTTTTTTTATGGCTAATTTGTTTAAACATATTTTGGATTCTTCGATATTATCACTTTTTTCTTGCAATAGTGGTATCCCAGTTACTTTTTGAATCTCCATATCCGCTAAATGCTCATCGTCACATTTAAAAAATTCGATACTTTCTAAAATTGGGGAAGGAATATTATCATTGTATTCCCATGTAGAACACCCTTTTACTTCCGGTGCCTTGATTGCGATATCATCTTCGGAGCTAGGTATGGAAATCGAACGTTCGGAAATTCGTCGCAGCTCTGTTGCATTTCCAGAAACGCTTTCAAGTATTTGGGGATTATACTTAGCTTCGAGTTCTACTAATTTTCGACATTGAGGCGGTGACCCTTCAATTTCGGTAGAACTCATTGTTTGGCCCCTATGCCACGCCCCAGAAGTAATTTTGTCATATTCAAGTTGCAGTATTGGTTCAAGATCTTTTCGAGACTGCGGTGGTGAAAATTCAAGTTTTGGTGCAGCTTCAGTCGTTCCAAACACATCATCCGAATCGACACTTTCGTCGTCGGAAGAAAATGAAGTTATTCTTATTTTATTGTTATTTTTACCCTTTATTTTACCACAACTTCCTTTCTTTGCAGTTCCACGACATTTTTGTCCTCTCTTTGGTGGAATTTTATCTGACTTAGATTTAATGTCTGCGCGTAACTTTTCAGCAGCTGACATTGGTTTTGGTTCTTTACAAATAGGAGGCTGCTGAACGTTGCGGCCATTTACAGTAAACTTAATATCATGAGAATATTGTGTTTCTTGCCTTATACTATCAGTTTTCGAGCTGGTAGCCGAATCGCTTTCTATTTGGCTTAATTTAGAATTAAGAGTTTCTAACAGAACTGGGTCTAAATGTTTAGTGATGTCCCTTTTTGGACTTGGCAAGTGATGCAGTTGTCCACTCTTGTCTACTTCTAATGTAACAGGGTCTATTTTAGACAAGTCAATATTCTGTGTAAATAAAAAGTCTCTACTTTCTACTTCCAGAAATTTGGACCCATGTTCAATTTGAACACTACTTCTTGGAGATTTAGGTGATTTAGGGGATTTGGGAGACTTCGGCGATTTTGGTGACTTGGGAGATTTCGGCGATTTAGGAGATTTCGGTGATTTGGGTGACCGTGGCGACTTAGGATGGTCATGATACTTACATCTAGAATGAGAATTGATAATATGGCGGCCATTTTGCGGCGGCAGCATAATTATATCAGGAGTTTGCCTTTTGTCCTCCAAAGGAGAAGGAGCAGTTCCATTCATGACATGCCTTTTATGTAAGACATATGGAATATCGTAGCCATCTTCGGCGGTTTTTTTGCTATCTTTGAAACCTGCTTTGAAAGCATCAAATTCTTTGAAATAATTTTTAGGCAGGTCAAAATGTGGTCGTCCGTGATCTGGAAGTCTTGAAGGCAATTCGAAATGAGAACGCTTTGTAGCGATCGGAGGAGCACTAGGTATTTGACGAAAAATGTAATCTTCGTCGCTAGATTCAGCAGGAGTTAAATCTATAGACTTCTGATGCATCAAAACATGTCTGCGGGAGTTAACACTGCTGAACCGTGGCCTATTAGCAAGACTATTTGGATCACTCTTTGTTCTTTCCACTGTAGGATGAGTATATGGTATCGAATTATCTGCAAGGCGACTACTAGAGCTTGTTTCAAGAATCAACTTTGGGTCATATTCATCAAAATGGGTTTTAGCCATTAGCTCTTCTTTTAAATTTTCTTTTCTCACAGTGTGTGTGTAAACCCTTCCACGCATGGATTTATCAAACTCCGACTGCAAAACTGATGACGTCGTAGATTGTATCAGAGCCGTCTTGGCCTTACTCTTTGCGTATTCAATACTGTCCATTGCTGGAAGAACACGCACATTAACTTCAGACTCGTTGGAAGATTCTTTGACAAGATGCGAGGTATTTGATTCTTTACTTAGTGAGCTAGTCAAAGATTCTATCTTCTCTTTATCAAAGCTAAACACAGTTTCAGAAGACCGTCGCCGCTGATAGCTTTGTATTTTTGATGCTCGACTGCTGTCAATCTGTATTTCTGTATCCATGGAACCTATTTTTTCAGGCCACATATGAGAACTTTGACGACACGCATCTTCATCTTCTATAGAAAAGTAGGCTGATTTCTTGGGCGGGCTAATGTCACAATAATGTGTATATTCGTCAATTTCGACATTTTGTAGACTCGCTGAATGCATTGGACTTTGCTCTTTATGCTTATTATTACTTGGAAAAGTCGAATAAGGAGTAGGAATGTGATAAAAATTTGGTGTTTCAGCTAAGTTTGCAATTAAATCCTCATGAGATTTGTCAAAGATCATTTTTTCCCTATACTCTAACTTTTCCATAGCAATAAAGGTAGATTGAGTGTCATAAAAGTCTTTGTTAGAGTCGGGGCTAGATGATGGCGACACAGGCTCAAACGGATCAATATATGCACTTGGTATGCTAGTCACACTACGCCGTCTTACGTTGCCATCATCACTTTCGTACAAGTTTTTTTTGCAGTCATAATAGTCTGATTTTGAATCCTGACTAGAGGTCCTCGACCCTGATCTGTCAGAACTTTTACTCTTAAGAGTGTCGCGTGACTTCTTACTATCAGTGTGATAAACACTATCACGAGATTTTTTGCTCGACTCGGCACTACTCTTGGATATCTTCTCGCCAAAATCGCTCTTAGATTCCTGGCTTGAAGCTCGAGAACCAAGAGCTCTCTTAATTTCCTTGTAATAACTTCCATCAGACCGAACGGAAAGTTTTTCACGCGGCAAAACCCGAGGATCATCTATAAGAAATGGATCAAGAGGTAGGTCATTGTCGCTTTTGTACTTGACACTGCCTAAATTTATATTAACATCATGTTCGTCAACTTCAGAGAGATGTGACAGAGACTCATCATCCGAAGGGAGGTCATTCCCAGAATCAAAAGAACAAGAACGTGTACGTACTATTGAAGAACGTGGTAACACTTTTGCGTATCGTCGATTTTCCGAACATTCGTCATCGGATCTTTCGATTAATTCATAGCTATCATGAGAAATATCGTCCTGGGACCCACTACGAACAAATGTTGGTAAATCTAATCTCGGCTCACTAGTTGCTCCCGGAAAACTAGAAGAGTAAGTACGACCTATCATCTCCCTCTGCAACTCTATAGAACTTTGATTTCCGAGAACGAATGCTAAAGTACGAGCGTCGTCGTATCGAGTAACCGGTGAATCGACACAACGATCGCCCACAGGATAGTAAGAATCTAAATCAGCAAACATGCTTCGAGTGTCACGTGTCTGTTTATTCGCTTTGCGTTTTCCACGGCCGGTGTCATCGAAGCTAAAGTCGCGTAAATTGCGACAACTAGCACTACGGCGCCAAATTAATCGTGCTCGCATACCATCATCCGCTTCCTCGATGAGGAGTGACCCGCCTGATCGGCTGGATCGCGTAGAGGGGCAAGTCGAATATATGTTGGACTGTGATAGCTCATACTCGAGCCGCTCAGAGGACTTTTTAAAACTGGAAGACTGTTTAGCGAGCAAAAACGCCGGATAGGGGCTAGGGTCCGGAGAGAGGGACGCGGGGCAAATGGTGGCAGGGCGGGAGGCAAAGTGAATGAGGGTGGCCGTGGACAGTGGAGGGCTCTGACCTGGTGCAGGAGGCAGGGCACGAGGTGGCGGAGTGGGTGCGCGCGCGCGACCATTCACGCGACACGAACTCTCCTGGCTCCATATACTCTCCGGAGAAACCTTAACGATGCAAAAAATATCTATATTACAATTTGATAGGCGGACTATAGAGAAGAAATGCTTTATTTATATAAAAATCTATTCAATAATATTAAACGGATAATATGACATAATTAAGTAGACAGTATGCGGAGTTTTCAAAAGACACTGTTTTAAAATCATAAATAATTAAAAAACACGCCTGACATGCCAAGTGAATTTAAAAAAGGAAATCTAGAGATAAAAAAATATGTATCGCAGTCGGGGGACTTTCAAGATAATGATCCACAAAACTGTCCCCCGACTGCAATAAAAATTTGGTTATCTCTTGAATCCCTTTTTTGTTTGGCATATTATGACGTTGATTGCAAAGCTTGTTATAACTTTTTAAATTCACTTTAAGGCATGGCAAGCGTGTTTTTTAACTATATGATTTTAATTTAATTCCTTTAATGATAACTAATAATAAATATAAGACGATCATTGGTACACAAAACATGCTAGTTCCATTTTATATTCAATACAAACAAATATACAGGATGTTTGGCATTCGAGTGTAGGGGTTTTAAGGGATGATATTTAAGGTGGTTCACATATTTTTTGATATTATCATTTTTTTATGTTTTTGAAATATAACTCAGTATGTTTTAACATCCTGTATAGCTTAAATTGAAATATTTTTTGTGTTTTGCCTTCGCAATACTATGGTAATTTAAAATAATTACCTAATACCGATTAAAAAAAACCTCATTAGACAATACGGTAAAAAAAAATCTCACAAGAATTTGGTAACTTTGAGTGTCTACAATAATAAAAGTTACAGCTATTTACGAGTACAAATTACTAAATAAACTTCTTTGATTTACGGGCTTTCTAAACATTAGCCATTGAAAAAAAGAAAACTAAAAAAAAAAAAGGTATTTCCAAAACAAGTCCTTATCTCCATACCTTGTTTAGTGTTGTGAATGGCTAGTTAGAGTATATAGAATTTAGAATGTTCTTGTAAGTAATTAGCTCACTCCTTGTGAGAAATATTCAAATTTTAAATGAGTAATGTTCTAGTTCAAGTTAATTTTCAATTAGTCTGTTTTTAAAATTTGCTTTGAAAACACGTTTGTTTCGCTTCGAATGTAGTATAGTGAATTCAATTACAGGTATTTAAGTTTTAAGTTCAATTCCTTAAATTTTAATGACTTTTCGATGACTTTGTTTTCCAACCGAGAGTACGCAGATATAATTTTAATGTACGGACTTGCTGACGGAGACGCAACAAGGGCTCGTAGTTTACACAAGGAACGTTTTCCCTCTAGGAGACTTCCAAACGCACAAGTTTTTAGGAATACCTTCGGTCTCCACTATCCTGATCCACTAGCAATATGTTGTGGATGTCGACGAAGAAATTTTAGCACATTTCAGTGACAATGCCACGACGAGTATCAGGAAAGTTGCAAGACAATTTAATTTAACTGAGTGTCATTTCCTATTAAATTCAGACATTGGAGAACCGTCTTTTCTTAAAAGAATACTTTAGAATGACGAAACTTAATTTGAAAGAGATTACCATCTCTACAAATTTTCACAATCTCTACTATTGGGAAAAAATATATCAGAATCCTCACATGAAAAAGCAAACATCAACCCAAAGGCGTTTTAGTATCAATGTCTTGGCGGGCGTCATTGGGAATACTCTTATTGGGCCCCACTCTGCCAAATAATTTAAACGGACCCGCGTATTTATCATTTTTGCAAAACGATTTACCAGTAATTCTTGATGATATGGTGGATTGGTAAGAATGGCCCAATATTGCGGCCATCTCGTAGTCCTGACTTAACTCCAGTTGATTTTTTGTCTGGGGTAGGCTAAAAGACTTACCGCCTGTTTCACAATCGACAAGTAAAGCTTATTTGACAGATAAACTTAGCCCTTTCTCTTTCTGACACTTGAAAATAGACAAGGAGAGAGACATCTTTATGTGACAGATAAATTTTCTTGTCGATTGTGAAACAGGCCCTTAGTTTACGATGGGGAAATTATAGAAATAACACATTTGAGACGCAAAATCGAAGCAAGATGTCTCATAATGAAAAATGAAATGAAACTTGGAGTGACGACCACCGAGGTGGAAGGCGTGCTCGTGCTTGTGTCAAGAACAGTGGAGGACATTTTGAACACTTAAAACGTAATTAAGTAGTTAACAACATTATCTTTCTGTTTATCTATCTTAGTAGGTTACTTATTACTCGTCGTCTATAAGTTCGTAATTATTCAGTTTAGAAACAACACTACTAAAATTTCCTGACAAAAGTCGAATTTGTTTTTTATTTTGCCATTCCTAACTCGGGTGACTAATACAGTTGGTTTGTTGATCAATAATTCCCTTCTTTCCAAAATGGACGAGACGCACTAATCAACAAGCAGGAAAACAAAACTTTGTACTTGTATAGCCAGTACCGTCGTAGTTGTTCACACCTTTTTTTGGAAAGACGTTTTTTTAGTTTCCTTTTTAAATGGCACATGCTTAAAAGCCCGTGAATCAAAGAAGTTAATTAACTAATTTGTACGCGTAAATCGCTTTTTCTTTTTTCTCGCAGACACGAAAAGTTATAAAATTATCTGATATTTTTTTATCGTCATGTCTAAAGAGGTTTTATAATCAGTCTAGTAGTATTAGGTAATTATTTAAATTTATTTTGAAAAACCAATGTATTGCGAAGGCAAAACACTAAAAAATATTTCAATACAAGTTAAACAGGGTGTTAAAAAAAAGGCAAACAGAACGATTAAAAAAAAATATATCTCTAAAACCGTGAAATTTAGCATAATAGTATATGTTGTCAAAAATGTTTAGAATGACCATAACTATTATCCCTTAAAAACAGTATTTTTCAAATCGGTCCAGCGATCTTTAAGTAATCAGGGAGCATACAAAAAAAAACCAAACGAATTGAGAAACACCTCCTTTTTTTGAAGTCTGTTCAAAATTGATATGTACTTACTGAAAATAAGTTAAATAACGCAATAAACGGAATAAGTATACGTATTAAACGTATAATGTACTATTATTTTTTTCATTATTTAATTCAGGCAATTTAGTTATTAAATAGTTACATCTATGTTATTCATAGGTCTACTGCACAAAATGGCACTGAGGCACATGATGCACATTACTGTTTTAGACTGTAAGGTGCTCACTATTATTGTGAATATGCAGCAATACATTTTGCACTTCCAATCTATTCCGATAAAAGTCGACGAATGCCGTAAACTCTGAATAATCGTACTGTAAGAATACATAATTGAATGAATATAACATAGAAACAAAACTCTCTGACAAGCAGATAACGTGTGCTTACTGCTAGGTTTGATATTAGCTATGTCTGATATCAACTCTCCTAAGATAATAAAAGTATATGGATGTAAATTCAAACAAAAAAATCAATTTATTTATTTATTAAATACATCATTACATTTATATAAACGAAAGTTGAAAGAGTATTTACCAAATGTTTAAAGTGTTTTAAGAAAAAAACTGTGGTTACGACACTGAAAAAACACTATTAATGGTGAATAAATCACGATGTGCTGCATGAATAAGAAGACGGCTTTGTCATTTGAAAGATGCCCCGTCTACCACTGGACGTTGAGAGAAAGTTTAGTAATTTAAGTGGATATTTTCATCTGAAGGCAATCTTTATTACCGACAAAAATGGAAATATATTTATTGTTTACTATGAAAAACATTTTATAATAATAATTTATTATATTATTATATTATCATTCTTTTATTAATTTTGTTTTAAAATTTAGACATATTAAATAATCTATACCTAAAAAAAAACTAATTATTTTATAAAAATTAATCCCTATTTCCCTTGGTCACGGCATCACGCATGTACGGCTGGACCGATTCCGGCAATTATTCTTTTGTTATGTTCGTTATCGTCAGAAGAAACATCTTATGAAAGAAAAAAAAATTAAGATCCACCGAGATCCACCGGTAGCTTGAGTATTTAATAATGCTCGATAATATCTTGATCTAGACAGTAACATCGATATTTTTTGTCGCAATAATAATATTATGCTACATCATGTTAATATTCGTGCCCCGAGTTAGCGCACGTATGTGATAAGTAGCATTGTGTTATTAACTAACTTAACTCACCAACGGTGTCATCGTCCGATGAGGCAGAGGCAATTCCTCCGTAGGATGATGATTGACCTCTGCACGAGTCACTAGTTCTGGAGCCATCTGAGGAGACGTGTTTTGTTGTAACAAACGAACAGTTACATAATTAGCTCTAAAGATATTCATGCCTGGTAACAGAACGCATGTATGCATGCATGTATTGGCGTTGGCGGTACTGCCATACAATCCCAAATCCGGGTTAGTCGTACAAAAATAGTTATAGATCAAGTATCAAAGTTAATGAGAGCTATGTAATTTTCGCGCGCTCATTACAACCGCTGCGACGAGCCGATTCGCTTGAGACACGGCTAGTCATCTCGCTCGAACGAGTTGGCTTGAAGCCGGTATACCTCTTTCATACCCATCAATATTTCCTAATAATGAGATAAACATATTTGTAGGGTCATATAGAAAATAGTACAAAGTTGTAGGTACAGGAGTCAATAGTAAAATGCTAACTTCGCGCGAGCGCGCACGCGCGAGTTAAGCCGTGTTGACGGTCGACATTTATTTGCAACTACGTTTACTTACTTACTCCTGGGTTCAAATCCCGGTAAGGGCAAATATTTGTGTGATGAGCGCAAATATTTGTTCCCGAGTCTTGGATGTTTTCTATGTATTTAAGTATATATTTCTCTATATAAGTAAGTTTATCGTTGTCTAGTACCCATAGTACAAGCCTAGAGCTTAGTTTGGGACTAGCTCAATTTGTGTGAGATTGTCCCATGATATTTATTTATTTATTTATTTATTATTTATTTATTACTTGATTAGTTGTTTTGTTTTCTTGAGCGATCAGTGCGGTTATTTAGTATTTTGTTTGCTATGTTGTTACTCAATTAGATTAAAAATGGAGGAAGTATAGTCCATTCGCTTAGATACTGTCGCTATACCAATGATAAAGGAAGAGAATGGATATGACACGTTGACATATACAAATAATCAGCTATGTAAATACTATGCATTCCGACATCGAACACTCAAAAATAATGTTATATTTTTTTAACTTAGTTCTATGTTTCTAAGTAAAAAGAGATGACAGTACGTCAGCCAGTGCAATAATGGCAACATTTATAATTTGACGTTCATACAAATACCTAACGTGCCTAGTCAGCCATGTTTAGTTAGCTTGTCATAAGTATCTGAAGTGTCAACCGCGCCAAATTCACTTAAATAATTATTAATATCTTGTTTTCCGTATTATATATTGCCAAAAGTTACACATGGGTTAAAAGAGAAACTTCATCGTATTGTCTCTTAAGTGTAGTTTGTTAGGATGTCGTGCAAAAAACAGGAAAAACGAGATATATTTAATATTTTACCGGTAAGTTTAAGTTTTTGTTAAAATATTGGTCAGTTTTGTCATTATCATACATCGGGGTTTTCGGTGTGGGAATGATTTGAGAAAGAGTAGAGATAAACAGATAGGCCAGTCTGAGAAAAATCATATTATGCGTAATGAATAACTACCTCTCTGCGAATTGTATACCTACACACTATGATACAATTTTATTTTAACTCATGTAGGAGACTAACAAACCTTACGAGATAATAATAAAAATAAGATTAATTAATTACTTGCAGTAAAATTTAGCAGGTGGCTCGATTTTCAAAATAAACTATTAATATTGATCTATATTTGGAACAGTTAATCTGCGGCGTCTTGCTGTAAATATCAATTTCATCGAACTGAATGATCTTTCCACGTCGACAGTTGTAATAGGTGCATATTGAAATTTTCTAAAGGAATCAATTGCAGCCCGAATAGCTTGCGATTGAAGTTCTATTTCTTTGGGGTTTAACAATTCATTTATCATTTTTAGTGTGCTATAGCCAGAATTTTTCTTCAACACCAACTTCAGTTTATTAAAAATCTTTTTTCCTTTTACGCTTAGGTTTAATTTGGAAATTTCTTTATAGGTTTTATGAACTATTTTTAAACTATCGACTTTTGTCCCGTACTTTTTTGATAGCTTTTGGAATAGTCATTAAATAATTTGCTATAAAATATAAGTCGCTTCTTATATTTGCATCAACGAAAGCTCTTTTTGCTTCTATAATACTCCAGCCTTCGGAGCAGCTGAATGTATTTAGAACACGTTTCACTTCATCATAATGTTTGCTATAATGTGTCGCAGCTTCTATCCAGGTTCCCCACCGAATAATTGTTGGTCGGGGTGGTAAAGGCACTCCCGGAAGCATGTTTTAAACTTTTGTATTCTTTTAGGAGATTTCAGAAACGTCTTTTAACATTTGAGAGTAACGCATTCACATTTGGATAAAGGGTTCTGACTAGTTCAGCCACTCTATTTAAACCATGAGCCAAACATGTTGTGTGCAAAAGATTGGGAAAAATACTTTTTAAATTCCTTCCTGCTTTTACTTTTAACTGACGGTGTGGGCTACATGCCCACCCCGTCTGTTAAAACTTTTAACTTAAAAGTAAAAGCACTTCATCGTGGTTATTATGATTAGCACCAAGAGCACTTATTACCGTGTTGGTTATGGTTACATTGTTCGTTGCCTCTAAAAGTTTGCTAGATATCAAGTGTTGAGTGCCAATGTTGTCGTTACGTAGTGCCCCTACTATGACATTAGCTATTTGACGACCGGCATCATCCGTGGTTTCGTCAACACTCACGTGTACCGTAAAACTACACAACTTTAGTCCTAGCCTGCAACAATGGTCCAATTTTCATCCTAAAATAATTTGCTTTAAAGTCTAACCATATAGCTATCAAATTTTAAGGATAATGTAAGGACGAAAATTGGACTATTGTTGCAGGCTAGGACTATAGTTGTGTGGTTTTACGGTATATATATTTATTTTTAAGCTCATTTCGTATTGTATTAATCTTTTCATCGTAAACTTTAGGTAAATATTCTTACCGCAGTTGACATTCCGAAGGAAAATTTACAGTTTTTTTTTCAAATTTATTAGTGACACATTTTTCGATAAAATCTTGAAATATCGGATTGTTAACTGCGTCCATGGTATATTACAGCCCACAACAAATTTCACGAGCTCGCTATTGAAATCATATTTTATACTGGTATGTTTATTGGACGCAACATGTCGCGTTACACTAAATTTCGTTTGAGGGAAGCTAACATTGCACTTGGTGGAAAAAAATAAAGAATCGCGAATCTCTATATCCTCTCCCCCCGGACCTCCGCAAGGTGTAGACGTACCTGAGTCCTCCCGCGCTATATTATATTTAATTATTTAATTCAACATTTAACCTCATTTAATTCATGAGAGAAAATAGGAGCGCATAAGTTCAACGGCGCAATAATCCACGCTGAGCTCAACCATCAACACTGCTCGGGCTCCTGGCATCCTGGTACATCTCGCCTACGCTGCGGACTGCGGGTGAGTGCTACGCTGTTAACGACGTCACACGCCCCATCTGCTACGCCGCGCCGCTACGAACTGCTATAGCCGTATGTTACTCTGGTAATGCGCAGCCGGGTGCGAGTGATACGTCGTCATCTATACACGCAATAATCTACCTCGCTAATTTTGCTGCTGTGTGTAGTTTTGCGGACTCCATTGGGCTTCTGGGCTCCTGGTACCTTTGGCGCTGTGTTGCAAACGAGTGAGCGGATCGGATAGGATGGCATCCGTACTGGACGATAGTATGACATGCGGCGCTTGCCGATTGGACTTGTTAGTGGGCGCAGAATATTTGCAATGCATGGTAGAGACGTGCGGGAAGTTATACCATTATGCATGTACCTGTGCTGCCAAAAAAGGAGGCCGGAATTGTGATACCCCGGTAGGTACCCCGCTATTTTCAAAAATGTAGCACTCAGAAACCACTATTGGCCCTCTTACCACGCCACAGCCTGCCCCCCCCCCCCCCCCCCGACGATCGCCAGAGGCTGATGTGTCTATGTCGATGCCTACTACCATGGAATTTCTGCTACTTCGTGAGCAAATGACCTGGGCTGGTAGAAACTGCGTCTGCCAACTGTTCAGTCAAGCAGGGCCTCTATTCAACTGCGTTATAACGATATCGTTTTTGACCTGTTTCCGTATTGTCAACGTTTTGATAACTCTTATGTCATTTACAATAATGGCGACTGTGACATAAACGATTCTTAAACGGGTCAAACACGATATCGTTTTAACGCAGCTGAATAGAGGCCCTGCTTGACTGAACAGTTGGCAGACGCAGTTTCTACCATGGGGCGATACCAGTCTGCTCTTACTACGTGCATGAGTAGGGTTGAAATAATCAGCACCCAACTTGAGACTTTGGAGCAGTCCTTGGAGTCTCGTAGCGCACCAGCCCCTACGCCAGGCTCCTCAACAGTACTATCAATGCCTGATCAGATTAGCTTCATGTAGCTTCCCATTGTATGCCACCCGATTCTCGAACCCGCCTTTGGATTTTAAACTACTTATATGTTGCCAAAAAGATCGAGGACTACCTACTTATAATTTTGGTCTGAATACAGCTAATGTAGTCATCGTAAGCTCTAGATGTTTTCAGTTTAATATCTGCCCTGAGCTTAGAAAATGTTGTATAAACATCACTGTTACCAGAGCGTTTCCACTCACGATGAAGAAAAGCTTTCCGTGTACTACCCTTAATAAGATCCGCTGTAAACCAAACCGGATAACATCTGCTAGGCTTATAAGACCTTCTCTTCCTAGGCATGCACGTGTCAAAAATACCATAAATAATATTATAAAAGAGATCTACGGCGACATTTACATTACTGGCTTCAAAGATGTCATTCCAGGACGCGTCGGTGATCAGTTGGTAAAAAAGGTCGTAATTACCCTTGGAAAAATTTCAATCAAACTTTGAATCTATATTACTAGATTCGATTTTCGCGGAATGACTTATGGCATCTGTGAGCGGGATGGATATTTCCAGGGGTGGGTGATAAACGTCGGGATGTGGAACTAGGCTACCCTCCGTAACCTCACTGACCAGGGCACCACGGGCGCGTTCTCGCACCAACACCACATCTAGCACTACTCCATGCGCATTTAATACCTCATCAATCAATTCACACACTTTCGTAAAATAACAATAGAAACTTAATATGACAGAAGAAGTATACTTAGGATTCAGGTTTAAGTCCCCGACAATTATAACAACGCCGAGAGAGTCAATAAAATGATTCTACTTTATGAAAAAATCGCATATACACACTCTCGGAGGAGTTGGGTGGGATGTACACAACACATAAATGAAAAAATGGTATCATCAACCACGAAGGATGTCCACAGATCTTCCCCGTCTGTAGTTTCGAAATTCAGTCTGTGTCGTAGATTAATACCTGGCCTCGCGGCCACCAGCACACCACCTCCCTGTCGGCCAGCAGTGCGATCACGGCGTAAGACACTCCAAGCATCTCCTACTAGTTCGGAGTTCTCGACTGATGACGACAACCATGATTCAGTGGCGACAACAATATCACATTCATGAGCGAGGATATTTTGCCTAAAAAAATTCAACTTGATGTTGAGACCCCTGACATTTTGATATGCGATATTGATTTAGGGTTCATTACTTGGTTCATCAAGATTTTTTTAGTTTGCTTCGATTGCTTTCGAAAAAAAACACATTTTCACCCTAGCATTGTCAGGCCAGACATCCGCAGACAAACACCTGTCATAATAGGCGACAGGAACTCCAAGTTTATAAGACTTGTATTCGCATAGAGGCTGCTCAGGCTTTCGCAGACTTTTTCTCCAGCGTCTTTCTTTCCTGCGTACCCCTCCTCGACCATACAAGGATTGTTCAGGAAGACACGACATGAACTGCAAACCAGGGATTGTAAAACCGGTTTTATTCAATACCTGTATTTAAAATGACAAATTGTTACCGCTAAAAAAGTAATACCTATGTTCGAATTAGAGGTATTATTGTCATTCCGCTTTTGTTTTAATCGCTATGTATACTATTTACAGTATTAAATACCTGTATTCAATACCGCTATTCATTGCACCTGATAAGTAAGAAGTCAATTGGACTGTAATTAATTGTAATTTCAGACTTGTCTAAGGCGTGTCTGAGTTTTTGGTATTAACACCAAAAACATTTACAGAAACAAATAAACGAGTATATTGACAGACAGGTTTACTGGTTATGGTTTTAGGAGTAAAGTATCAAAAAGAGGTATTGTTTTCAATTGGCTAAACCGATAATATACTTGAATACCGGTATTCATTATACCGCTAATCAGAGCTTTAGTGATATAAATAGCGTAATAGAATTATAACCGGTTATACCTCATTTAAAACCGGTAGTCAGAATACCGGTAACGATCCCTGCTGCAAACTATGTTCATATCGACACGATTTCCCCTCAGAATGTAGAAATTGGCATAGCTGGTTTAAAGCCCCAAAGCTCGTTGTGTCCTGATGGTATTCCTGCATATATCTTAAAGGGTTGTAAGGATTGGCTAGTAGTACTGCCATTGTCCCATATTTTTAACTTAGCTCTAAGTACTAGAGTGTATCCTAATCCGTGGAAGGTCACACGGGTGCGCCCTATTCCAAAGTCGAGTGATGGATGTGTTGAAAATTATCGTCCCATAGCCATTCTGTCTTCGATTGCCAAGTTGTTTGAATCAATCATCAACAAAGTTGTAGCCTCTCAAATAAAACCAAATCTCTGTGACTCGCAACATGGTTTTAGGCCGAGGCGATCAGTTGAGACAAATCTGTTGACACTGGTTGATTCCATTTCTGAGCATTTGGACAAAGGAATACAAGTTGACGTGTTGTACTTTGACTTTAAAAAAGCGTTTGATTGCGTGGATAATGACATACTTTTAAGTAAGTTATGTAATATCGGCTTCTCACCCAAACTGCTCCGGTTCTTTGTCAGTTATTTACGTGACAGGCAGCAGTACGTTCAGCACGGATCCTTTGTTTCCAATTCCTACCGCACCCGTTCTGGAGTCAGCCAGGGTACAATTCTAGGCCCGTTTTTATTCGGCATTATGATAAACGACTTGGCTTCTGTCCCTAGATATGCCAGGTGCCTCCTCTATGCTGACGACTTGAAGCTCGTTTATGGCGTGCAACAACCCTCAGATTGCGAATCGCTTCAAGAGGACATCAATCGGGTCTATCTATGGAGCATTGATAAACTTCATTTCAACGCCAAAAAGTGTTCCGTGATGTCTTATAGCCGTGCTCATGGTTTTCATTCGGCAAAATACCTGCTGGGAGCGGAACCTATTGTACGCGTCGACTCTATCAGGGACTTAGGTGTCATTTTCGATACACACCTCAACTTTCATATCCATATGAAGACTCTAGCTTCCGACTGCTACCGGCGGTTGGGATTTGTTATCCGCAATGCCCGTGAGTTTACCAATCTCAATGCCATTAAGCTTGTTTATACCGCTCTAGTCAGGAGCAAACTTGAGGCAGCTTCTATCGTGTGGAACCCCCACGAGGTCACTTACGCCTTGCTTCTGGAGAAGATCCAAAAGGCGTTTTTACGATTTTTATATAAAAAAAATACGGTTACTATCCGTTTCTTTACTCAACAAAGTTTTAACTTGGCTCCTTGGGTTTTAGTTCCCTGGTGGTGAGGCGTGATTATGGGCTCTTGACCGCTGTCTGTAGAATAATGCATGGAGATACGGACTGCCCGGAACTGGTGACGCAACTGGTTCGCCTACTTGTGCCCTCAGTGTCTCAATCCAAGTTTAACTTTCGGCCGCGCAACCGCAAACTGTTGGCAGTTCGGAGGGCGCGCACTGTATCGTACAGGAATTCACCACTTGTTCGCGCCCTACAATATCTGAATGCGCTTCTCGCCTCAGCACCTGACTGCGATATTTTTGCAAGTAAGTAGTTGAAATATTATATGTGGTGAATGTATGAGGTTCTGTGAGGCGATGGATGACAGTCCGTCTTCAGTTAATTGTTCATAATGTTATTGTTGTTATCTGTTGTGCAACATGTTATAGATAATATTTGTGTTTCGTTGCATTGTATGAATTTCACAGAGCCTCAGTACCAAACTGTAATTCTGTGAAAATGTTTAATTTAAAAATAAAATAAATAAAGAAATATCTGGATTATTTTCTATCCACGAACGCAAAAAATGGTAACGAGTTTTTTTTGTTGGAGGCATTTTTGTATTGATTATTATGTAGTATATTCGGAATACAATTGCATATAGGTGATTTATCAACTAGACAAGGGTACGGTATGAAAATTAAGTGTCTAATATAATGTCAATCTTAACGCCCGATATCTATGAATATTTACTGATTGTGATAAATGAGTATTGACTTAACTGAAGAGGTTGATACTGACTTTATAGTACCTATATCTATGATTACTTATTGTTTTATGTTATTCAATTAATTATTCATGACGTAGAAACCTACTAGAGTACATTCTTTGTTTTTCAAGTCAATACCTAATCTTTGACTCATGTCAAACGTTCCCGCTCCGAAAACCGATGTATGGTCATTATTGGGGGACTTACATATGTAGTACATACTTATTAATCCATAGATCAAGATTAGATCAAGATTAGTTCAAGATTAAAATACGATTTGCCTTTTATTTACAATATTGTGAAAGTAAACAAACCGGTGATATTGACAGCTAGGGTTGTTCTTAAAATATCGAAAATAACTTGGAAATTTCTCATCATGACAATTAATGTTAAAATATTTTTTTTTCCTTAGTTTAAGGAGAAGGCACACGAGCACCAGGCCACCTGATGGTAAGTGGAATCCAAGACCCATAGACATTTGAATTCTCAAGACTATAATCCTAACACCTCAAATGCGTTGCCAACCCTGAGGACTAAGATGCCTCTATGCTAGTAATTTCACCGGTTGCCTTATCCCCACAACGGAACACAACAATGCGAACACTGTTGCTTGGAATTGTATCATATAGAACGTAAATGGAATGTGCCAAAGAAAGCAAAGAACCATTTTTTCATCATAGATTATTATTTTCAAGGATTTAGGGAAAAAGTATACTGAGAAAGTTTCATTCCGAAATTATTTCAATAAAATAATATTATTCCGGAATGAGTAATGAATGACTAAAGTTTCGAGTTTAGAGACCTACTAAAAATCATCTAAGACAGCACCAAATATTTTTATTTGTTTACTTGACGACACGTTAGCCTAATTGATAGTGACCCTGCCTACGAAGCCAACGGTCCTGGGTTCAAATCCCAGTAAGAGCGGATATTTGTTACGGTCATAGTCATATTTGTAAAAAAATGCAGGAGTTAAAGACTGGGAATACACGATTATTTAAGATTATTGGCACTCTCACGCTGTGGCACTGTTTTGAATAAAAACAAAAGTAAATAATTATTGTTAATATTTTTGTTGCTTTTTATGATTCTTGTATTTTATCATTAAGAGAACTTAATGAGTCTTTTTTATGAAAGGAATAACTAAGAAAGAAATTAATATTTTGTTGCTGTGTACTTTTATTTATATTAACTCACTCGAACTATATTTACCTACTGAACCCGTGAAATACTTCATCTCTAGTCTTCATCATCGGTTACACTTTACGAAATAAAGAAGCTAGGTTGACACGAACGCGCTTCATCGCGCGGTCGAAGCGTTGAAATGACAGGCGGCTCGTGTCAAGATCTTGCCGGCGATGCATGGCGGCACGCGCGGTCATGAATACGATAGCACTACTTTGTTTGTGTGAACCTAGCCTAAAGCTTTTGGTATGCAAAGGCTGAAAATGGCAAAATATGTGCGCAATTTTTGAGGAGTTCCGTCGTTCACTCATGGATTCCATCATCAGATCACTCCAACTTTTCGATGGGTCCATTTACGACCTTTCCTTTCCTTTAAGGTGGTAAGGGCCCACCGTGCTGGCTGTGCTCAAGACGACGTTTTGCAAGCCCCTCAGGTATCCCACTGCTACTGCATCTTTATACAGGACATGCGAAGTACAGAACGTATAGAACAGACGAGTTGAGAACCTCCCATCCATATCTTATATTTATCGATAACTTTATTATTACTATAGAATAGGGGCAGCACTTAAACATGTGACAGTCCGCCATTTTATGTTTGCTATGGTAGTTTAAATTGGTTTTTGTTATAAAATACGAATTTAATTCGATGTAAACGGAAAAATTCACTTGCAGGTACTTGTGCCGAGGCGACGATACTATCCAAGCGAACGAGCTATAGTCCCTTGTGTTTGTGATTTTATAAAGTGTACACAAATAAAGCTTGGCGTAGGAAAGGTAAACTCCTTAAATATTTGCTCAGAAAAAAACTAATTTCTTCACCAAAACCTAAGACTAATTTGTGTATTTGTCAGAGCAGTAAATCGCATAAAAGACAATTTAATAGATCAGTGAACAAAACTCGGGATTGTTGGTTGTTCTCTCTGTAATTAAATAAGCAGAGCTCGGAATTTTCGCGGTAAAACAAAAGACTGTCGCAATCTAGCCAGTGCTAGAAACTCTTTTTTATCGATATCGAGTATTATATTATATTAATATCAGATCATAGAAACAAGGGAGATATGTTATGGGGGCGTGTTTCGTGACGCCTCGATATGGTCAAAATGGACATATCGGTTCAAGACACGTCAAAAGCTGTCACAGTCGCCGACCGATCGCTGTCAATACAGGAACTCCAAAAATTTAAGTACAAACGTTAATTTAAAAACAAGCGGCATAACATACTAAATTGAATTTTTAAGCATTATTTCTATTTTAAAATGAATGTTAATGTTTGTTTGGATTTCCGAGCGTAAGGATGCGAATATGATTTTTATCGACTATCGATAAATGTCTTGTTCGTTCTACAGCGATCAATAGAATAAAACGCATAAAACACAAGGAAATAACTTTGTAAATTTTTACGCTACATTAAATTAGATTACCGTTTTAACGAGCGAGTATACATACTTATACATTTTACACTGATGGTAAGCACACCCCGTTATCAGCGGTGAAAATTCATTGAAATCGAATAATAGGGTTGTCACACTATATTCATTTAAGTCTAGTACATTTGACATACCGGTATAAATGTCGCTAATTTTTTTAAAAATGAAACACTTTTTTTATTATTATATTTTGTTACATCTGTGGCTGAATTATAGAAACATTTTGTTAATATCGTTAATCATCTGATATGTGGATGGTAACCTTGTAAATAAAACAACAGACCTGTAAGTTATATACTTCCATTTACTTTTCTGAATATATTATTAAAAGTTTTTCTAAATTGTTTGGTTTACCTTACCTTACCTTTTGGTTTACCTTTTGTTTACCTTTATTTAAATACCTAAACCGTCCGACTATAAATACAGTTAATACCTTTCAATTACATTGACCACTTCACACCAAAAAGGTTCCATTTGATGAGATGGTTCTTTCATTAACATTTTCCGTAACTCTGATGTTGGGTTATTGCATGTGCAAAATCCATCTTTTAGTCATTCATTTTCACTCGTCATAAATTTTCTGAATACTCCGCAAACATTATCCCAGCAATCGTCATATTTATACGTATTAACATGTTTTAACAGGAATCTTAGGCATCTTTCCTTAAAATTTATAATGCATTTGCATAATTTTATCATATCTGTAGGATAAAAAAATGAAATTTATTTAGGAAAAAATAATCAATAGATATTGGAAGAAAATACACAGAACAGTTTTACTAAAATTGCGAACCATTTTTTCCGCGTCGGATTCGGTTTATTTCCAGTTTTGCCATTAGCTCCATTTTAAACTGAATAAATTCAGCACGATTATCCATGAAATTCATATTTTTACTGAACATAAAACGAAATATGACATCAAACATATTTTGACAAAATTAAATGTTAATTTAACAGCTAAGTATTATTAAAGTGTTCAACAACCAAATTAAACCTTTTTGAAGTGAAATTTCTTCACAGTATATATACCTATGAATAAAACAAGTAGTTATATTGATTTCCTCAAATAGGTATATCAAATTATACCTACCCGTAAAAATATGAATGTAATGTTAATGTGTAGTGTCAGCCCTAGCATTTTCAATGTTTTTTCACCACTGATAACGGGGTGTGATGGTAAGTAATATTCTGAATGGCGTATGAAAACAGGTACTTACTAAAATCGGAATTCGGTTCAAGTATATTGCAGATATAATTCATTCATTACATTTAATATGTCTACGAGTATCCATCCGTCTGTACATCACAATTATAACATCGAAGTCATTTTAAAAATAAATAGAGTAGGTTTATTTTATTTGTTTTGGTTGTATAGCATTAAATATTATAAAAGGTTATAGTTAAGAAGCAGTCTTAGATTTTAAACCATTTTTAAATTAGTCTAACAATGTTTTTTAAGTTTCTTGTACGGGGATGACGATTTAATTTATTATTTTGATCGATAGAGTTTATAGTATACGACGTATTCTGAATTTCTTAGAAAACCTCAGTTGGTTATTTATTACGGTTAAAATGATACCGCCATGATGTGAGCTTAATGAATCGTTTAGGAACGCGCACCGTTGCTAGTAAATGACGTCATAATCCGTGAGCGCTGGTCGCCCGGGATCTGACGCCCCTTACGAAGTTTAAAATTAAGTATCTCAAATACTTAACGTATCAAAACTATTTGTACTTACACAATTTTGTTATTAATAAAGAATACATGAGCCGAATTCCTTAAAGTGTTGACATTCTTCATTGTGTTTGTTACCAATGTAGATAGGAGTAAGTATTATTGAAGGTGTTAATAATTTCACCAACCACTATAATAATAAGTATGGAGTACTTTTACGAAAATCATTATTATAGATTTCCTACTAAATCGAAAATAAAATAAAAAATGACAATAGCTACTACGGGTCTCAACCTATCACTGAAAGACATAAAGAGCCAACAACAGGTTGTTCTCGGGATTCGAACAAAAAAAATAGTCCATAGACAACGTTTTAGAAACGAAGATTGTAAGACCGCCTCGGTGGAGGTTGTATGCCTAGCTTGCCCTCCACCGTGCACTCCAACGGCAAGGGCATCATCACAATATGGAAATATTTACCTGGCTGGCAAAAATAAAAAATAAGGAAGAAAAGTGTTACTTTAGCCCTAGGTATAGTAATTAATGTAAAAGTTTAAATAATGTAATCATATCACATTATTTAAACTTACACTACACAGTAGTGCATAGAGCGTAAGTGTAAATCACACACATTTTTTTAAAGTGGCGACACGGGGTCACGTTCGAATTTGCGCTCATGACATATCTCCCTTGTTTCTATGATCTGAGATATTAACAAAAACATGCGTACGTACGTACATTATTTTATAATCATTGGCGACAGTTGTTTTATATGTGTAATGCCATCTAAATCTTAACTATACTTTATCGTATCAAGTAATAAAATAACTCGTCGGGTAACTAAGAGGTAAAACTTTGTATGAAGTGACTATACAACCTTATTGAAAATAATACACTTCAGAAAATTAGTACTCCATAAGACATTGAATGTCATTGATTTACGTATGACGGTGATGAAATATAAATTGCGCCTGAATATTACTTGTTTCTTAAAACACTTTGAAACGGACGTGTTTGTACGTTGGTATTGTAGATTTTATTTTAAGTTAAAGATAATGTGCTAGATCGGATCATAACTTGGATAGCCTATCACCCTGAATTAGTCTATATTGAAATGACCTCTACTATATACTGTTCCATGTGTGATATACATCTAAAACTAAAGAAATGCAATATTCACAATCGTCTCAAAAGCAACCGCTCTGAACAACCGTTCTAAACGACTAAATTCAAAACATCAATTTTGTTTCGATTTAATTACTTTTATTATTTCCTGCAATATATATTGGACAACAGTCAACAGCAATGACTTTCGTAATTTCTTCATTTAATATTTATGCTGTGACTGCTCAAAATGGTCTCTACCGGACGAATTTGGGACGAAAGTGTGTTGCAAGTGACCCTTCCTACCCGCCGTATTCTTTTGGCACACGATCTGCCTAGCACTCTGTATATAAAAAGCGTATGGGCAACGATATTTTTTTTTTTTTTTTATTAGATCTATCAATAAATGCCACGTTTATAAATGGGGCATTTCATATGAAGCGGACAGGAAAAAAAAAGTGAGGTTCCCAAATTTGTTTATATTTGGTTTAATTCTTCCTCTAGTAGATGTAAAACCGGATGCTTAATATTTTTTATATATGATGGTTATTTTAGAAATTATGAGCTTTTAAAAAATTGCCGTAATTGAAATTCCGATTTTTTAAAAGTCAAATATCGGGTAAGTAAAATATAAAACTTAATATTAAACCAAGCGTTTTGTGTAGAGTTTATAATGGTCTTTACAATAAAGAAATCAATTTTGAAAAATAAAAAAATAATATTGGTCAAAACCGGAAGTAAACATTTCAAAACGATTTTTGAATAACTTTGACCACTTTTTTTTTACTTTTTTTTATCTTAAAATATAGCCTTTAATATGTTTAAAATACACAAGAAGTTGTAGGATGGGATCTCCATTGGTTAAGGAAATAATTAAATTAATGTACATACTGCCGTGCTAAGCCAAAAAGGCCTATGTCCGAAAATTACCAAATTCTGTTTTTTTTTGCGTTGGATTCCTTAAGCTACAAGGAATAAGACTCTGTTAACGAAAAAGTCGTATTTTTATTATAAGTGGGTTAAAAACGACTAAAAAAATAGACGTAAGACTTGTTTTTCCCTTAATTCCTAAGGAAATCTACGTATGTATAAAATACTTAACAATTTGGTCGTATAGTTCCGTTACGAACTAATGGATAAGGTGTCCATTGTAGTAACATTAACGCATTCCTAAGCCAATTGGACGTATAGTAGAATTGCTAAGAATCTGTGCAACTTAATGCGGTATACGTCCAAATCGCTTAGGAAAGTTGCCGTCATTTGCTTGCATTTGTTGATTTCACGACGAGGGACATGACAAAGATAACTTAAATGATACATGCAATATTTGCAATAAGTGGAACTTTCACATTAATAAAGCAAAAGCGTCAAGATTGGCCTATCAAAACGATGCAGATAAGTCAACTGTACTCGAAGATACTGCTATTTATTCAGCGGATTTAGAGAAGGTCATAATGTTACCGAGGCTTGACATGTTTAAAGCGGCGATATTTTCACATCGTCTAGTGTTGTATAATGAGTCTTTTGTACCTGTTGGAAAGAAGATAGCATCTGAAAAACGAAAAATATTTGCTGCAATTTGGCACGATGCTATATTAGGCAGAAATAAAGAACAAATAATAAGTACTTTTCATCAGTTCTTTAAAACTCAACGGGATACAAAACACATAATTTTGTGGTTGGACAATTGTTCAGCTCAAAATAAAAATTGGGCTTTAATGTCATTCCTCGTATTCATCATTAATTCTGATGACATTTTAGCTGAAGATATAGTACTGAAATACTTTGAGCCCAGCCACTCATTTATGAGTGCAGACTCATTTCATCATAGAGTTGAGGAATCAATGAAAAAAAAAGGCAACAAATTATACGACTTTGATGATTTCAAAAATGCAGTTAAAACTGCAGCTAAACATACCGAAGTAAAGTCAATGCAGCTAGAAGATTTTCATATCTGGGAGGATTATGCTTCGCAGTATAAACTAAAACGTACGAACCCCAGGCCATATTTTAACGAAATGGTTGAAATTTTTTTTAAACGTGGAAGTTATGACATGTGTTATCGGAAAGAATTTGATGGTGAAATATCTACGATGAATTTTTTAAACGCTAAGATAGCAAAAAGTATTACCGAATTACCCAAACCGAAAAACCACGAAGGTGTCACTGGAGTTTCAAAAGAAAAAAAAGATAAGTTATTAAAAACTTTCAGTGGGATCATTCCTAAAAATAGGATTAAGTTTTGGGAAGATTCAGTTGAGAGTGGATAAAGACTGAAATATTTTTTTAATTAATACCGTAAATACCGGGTTACTTTTGGCCCTAGGGGGATCTCATAGTCAATGCCCACCCTAAAAATCATAATTTAATATTTAACTATTCTATTAAATGTTACATAGTTTTAAAATGATTACCTCTAAAATAGGTATAGTTTTAAAATAACTGAGTTTATGGTATTTAAACTGTTATGCCCTTCCTTATAAACGTAGAATAACCATGGGGTAACTAAACCATGCTTTGTCCATATCTGTCATTGTGACATTTGAATTTGACAGATAAGGACAAAGCATGGTTTAGCTACCTCACGGTTATTCCACGTTTAAGTATAATAAATAAGTGCATTAAAGACTACTTATTTCGTTCATTAATTTGTTGATTTTATATGTTGTTAATTATTGAAAAAGATACTCATTTAGTTGTTTATTCTACATTAGTTCTATTTTGCTCATAAGCAATGTTATGATTTTGATTAATTAAATAAGTATAAATTGGGGAAAATAGAGATCTCATTTCATAAGTATTGATTACATTTCATAATAAATGTAACGTAGAAAACACAATCAGATTGCTTTAAGATGAGTCATCAATTTATATGACTAAATCTGTTTATTTTTATAACATTTGTTAGAAGTACTTAAATAAAAGTTTAGTACATAGGTACCAATGTTCATTTACTAACTTAATACAAACCAAATAAAGGTATGTTTTCTTTAAATTGTAGTGAGATAATTAAAGAATTGACTGACTATAACTTTCTTAAATTTAAGTTGAAACAAGTTGTTTTTTTGTTTATTTTTGTTTTAATATTAAAAAAAGAGGAGTTTGTGAAGAGCAATAAAGTCAATATAATTATTTTTCTCTTTTATTTACCACACTTCATCCACTAAAATATTTTATTACATTGCTATAGAAGCCTTCATAGATAAATAAGATAAAATGTCGTATAACACGTAAATAATATACTCAATTGCTTAGCAAAAAAGTCGTAAGTCCGTTTTAAGTTAAAAATATATATAATTTTGAGTTAAAAATATAACAAACGTATGGCCCTTTTTTTAACTAAACCATAAGTACATTTTTTTTAAGAAAAGTCCGGTTTTAGATAGTGCAACATTGAAAAAACATAAAAGTACGTTTTTCTCGAAACCGTCAAAACGCCTATAGGCCTTTTTGGCTTAGCACGGCAGCATACATATCGCACTGAGTGCGACGTTACGTATGGTGTATATCAGGTGTTGGGCGATATATGAGCTAAGACGTTACCGTATTTACATATTATTATCTTATAGGTCGTATTTAAAACTTTTAGATATTTTTTAATAATACAAGTATTGGAATAACTATAATAACTAAACGCGAATACCGCCATCTATTAGCAGTAAGAAGAACTAGTTACTTATGCAAGAAAGAGATGGCAGTATGACGCCACGCCATTTTGATTTTCCGCTATTGTTTTAGTTGTTGCTGTGACCTTGCTGTGACGTGTGCACATTTTAGACAGTTAACATTTTCATTATGGCTCCGTACGGTTACCGATGTAACAATCCGTTTCATTTAGTAAATCATCGAAAAACTAAAAATTTAAGAAAAGTGTCTACGTGCTTAGTGCAAAAGTGGGGTGGTCCACCAAATGTGTATGTGTGTGCATCTTGTAGGAAACGACTTTTAAATGAATCGCCTCTAGTGCCTCCAATAGCTAATGTAGACCTTGTACAATGTAGTCAAACATCGAGTGAACTTTCGCAGAACACCCAAGATGAACCATTTATTCCTGAAGATAAATTCAAACATAATTCCACTCAAACTGATACAGACATAGAAAGTGTAGAAATTTTAAAGCAGTTAAAGGAGAAATTTAATGATCCTTCGACATCTATTTCCATAAAAACTATGATATTGACAATAGCACCAAAATCATGGACAGAGAATAAATTAGCGGAAGAGTTTGGAACATCTAGGCGACAGGCAAAAAAAGCAAAACTACTTGTTGACCAGTTCGGTATATTGTCTTCTCCGAACCCACGTGGTAGCGGCCGTAAATTGTCAGCTGAGATCGAAAATATGGTTAAATGTTTTTATCTCCGAGAAGACATAAGTCGTATCATGCCAGGGAAAAAAGATTTTATATCTATTAAATTAGATGACAACAAAAGAACCCACGTGCAGAAACAACTTCTGATGTGTAATATTAACGAACTATATCAGAAGTTCAAAGAAGAGTATCCGAACATTCGAGTAGGTTTAACAAAGTTTTTTACCCTAAGACCGAAACAATGCATCCTCGCTGGCAACCCTGGTACACATATAGTATGTGTTTGTACTTACCATCAAAATGTGAAGCTAATGTTGGAAGGTGGAGCTATTGCCAATCTCACAGCGGGAACTGCCATGGAACTATCAACATATAAGGATTGCCTTCGCCAGATGATGTGTCCTAATCCAACACAAAAGTGTCATTTAATGACTACAAAATCCCCACCTAATGAATGTTGTCAATCTTGTCCCGGTTTAAATGCACTTCGTGAACATCTGAAAGTCGTTTTCGACAACAATCAAGTGACAGAAGTACGGTTTGAAAAATGGCTTGGTACTGATCGTTTCACAATATCAACTCAAATATTGTCTTCTGATGATTTCGTAGATAGTTTGTGTGATGCCCTGGAGACTTTGAAACCACATGCTTACATTGCAGAGGAACAGGCATTTTATTTTAAGCATCTTAAAGAGACTATTGATAAAGGGGAAATCATCGTACAGTGTGATTTTGCAGAAAATTACAGTTTTGTAGTCCAAGATTCTGCCCAATCGTTCCATTGGAATAACGATCAAGCTACACTCTTAACTTCGGTTTTTTACTATAGGGATGGCACTGAAATAAAACACGGGAGTATTGTCATGATTTCCGACGACTTGAAACATGATACAGCTACCTATTATACTTACCAAAAAATACTACTCAAGCACCTTTCAGAAAAAGGAATAAATGCAACTAAAGTTATATATATAACCGATGGTGCCTCACAACACTTCAAGAATAGATTTAACTTTGTTAATCTTATTTATTACAAGGATGATTTTAATATAAATGCAGAGGCACATTTTCACGCAACATCTCACGGTAAAGGGCCCTGCGATGGTCTCGGAGGGAACCTGAAACGTTTGGCGACGCGTGCAAGTTTACAGTTACCTCCAAGTAGATCAATCATTTCACCAATGCGATTGTATGACTGGGCAAAATCATCTCTTAAGCAAACAGCGATCTACTACAGCTCTAAAGACGATATCGAACGTCAAAGGATATTTTTGCAAGCCAGGTTTGATTCCGCAGCCACAATTCCAGGAACAAAAAAGTTTCATGCCTTTATTCCAAAAACCGACGGTCTTCTGGTGAAAAGAACGAGTTCTACAGTAGATTCTCACTGTAAAATAGTAAAAATTATAAAATAAAATGTATTAAAATTGTTGATTTTCTTATTTCATTATGTTACCATTTTAATGTACCTGCAATCTTAGAATACATGTTTTTTTACGCCCAACACCTAACATATACCATACGTAACGTCGCACTCAGTGCGATATGTATGTACATTTATTGACCAATTTCCTTAACCAATGGAGATCCCATCCTACAACTTCTTGTGTATTTTAAACATATTAAAGGCTATATTTTAAGATAAAAAAAAGTAAATTAAAAGTGGTCAAAGTTATTCAAAAATCGTTTTGAAATGTTTACTTCCGGTTTTGACCATTTTATTTTTTTTATTTTTCAAAATTGGTTTCTTTATTGTAAAGACCATTATAAACTCTAAACAAAACGCTTGGTTTAATATTAAGTTTTATATTTAACTTACTCGATATTCGACTTTTAAAAAGTCGGGATTTCAATTAGGGCAATTTTTTAAAAGCTTATAATTTCTAAAATAACCATTATATATAAAAAATATTAAGCTTCCGGTTTTACATCTACTAGAGGAAGAATTAAACCAAATATAAACAAATTTGGGAACCTCACTTTTTTTTTCCTGTCCGCTTCATATGAAATGCCCCAAATGGCGCTCGCCTGAAAAAATTTATGACCTTCACAAAGTACATCACTTTTACCAATACTTTACTTAAACAAAAATATTTTTCTTGTTTTCTATGACTTTTTGTACATACGGTTAGCTTGGCAATCGGTTCGTCGGTCTTTCACACCTCCCAACTAAGGAAACTGAATTAAACAATGACCTTACTTATGTTTCCCGTTATGAGCACTATTTACGTCGCTAGAGTATCGTGGTACCGGTAACCTTCATACGAAGACCACAGCAGGGTTGCAACACGCACTAACAAGCACAGTAATTAATAGTTAGGATATTGGTGACAATGGTGAAAGTGCAATAAGGATTTTATTAAGAGGACTGCACTGAAAGTTGCGGAATCGAATACTTACAAACTTATCTTTGACTCATACTCCTTTTCATAATCTCCAAAGTTTTACTATCTTAAGAAACTGACCACATTGAAAAAAGCAATGGTTCGGTTTAGATAGAGATTAGAGAAGACGTTGAGTTGCTGCTGAATATGGATCTGCCCCGTAAAAATTTAAGGAATTGTCCCGTGCCACAGTGCATCATTTAACCGAAACTACCGCTCGAAATTAAAAAAAGGCAAGGTAAACAAATCAATTAGGGGTTAATGGAAACATATTTAGGACTAATTAGGGGTCATTAACACGTGGGTATTTTTCTGAAATATAATTAATGTGTACTTAATCACCTAGGTCAAAAATATAAAATGTCGCAATTAGTTAACAGGGTATTCATTTGCATTTTTGCCCTTGCAGTTAAAACATATATAATTCGGTATATTGTTAATTTGTGTTTGTGGAAACTATGGAACTTTTTACTCAAGGTATGTACTATTTAAACATTTTTTTTCTTTGAAGTAATCTACTTTAGTTTACACATAATACGACTTTAAAGTTTGTCGTTTTTTTCATCTATTTTTTTCATGTTTGTTGTAATTAAAAGAGTAGAAAAAAAAATCTGTAGTTGCAAACTCAATAAAACTTTTTTGGGTGATAGGTCTAACCTTACAGATTCTAATTATGTATCTTAAGTGTCAATTTTCGGTTCGGAACATACATAGAGATTTTTTTTTCAGATGGACGTCGCAGCATCACTAACGCCGATTGTTTTTATGCGTGGCGCGAAAGCCCTAAAGGGTGCAAAATGAGTGGTGTTCGAGAAGCTATTCTTAAATCTTACGACTTGGACAACTCTTCCGATCAGGACAAGCTACTTGTTGAAGAGAAAATAAAAGTATTTTGCATGGTCGCATCCAAAAAATGGAGCAAAGCCGGGCAAAATATGGAAACATTTTTAAAATATAATATCATGTGGTTGAGTGAAACATTTCAGTTGCCTGTTACCTGGACCGAGTTCTCGTGGTAGAAAACCCAAAGTTTTTGATGAGTGTGCTGTGTCAACGAAGAGAAAAAAGGTGCAGTGCTTGGTGGAGAGCCATTCCATTTCGGAACTTTCATTGGCACATTCGATTGCGTTACGAGCGGAGGGATATTCTGCTGCAGCCTCCGAGGTGAAAAAAATCCCTTTAACACCAGCGCAAGCTGTCGCTGCCAATACTGCAGGTGATGGATTGCAGTCGAAAATATTAACTTCCGAACAGGCTTTATCTCTGTATTTAGATTTAGAACTGTCAGAAAGCAAGTATAAACTGCTTCGAGCTACCGTAAATAGTTTACATAAAGATACATTCCCCACCCTTCATAATTTGAAGCAAGCTAAGCAACTGTGTTATCCATCACATGAGTTTATAGAGGTCACTGAAACTCATGCCGAAGTACAACTGCAGGCTTTGTTGGATCATACAGTTGCTAGGATTGTGAATGTCAAGAAGAGGTATTGCGAGTAGTCTCTTCTTACAAAGAATTGACTATGATTTACAAGTGGGGTTTTGACGGTAGCTCGGGGCATAGTTTGTATAAGCAAAGATTTACAGATTCGTCGAATACCGATGAATATTTATTGTCTGTTGGTTTAGTTCCCCTTCAGCTAAAGCACACTTTAGATGGAACTGTTATTTGGCAAAATCCACGCCCGGGATCCACGCGATTTTGTAGACCCATAAAGTTTGCCTTTGTAAAAGAAAACGCTAATATAGTAAAAGAAGAGTCGGAAAGATTAGAACGGTTAATTTCTGATTTAGTTCCATCTAAAGTGTGTATTTTTGATTTAGAATTAAGTATAAGCCATGATTTACATTTTACAATGGTCGATGCGAGTATTTGTAATATTGTGTCAGAAGCCAACAGTACGTCCAAGTGTTTCGTATGTGGTGCAAAACCTTCAGAGATGAACAAGTCTCTGGAGAAAATTGCAAATGTCGAATCATATAGATTTGGCATTTCACCACTGCATGCATGGATTCGTTCTTTTGAATGTCTACTACATATTTCGTATCGCCTACCAATCATGTCATGGCAAGTGAGAGGTGGCGATAATAAAAAGATAGTAGACGAAAGAAAAAAACATTCCAAGCATCATTTAAAGAAAAACTTGGACTTATTGTTGACAAACCGAAACCTGGGTTTGGTTCAACGAATGACGGTAATACTGCTAGGCGGTTTTTCAGAAACGCGGTAATATCTGCTGAAATAACAGGTATTAACGTGAATTTGATAAAAAAAATGGCAGTTATTCTCAATGTCATAGGATGTGGCTATCATGTCGATATTGAGAAATTTGGTCATTTGGTGAGCCAAACCAAATCATTGTACCTGGAACTGTATTCATGGTATTACATGCCAGTGACAGTACATAAGATACTGGTTCACGGTGTTGACATAATATCTACGTGTATACTTCCGATAGGGCAAATGTCAGAAGAAGCATTAGAAGCGCGCCGCCACAAAGAAATCAGGAAGATACGCGAGCATCACACGCGCAAGTCCTCGCGGATTAATACAAATACCGATTTACTGAATTTGCTTCTTTTGACATCAGATCCTAAAATTTCATCTCTTCGAAAAAGTACAAAAACGCGGGAAAAGTTGTCACAGGAAGTTTTGAATTATTTAAAAAGCCCTGAACCAAGTGATCCCGCGTTTGAAGGTTTTCATCTCGAAGACGTGGAATTTTCGGATTCTGACAGTGACAATGAGTAAAATGTAAATTGTGTGCTCTTTTTATTTTTTACTAGCTTTTGCCCGCGACTCCGTCCGCGTAGAAGTCGTTTATCGCTACTCCATCGAGAACTGTACAACTTTCCAGGATACAAACTATCCTATGTTCTTTTCCGGGACTCAAACTATCTGTATATCAAATTTTATCTAAATCGGTTCAGCGGTTTAAGCGTGAAGAGGTAACAGACAGACAGACTGACAGACAGACACACTAGCATTTATAATAAAAAAAAAATCTCGATTGATTGAACTGAAATTGAAGATTGGAGCTACTATGATCAAATGAATTTACGTAAGTTTCATACAAACTTTCATCCCCTATTTTATCCCCTTAGGAGTGGAATTTATCAAAATCCTTTCTTAGCGGATGCCTACATCATAGTGGCTATCAGCATGCCAAATTTCAGCCCGATCGGTCCAGTAGTTTGGGCTGTGCGTTGATAGATCAGTCAGTCAATCAGTCAGTCACCTTTGCGTTTTATATATATAGATAGTAGTTTAAATAATTGTTTGTATTTTATGCTTTTATATTAAGTATTGTTTATTAATAATTATTTCTTGTATGAATCCTTATAAGTTTACTGTATTGCTGTTGTTTTTTTGTATTTTATTTTATATTTTATAATTACTTGTTATTATTTACTTATTATTATTTATTTTAACTTACATGTATTAAATAAAATACAAATTTCTATGTTATATTGTATTTTTATTTCAAAATCTTGGTAATTTCTATGTAAAAAAAAACTAAAACGTTTCTAATTATATTATATTAAAATTAAATACATTTTAAAACATATTTACAATGATTCCATTCGATTTGTCGCCTATTTGAATTTCGAGCGGTAGTTTCGGTTAAATGATGCACTGTGCGTGCTTTCGAACCGTCATTAAGTCACGAGGGCAAAAGTTTTTAGAACTGGCCACTTGTAAACAAAAGAATTAAAAATAAGTTTAACTTTTGAAAATGGAACTCATTGCCAATATTATTGAGTATGAATTTGATTCATTTGTCATTTGTTTTACGATTTGGCGGCAAATTAATAATTGTCTGTGTCACGTAAGCATGTATTTAACGCGAAAAAATTTACTTGCTATGATTTTTTATGACTTTCGATAGCATTTAAGTCAACAAGAAAGTTATGATAGACTACGATTGGCCTTTCCCGATGAAGCCCCATCTCATGCCACTGTTTACAACTGGTTTAATGAGTTTTAACGTGGTCGCACTAATCTCACCGATGATCTGCGTAAGGGACGGCCTTCTACGGCGACGACTGAAAATAATATCAGTGTTGTGCGGAGTATGATAGAGACTGATAAAAAGAGTGACCTATCAGCAGATTCGGAGAAGCTTAGGCATCGGTATGAGTCAAGTGCACAAAATCCTACACGAACATTTAGCGGTCAGGCAGCTTTCATAATTTGACCGAGGATCAAAAACTCCATCGTGTCGTGAAATGATTGAAAGATTTAACGCAGGTGACTCAAATGCTGTGTTCGACATACTTACGGGTGACGAAAGCTGGATTTACTGTTATGATCCCGAAACTAAAAGACAATCTGCTCAGTGGGTGTTTCCTTCCGAGGAGTTGCCAACTAAAGTGAAGAGCTCGAAGCGTGGGAAAAAAAGATGGTGGCCTCGTTCTTTGGAAGGACAGGTCATTACGCGACAATTGTTTTAGAGGATCGAAAAACAGTTACTGCACAGTGGTACACTAACAATTGTTTGCCACTTGTCCTGGGAAAAGAACGGGAGGAACGACCTCGCAGTAGAATCCTCCTTCACCACCACAACGCCTCGTCGCACACCGCCAGGTGAACGATCGACTATTTGGCGACGTCAGACGTGGAATTACCTTGCGATTTTTATTTTTTCCCGAAAATAAACGAAAAACTTCAAGGAAAACGTTTGTGGACGCCGAGGAAGCTGTGGCTGCATTTTAAAAGGCCGTCGAAGAGACCCCTAAGGACGAGTGGGCAAAGTGCTTTTCTCAGTGGTTCCATCGGATGCAGCGATGTATTGACAGGAAGGGACACTATTTTGAAAAGATATAATAAAACTAATAACTTGCTAGTTTCCTCAGTTTTTGTTTTTATAGGAACTTTCAGTTTGATACTTTTAGTATGAAAATAGTTAGTCAACGAATATTATACAATTTACACAAGTACATTCTAAAAATATTTATATTCTAAATGTGTAAAAGTATGTAGACAGTGCAAAGTTACCAAAAAGGGAGAGGTTATTTCATGATCGTCGCAATATTTTCTGACTATAGAAGTAAATAAAACAAAGAAAGAGATTAAACATACAAAAACAAATACTAGTATATACAAACAGTCAGGATTTAACCATGCTTAATGTCATTTTACAGCGATTAATCAAGTCGTAAAATGCTGCGGACGGGTTGGAAATATATAAAACGGGCAGATAAGGGACATTTAATAGATGATCAGTGTTAGATAATTTCTTACGATTTTCCGGCAGTATAGTTTAGACAGCTGAAATCGAAAAACAAATTGTTACCAAATGCTTCAAAAAAAAAATCCCCGTGGAAACAAAACTACAGTCTGTTTGACAAGAACGTGACCGGTATAATTTTTATTTTATGAATTTGGCACGGAAAAATAAATGAGTAGTCATATAGCTACAATGCTTTGTAAAAAAAAAACTTTTGACAGTTTCCCGCCAATATAGGTCATTTTTCAAAATGAGTGCCGCGTTTGCTTCACGTTATGAAGCAGTATTCCTTTGTTCACACCCGAAGGGACCCAAAATGTCACGTGATCAGGCCGCCAAGTATATGAATAAGTCGAAGGCGTTTGTGACTAAGTGGGTGAAGCGATATTCCGAAACAAAAAACGTCGACGACTTACCAGAACGCGGGATAACTAGAGTGACCTCCTCTGTACAGTCAGCAGAAGATATATCAGAGCGGCCAAAGTGTCCAAGAAAACATATACACTTCAATCGTCACAAAATTATTGACAGCTACGTAGCCATTTTCACGTAGGCTTTCAGTTCGTTACATATATCTCAACTACTCAGGTTTTCTTTTATACATACACCCTTATTTAATCACAATGACAATAACGGTTACAAAGTCAGTGGTAACTAAGCACTCAAATTCAAGCTGCTGTCATTAATACCTGCACAGACTGCCAATCACGTACGTCAACAGCCAGGGTGCCACCAGTTGCTAAGCAATTGTTATTTCAATGGTAACTAAGCATCAACATTTTATCTAATTAACTTAAAAAAAAATACTGCAGCAACAACGAGTTGACGTCATAAAACCTAACAAGGAAAGATACACAACGGTCTGGCTCCAATTTGGTTTATTTTTATATTTGATAATGAAAAATAAAAATGAAAAATTTATTGATAACATTAGTTACAAGTGAAATAAAAGTTTAAACACGTAATTATTATATAAAAATGATAATAACAATAATAGGTACATTACAAGGGTAAATACCCGTAATATTATATAGTTATATCAATTAACAATTTTATTTATGTTCAAGACGATAAAAGTCACTTAAGATAACAGCAGCCAGAGGTTCGAAAAAAAAACTAAATTTCAAAACTAAATTTAATTAAAATATGAAAAATACAGGAATACAATTATCTAAGAGAGGTGACGATAGTTCGATGTAAGAACCTAAAGTGAACTTATTTGCTAATCGCGTAAACTCGTTGCACTTGCTGAATCGGCGCCTCGTGCCGATGTATTGCTGTGTTGGAATTCGTCGGAATCGTTGGGTCGGCAGGTTTCTTTATGGTGCAATACCTAACTAGTCATTTAAGTCATAAAATTCCTATTGATTAAAAAGCTACTTGTTGAATGTATCAAAATAAACCAAATCGGAGCTAGACAGTTGGGTACAAACAGCCACACAATTAACTGCCCATTAAAGACGGAAGTGAGAAAATTTAGAAAGAGATGAATATAGATTTTACATAAGAATCTCATGTGCACGACCAAGACAGTTTCTCTCTGTTTATGTTCATTGGTCACTCAGCTATGTGGGCGATTGTACCGTTCCTTGTAAGTATATTTCGAGGGCACTTGAATTTGTGTATGTACACCTCCTTTGTTAATAGAGTATTCTATCGTCAAGTGTCAAACTTAGATAATAAACAAGTATGTTCTAGGATAATGATCGGTTTTTATTTTAACTGTCATAGGCGGTCGTTCTTCAATAATCGTTATAATTATTTATTTAGCCCGCTTAAATACCAAAATACCATGCGAATCGATCAAAGAATGAAGGAGAAAATTATTGAATTGAAAGATGCTGGTCTAGGTGTTACTGATATTTCAGATGAATTAGGAATAACAGTAAGTACTTTTCAGTCATTTTAAATAGTCATGTCCATTAAATCACCTCTAGTAGCCACCCTCAACACAAGCCTGAATTGAGCTTACTATGGGGCTTGTTCGATTTGTGTAAGATTGTCGCCTAATATTTTTTTTTATTGTATTGTTTTAATTGTATTCTTTTCTTTCAGAGGAATACAGTATATCTTTGGCTAGAAAGATGGCGATACGAGAATAATTTAAATTGCCATGTGACTACTGGCCGAGCTCGCTCCACCAACACCAACGAAGATAGGTTAATATTGCAAAGGGTACAAGAGGATAGATTTGTGAATACGAGTGATATCGCTTCACGAATGCAAATTTCTAATAGTACAGTAAGGAGACGGCTTAAGGAACATGGTCTAAAGCACAGAATTCCGGCTAAGAAACCTGTTTTGACAGACCGACACAAAAATTTGCGTTTACAATTTGCTGCAAGGTATCTTAATTATAACTTTAGCAATGTTTGCTTTATGGATGAGAAAGTCTTCTGCTCCTCAGATAACGGCAGGGTAAGTTTGTGGAGGGTTGACAATTCGAGGCACCACGAACAAAATATACTATTAAATGAATGAAGTGGACGAATCACCAATGCATACTGGAGTTGAGATTTCAAAAAATGGCCCGGGGGAATTAGTGCCAATTTCGGGTAGAATGAATGGGATAAGTTACAAAGAAATCCTTGAAGACTCGTTCTTACCAAGCGCTCAAATCGTGTACCCCAATAAAAAAACCACTTTATGCAAGATAATAGTTCTATTCATAACTCCCGAATCGTACAAGACTGGATTCAAACTCGGCACGAGAGAGAAGAGATGACACATAAAAATGCCACCAAAGAGTCCTGATCTCAATCCAATTGAGAATATATGGGGAAAAATGATACAACAATGGGACTCCGCTCAAGCCAGAACGCGTGAAAATTTAAACAACCATGTGTTCAATATATGGGAATATTTCAGAGGTAAAATCTCTGTGAAAATTTAGTCAATTCGATGAGAGAGCGTTTACAAAACGTTCTGAATGCTGAAGGGGGTTACACGCGATTTTGAACTAAGAAACCGAAAACCCCTTATAAAATAAATAATAATAATACTCTATAACTTGTCTATTTGTTAGAAAGATAATGTTTTGTTTAGTTAAGAAAAATAAAACCGTATGGTTTTGAATATGTCGTAGTGGTTTTGATTTTTTAAGCAATCAATCACAAAATAATATTTAAATTCTTGGCCTGGTAGTAGAATGCTATGAACTGGAGCTGAGCCAGTATTCTAGGTGGTAAAAACAATATCGTAGTTTTCCTGTTATGGTATTGTTATGACGTCATCCGCCATTAATTACTGTCAAGTAAATAAGAGCTATCAAAACGGTGCCAATACCACAACAGGAAAACTACGATATTGTTTTTACCGTCTAGAACACCTTCCAGGTAATCAAAAAAATATGTGCATCGGGTAGCAGTAGACATGAAATGGCAATCCGCACAGTGTAATCCAAAGAACTCAGTGGTGCCGAGTTCGAACCTACAACCTCCTGGGGCACGTTTTATATTATAAAGCTACAAGTTACAATTATACAGGTCTAAACTGGCAACACTGCGGGTCATCATTGGTCGCGACTGTGCCAAATGGAAACTTGTAACCTGTAAATTGTAATTATAGCTTTATGAAACGGGCCCCTGTTAGAAAGTCGCACGCTACAAGTGAACTCTCGTCTTCTTTTTTTCCGTTTTGACAGAATTTTATTGTTCTTTTACTGTCGAAAGAAAAAACAGTCGAAGCGAAAATCTGGCGAAATAAAAAGCCGTTAAAACGGAAATAACTCTTCTACTATACTAATTTGTCTATAATTCCTAAATATCCTAATTGCAAAATTATACTTACGATAGTATATCTAATGCGTTCGCAAACTTAAAACAAATAAGAAAGCATAAAATAAAAATCGAAATTAAACCCGAAAAGAAAATAAAAAGCTATTTTATCTATTTCTACGTGGTGTTCGACCGAGATTTGAACCCGTGGTCTCTGCTTTGAAAAGCAAACGAATTTTACTGAGACCACAACGTGCCCTTGACAAACGGCTCTATATTCAGCTTCACTTCGTTGTGTCAGGCGTTTCGACAATTCCACTGAAAATTAAATAATTACCTGTGATAATTACAGTAAGTGGACCGAGAGGCACCTGTCAAATGATTGAAGAAAAAAACGTGAGATAGATGTATGTGATGACAAGACTGTACTGTTTTCGATGATTGTCAAATCGGTTACCTGAAATTAGAATGGCTAATTTTTAATCAACATTCGACCTTATTTGTCGGCAGTGAACGTTTTTTGTTTAATGTTGTTTATATATAATTGACACGTTGACTGCTTAGATACGATTGGTTTTCTGAAAGCTAAGGTATAAATGACTCGTAAAGTGTGTAAAGATTACTGAATATCGACTGTTTAGATATTTGTCACATACTGAGCGCCCATAAGTAAATGCTAGCCAGCGCCTTTTTGACGATTGAAACGTTTACCTCTGTTTGAGCACCTGAAGGGTGTAGCTACTTCTGCTGCTGACTGTACAGGATAAACGGATTTTGCAAATATTCTCGAAAAATCCTGTATTATCATTGCGTGCAGGGCAGGAAAAATTAAAGAATAAAGGCTTAAATATATCTCTTGCCACAATAAGACAGCGTTTGAATGAAAATGGATTGAAATATCGAAGTACAGTGAACAAACCTCTCCTTACTGAAAAATATATGAAAAAAAGGTTGTCATGGGCAAGTGAAAATAAAGACCGGGATTGGAACCAGGTATTTTTTTCCGACAAAGCTTCTTTTTGGGCAGCTAACTACTCGACTCGGGCCTGGTCTACGGCGGAGAATAGAGTGCTCGTGCGGACCGTAAAACACCCGGTCAAGGTGCATGTTTGGGGATGCTTCTCAAAACAGGGTTTTGGTCGTTTGCACTTGTTCACTGGCACACTTGACGCTCAAAAAATGAATAAAATTAATGAAAAGGCATTGTTGCCCTCTGCTAAGACGTTGTTTCCAAGCTATACTGCGTCTTGGATCCTGCAAGAGGACAATGACCCCAAACACCGCAGTCGGCTCTGTACAACGTGGAAAGCTGAAAATGGCATCGAAGTTTTGGATTGGCCCTCACAATCTCCTGATGCTAATCCAATTGAAAATGTTTGGGCTTGGATGAAGCTTCAATTACGAGGAAAAAATATAGCTGGAGCTGCTGACCTAACACGGTAATCGAAGTCCGTGTGGAGGTCTTTACCTCGTAGTTACGCTGAAAGTTTGATAGAAAGTATGCCTAGAAGATGCCAAGCTATTGTAGATAATTCAGGAGACTGGACACCTTATTAAAAATAATGCATGAATGTGCAATTGGTAAGCTATTATATTGTTAGTATTTCACAAAATAATTCTTATTTTTTCTTAAAATTTTACCAGTCACGCTCTTGTCGTACAAAGTGTATATCGAGATAGAAGAAAAAAAGAGTTCGTCGATTTATACGAGAACCGAGCGTGTAACATTTTGCGTAGGTACTTTGACGTCACGCGAGTGTTTTAGTGATGTGCATAACATAAACAGAATCGTTTCCAATCGTGTCATCGATAGCAACGGAATAGCGTCAGTAAACCAACACACAAAACTAACGGGTGATAACAAAAAAATGAGAATTATTTGCAAAGCTGTAAAAAAATACTTATGTAACATTTTATCAAATTTTTATAGTAAGGTACACACATTTAACTATTTACAAAATAATCAATGAACGTTACAATAAGGCCCGTGATCAGCTGTTCGACGCAGTTTTGACATAATGCCCGAACAAGACCGTTGGACGGCATTTTTGTCCATTTTTCGCACACAAGTTTTGATCCTTTTAATTAGTTCGGCACAATTTTCTGCTCTCCAATTATTTTTGTAAACCAGACTGTTCAAATGACCAAAAAAATCTTCGACAGGCCGACATTGTGGAAGGTTTATGGGATTTCGGATTTTCGGTACAAATGGCACATTGTGGGATTCCAGGAATTGCATTTTTTTTTGCGTAATGCGATTCCTTATCTGGCCAAAATACATATTCTCCATCAGGGTGATGTTGGCGAATAAACGTTATAAGTACTTTTTTCAAGCATTCACTCTCATATACTTTTTGATTGACCGCTAAACCACTAGGTTTGAACCACAGTTTTGACACACCTTTATCGGAAATAGCCACATAAAGCATAACTTTCTGCTCAAACTTGTGCTTATACTTGTGTTTTATATTGTCTGGTGTTTTTGAAATATTGCTGGTATAGTACCGATCATTTCCAGGTATATGGGTTTTGCTCAAAGGGAAATAACTTTCATCATCCAAAATAAACGATGTTCCTCTGTAATTTCTAACCATCCAGCGGCATTGTGACATAATGTTTGATTTTTGCTGATCTGTGTATTCCGGTGCCCGTACCTTCTTGCGGCACTCCAAACCCGGATTGTTGTGGCACTGACGTCACAATAGGGTGATTTGGGGAGTAAATGGAACAGTATTAATTAATACGGATTTATTAAGATAAGATAAAAATGTATATTCATTTCACCATAGAAAAACATAATTTCATTTACGATACGTAACCGATTAAATTTTTATAAAATCACAATAAATAATTCCCAGTGAATCGATCGATATTAAATTTTTGGTATATAACTGCAAGACTTAAATTTCTACGTTTACTAATTTTCGACGAAAAACTCCACTTCCACTGTTCCATTCGGGAAATGGAACATACATATATTAGAATTAACTTTATCAATGTATGCAACCTATGCAAACCTATATAAAGTTTGACCTTAGATATAAACTGTTTGCTTTATTGGCAACTGCACGTCACTTTGATGTATTAATGTGTCAAGACACTGTCTCATATCTCATAAGGCGTATGGTTTATTTGTTGAATTGAAATAAAATAATGTCTCTAAATAAATATCTTGCTAAATTTGACTTTTTAAAAGTAATCGATAACAAATTATTTTGTAAATGGTGTATCACAAAGGTAGCTTCAAAAACTTACAACATTCGAAAACATCTACGTTCAAAAATACACGGAGAAAAAGCGAGCGAAAAAAAAACCAGTGAGTTTTTCTTAGATCTTACAAAATTTATGATTTGTAGCAATATACCATGGGCTCAATTAAATAATTCGCATTTTCGTACTTTTATCGAAAGTTGTTTGAGTGGAAACTACGCACAATCTGTAACACTACCATCTAAAAGTACACTGCGAAAGAATTACTTGCCACAACTATATAAAACAAAATATGCATCAATTCAAGAAGAACTCCGCAAAGCCCATATTTATATTTCTGTAGATGAAACAAGAGATGCCGAAAAAAAAACAAATAGCAAATATTATAATCAGTGGCTTATACCATAATAGACAAAGCAAGCCGCACATCATAGCCAGCAAAGCTATTGACAAGTCAGACAGCACTTCTGTTGTAAAACTCGTTACAGAAACATTAGAGAGTTTTTTCCGCGGCGAGCACGCTTATAAAGAACGCATCTTGCTTTTTAACACTGATGGAGCTGCATATATGTTAAAAGCAGGTAAACAAATGCAAGGAATTTACACCAATATGATTCATACAACATGCCTTGCTCACGGTCTGAGCAGGGTGTCTGAAGTTGTACGACAGCAATTCCCAAATGTAAACGAGTTAATCGCTAAGGTAAAACAAGTTTTTTCTCAAAGCACCAACTAGAATTGCCAAGTTTAAAGAAGTGTGTCCAAGCATTGCATTACCGCCAGAACCCATAATTATTAGATGAATACATGGTTAAAAGCTTGCTATTATTATTGTGAAAATTTTAGCCATATTAAAAATGTTCTTGCTGCCCTGCCAGACTCAAATCAAGCTATTGTAAGAGAGGCAAAAAATGCTATATTAAAAAATCAATCAACCAATTTTTTTAAAGAATGGCCCCATCAAAGTCTTGATGATTCCGCCAGCGTCGAGGTTGAAAAAGTCACTGCCAGTATATTTTTCGACGGTACGGTAAAGAAGGTAGTGTTCGGTTGTACGTCCTTCCGATCCAATCTACGACAAACACAATCTAGATACAACAAACACAACAAGAGTAATGGTTAATATGGTATATATGTACAGGTAGTTAAAACAAATAGGGAGGATTCTAAACAGGGAAAACACTTCTACAAACTTTGAACAACATCATTGGGGTTTACTGTTAATTACGTGCTTATTCATAACCTAATGTTATTCTTAGACAAAAATTTGTTTAAAATGTCGCAATATGGGGAGAAAACCAATGTTAGAAGATAATTTATATTGACTGGACGGCTTATATCTTGTGGTAATAAATCATACAGAGGAAAAGAAATTTTAGTGCATTCCAGCAGTATATGTTCCGGAGAACCCTCGGCTAGTCCACACTCACATATTGAGCTGTCCCTTATTCGTAATTTGGCCAAAAAAACAGTGGAACAACAGTGACCCAATCGTAATCTGATAATGGTTGATGTATTTAATTTGGAATATTCTCTATTTTTAAAAAACCACGGCTTGATCGGGATAGTCGGCTGATTCCCATAATGTTTGCCTTTGCACCGCCGAGAAAGCTGCCACAGATTGTTCCAGCTTTCATCCAGTTGGAGTTTAACTAAAGATTTCAGGTCACGGCTAAAGCATTTATTGTTAGTCTCAATACCTTTTTGAACGGCCTCTTTAGCGCACAAATCTGCTGCTTCGTTACCTGTAATGCCTCTGTGACTAGGGACCCAAGCCAGAACTACTTGGATATCAGCGAGTTTGCATTCTCTCAATTTTTCTTTAATTTTTAGGGTTAAGTAGAAGTTATCCCTTCAATGGAAAGGCAAACCCAAAATATCCTGAAGGCAGCTTAAGGAGTCGGTTAAAACAATCGTTTTGTCTAGATTATGTGACCTTACATATGATAAAGCTTCAAATAGAGCCAAAGCCTCTCCAGTAAAAGTAGAGGATTGAGGAGGACTCTTAAAATTTAGGATGATTTTGTACTTAGGAATCCATATAGCAGAGCCAACACAATCTGAAGAAGATATTTTTGAAGCGTCAGTATAAATTCTTAACCAACCATTCCATCCATTATCCATTATTCGATTAAAGTCAGCATTGGCGGTGGGTGATTTCTTATCGATGCCTAAATCTAAAACAACTGAAGGTTGAAATATTAATGTCTCATAATCAAAACAAAAGGTCACATTTTTATCAAATTGGTGTATAGGAAGGGGGGAAAATTTATTGAATGATTTAATTAGAGGGGGTAACTCTTTGTTTTTCCAATAGTTAGACGTAGTTGCCAACTCCGACAATGCTTTACATCTAGACATAAGAGGGTGAGAGGGATATTGAGCTATGTTTAAAAAAAATCTATCGGCCAAGTATTGTCTGCGCAGAATAAGTGGAGGGTCCAAGCATTCCACCTGTAAAGCGTTTGTTGGAGATGATTTCATGGCGCCAGTTACTATGCGCAGACATTTAGCCTGAATTCTATCTAGTTTGGATAGGGCAAGCTTACTGCAGGGCTCTAAGATGAAACTAGCATAGTCAAAGTGGCTGCGGACTATTGCATTGTAAAGGATTTTTTGAATGAATGGGTGAGCACCCCATCTCACCCCAGATAGGGAGCGCATCACGTTTACACTCTTTTCGCATTTACTGGCAATGTAGTTTAAGTGGGCAACTCCCGACATCTTGGTATCAAAGTAGACACCGAGAAATTAAATTTTTCCTACAACTGCAATCCGTTGGTCATCCACTGAGAGTTCCAGCTGAGGGGGATTTCTTTTCCGGGAGAAAAGTAAGGCATTGCATTTAGAAATAGACAGTGAAAGCCCATGATGATCCAGCCAATCCTTAGAGTAACCTAAGGCAGAATTTAGTCTAGAGGAGCAATCTGCAACAGATGGTGAGTTACAGTACAATACCAAATCGTCGGCATATTGTAAAATATTACAGAAGCATTTCACTGTTGAGTCCAAATCGCTTGTATACAGGCTGTAAAGAATTGGGCTGAGAACGGAACCCTGAGGTAATCCCTTCCAAACCGGTCTAGGGGGAAGTAACGTACCGTTTACTCGAATTTGGATGAACCGGGCCATAAAAAGATTACATATGACATTTATCAATCTCATCGGAATACTCAGATGTTGCATCTTTTGCCTGAGTAGGGAGAGGTCAACATTATCATACGCCGCAGCAATATCTAAAAATACAGCTGCTACATTTTCATTGTTACTGAAAGCAGTACGAACGTCCGTTGACAAAATGCTAAGATTGTCTGTAGTGCCCATTCCTCTACGGAAACCAAATTGTGATCCAGCTAAAATGTTGCGATTTTCTAAAATCCATTCTAAACGATTTTTAACAAGATGTTCCATAATCTTTGCAAGCACAGAAGACAAAGCAATTGGTCGATACGACGCAGGGTCTTGCGGATCTTTGCCAGGCTTTAGTATTGGGATTACAATTTGTGTTTTCCACGAAATAGGTACTATTCCAGTAATGAAGATTTGATTAATAATTTTTATGAAAAACTCTTTGGTGGCAATAGATGAATTGGTGATGAAAGAATAGGGGATTCCATCAATACCAGGCGAAGAGTCTTTTAGATGATCCAGCGCACACAGCAGTTCGGGGAATGAGAAAGGGTCATTCATTCTGTCCGAGTTATCTATAAGGAAAGTGGATTGAGAAGGAAAAAGGTCTTCATACGGGACCAAGGGAGGGGATAATTTGTCTATAAACTGCGGTAACCATGAATCAGTCTCAGTAGAGAGTGAGTCGCTATGGTTTAGGCTTCGTCGAAAAGCCTTCAGTTTTTTCCAGATTATAGTAGAGGGTGATCGTGGAGTTAATGATTTGCAAAAATTCAACCATCCTTGTGTTTTTTTCTTGGCAAGCAGTCTTTTAGACTTTGCTATGGTTTTCCGATAAGATAAATAGTTATCCATGGTAAGGTTTGTTACATATTTGGTTTCCACCATATTTCGCTCACGGATAACGTTGGTGCATTCTGCATCCCTCCAAGGAGGGGATGGGATTTTATCGCGCGCCGTATTTTTTAGGGGTATTGTTTCATCCGCTGATTCAAGAATAAGATTTACGAATTTGGAATATATTTCTGGGAGACTAATGATATTTACCTCACATAAGGTTTTGATTTTATTTTTCAGAGTATTAGAGAAATTGCTCCAGTCAGCCTGAGCCACTTTGTATTTTAGAAGAGGATGAGGTGTAGGAGGAGGAGGGCAAGCTCTGTGTAAAGTTGACAGGATAGGGAAGTGGTCACTTCCAAATGTTCGGTCCAATACTTTCCAAGAGAGGGAAGAAGCTAGGTTAGCCGAAGCCAAAGTAAGATCCAATGCACTGGCTTGTTGGAGTGGGGAAACTCTTCTAGTAGCCGATCCGTCATTCATTATACACAGATTTAATCTATCAAGCATGTCCAGAAGAGTAGATGAGTTTGGATCACAGATAGGAGAGCCCCAAAGGGTATTTTTACAATTAAAATCACCTAATATAATATAAGGGTCAGGAATGTTTGAAATAATTGAGTTCAGTTCAACTAATAAACTGTTACTAGGGTGAGGTATGTATACAGAAACAAATGTAATATTTATTACTTTTATAGCTACAATATTAATACCTTCACTATGATCAGGAAGGGGGATTACAGAATAAGTCAAAGTCCGCTTGATGAGAAGAGCACATCCAGCATACCCATCATTTCTGTCATCCCTGAAACAGACATAGCCCGTGACCCTGAAACGGGAGCCAGGCTTCAGCCATGTCTCAGCAATGGCAAATACAATAGGTTTGTATTTATTAACTATATATATAATTTCAGATCTTTTATTATTAATGCTTTGTGTATTCCACTGCAGGACACTCTGGTCCATTGGTGGGGATGAGAGGAACGATAGTTTGCAGCTTGGATATGACGTTGTTCGGTAGGGAGTCGCTAAATTTATGGATTAAATTCACTAACAATCCTGTAAGGTGTTCTAGGAAATTGTCATTGGGGGTTGTGCTGTTATAATTGTTGTTCAGTGCACTGCCATTTGGGAGGGAAGTCTTTGGGTCACTAACAATTTGCCTGTGGGAATGGAAATCATAGGGCTTGCTCAAGAGTTGGTGGGGTTTCTTAGGCTCCCTGTTGAAATTTCTTTTATATATCTTCTGAGGGGGAGAGGCGGGTTCTTCAATGTAATTGGGAGTAGGGGAGCGAAGGCCTGCTATGTTTCTAATAGGTTGAGGGGAAGGAGCAAACATAGTTTGGGACATTTTGGCATATGTAGTTTTGACAGGAGGGAAACGTTGTGAGGCCTCCAGATAACCTATGTTTTCTCCTGCCATCACAATTTTTATAGACTTTTGCCTAGCATGTTCTGGGCATTTAGGGTCTGTTGCTTTATGACGGCCTAAGCATAACACACAACTGATTTTATCATCAGCAACTATACAGGATTCACCTGTATGAGGCTGAGCACAGGAGTAGCAGCACGGTTTAGATCTGCACTTGGCAGCTATGTGTCCAAATTTGCAGCAGTTTCTGCATTGGATTGTGGGTAACTCGTATACACTTACTGGGATGGATGTGTCAAATAAATATATTCTTTCAGGAAGTACTTGAGAGTGAAAGGTAAGTACCAATGTATTTGATGGGATCCATTCTGGAGGATGACCCTCTTTACGCACTTTCCGGGATAATCGGCGGGCTTTTATTATTGGAGTACGTCTGAATCCAGCCGGGTATTCAATGCCTTCTATAATCTCTTCGAGAGTCCAGTCACTGGGGATATTTTTAACTACACCCATACGGAATACTAGAAACCTAGGAATTGTTGCTGACAGCTTATTTTTGGGCAATATCTCTAATGAACAGAAGTCGTTAGCTGCTAGGGCCGTCTCAAAGGAGACTGATATCTTGTTGCGACCAATAGACTTGATTGATCCTACTAAAATGCCTTTAACCTTATTTTTGTGAAGAATCTGTGCCAGCTTTAATGCCTGCAGTGTTAGACCAGCCGAGAGGTCCGGCTCATTTCTACTAATATGGACCACAAAGGGTCCCTTGTCTGTGCTGGAATATTTCAAAGGAACATCATCCATATTATATCCAGGGGATACATATGTATTTTGATAAGAATCCCCAGGGGAGTTAATTTTTTTAAGTTGGGGGGTATCTGACATATTCAAGCTAATACTATGTTTCCCATGGATAGTATCCAAATCCATAGCTGAAGATTGATTACCATCAAACAAATGGAAAGGCGGTGATGATAATCCTTCCTCAGGATCCCCATCAGTCAAACTGGGAATTATCGACTCAGGACCCCCCTTCTCAGGGGGGTCTTTGTCGGACATTTTAAGGGATTTCTACTTACTAAATGTTAGAATTAATAATCCTTCACCAAAAACAAACCACCGATTAGTGGACTAAGTAGTAAATACACCGAAATCACTATATTTCACAATTTTTTCACTATAATTCACCCCGGGCACGTGTGTTAAACAACGCAAGGTTTAGCGAATCTGCTATATTAAAAGAAAACATTGAAACAGAACTAAAATTCATACAAACTAACTTGCGGGTACTTTCGGAGGGTATAACAAAATTGGAAACACAATCACTAGAGATGTCAGAATCAATTTTGACTGTGGATAAAGTTCGGAGCGAGCTATCAAAATTAATTCTGCACGAAAGTGGACGAAAAATATATGAAAAATTGAGATTCGTATTTTAAAAAAAATACGGATTTAACACATTGCGTGACGTTAACACACTTAATACCGGTCAATAAATACAAATAAATCCAAGCAAACGTTACAAATGTTGCTTTAACAACCGCAAACTTTTCAAATATGCTCCAATAACATCTGTCGCAGTGGAAAGAAGCTTTTCTTTTTTGAAGTGGATATATTCTGCTAGAAGACGTAGCCTAACCGCAAGTCATTTAGAACAACTATTGATCTGTTACGGAGATTCCGTTAACGAAAGAGCAACGTCGATATTTTAATCAACTGACAATTTATTTATAGGAAGTTTCGCAATAATATGTATACCAAAAAAAATAAGTACAATTTCGTATTCATTAACACTATATGATAGTTTTTATATTATCTTATCTTAATAAATCCGTATTAATTAATACTGTTCCATTTACTCCCCAAATCACCCTATTGTGACGTCAGTGCCACAACAATCCGGGGTCTAGTTATAACGCAGTTGAATAGAGGCCCAGGTATAAATTTTATATGATAGCACATACAGTGTGTCCCTGGATAAGGTGCACAAACAAATAGGTATGAAACTATATGCAATATCACCGACCAAATATAAAAAATAGTGTCATATATTTTAAAGATTTAACACACACAGGATATGATCTAGGATTAAAAAACCGTTTATTTCATCTCAATACACCTCATATAAGGAGAGATATTTCACTTTGATCCGGTAGAGTTGATAGCAATCAATGTTTTTTAATAATAAAAAAGTCGGTGTCATTTTTATTTATAGATATTAGTGCCTTCGATTACATATAGTAATTTGTGTGAAGTAAGTAATACGTACCACATCTTCTTTACATAGTATAAAACAAAGTCGCATTTTTTGTCCCTTTATCCCTATGTATGCTTAAATCTTTAAAACTGGTACGCAACGGATTTAGATGCGGTTTTTTTTAATAGATAGAGTGATTGAAGAGGAAGGTTTATATGTAAAATACTTTAATCCGGAGCGAAGCGAGGGCGGGTCGCTAGTATATAATATTTGAGGCATTCCCTCAATTTCTCCAAGAAGCAAATGTCAGAAGCTTTCTTCGAAAGCTGAAATTTGCTCTTATGTGTGTGGATTCACCCGTGTTCATGACTAAAAACATCGAAACCTGAAACTCGCAGACATTTAGCACGATTCAACAAAGGAAGCATAACCTGAATTACGCCAGTGGCCATGGATTATTCCATCTATCCCAACTGACTATCCCAACCAGTTGGGATACATGTTTTTTTTTCCATTCTCCCAACTTGTGAAAAACTTGTACAGTAATTCATACATATTATACAGCTAACATAGCTGAGAAATAGATTACATAGCTGAAGAGTAATTCATACATATTATACAGCGACCATAGCTGAGAAATAGATTATGTGGCGGAAACCACATGCAGAGCATTGTATGCTCTGGGTTTGAATTGTCACGCGTGTAGGTTTAGTGAGTTCAGCAGTTCGTGATGATATGTTATCGATCAACTGATTAACGTTTTATGTATTTGACAGGTAACGATGTAATTTGTAGTATTTATAGGGCATCGTTTTACTTCTCAGATTAGATTGATATCAACTGCAAAAGTGATTTCATTTCTCCCTCCTGCCAACTATTCATTGGTAAAGATTACATAGCTGAAGAGTAATTCATACATATTATACAGCGACCATAGCTGAGAAATAGATTACATAGCTGAAGAGTAATTCATACATATTATACAGCGACCATAGCTGAGAAATAGATTACATAGCTGAAGAGTAATTCATACATATTATACAGCGAACATAGCTGAGAAATAGATTACATAGCTGAAGAGTAATTCATACATATTATACAGCGAACATAGCTGAGAAATAGATTACATAGCTGAAGAGTAATTCATACATATTATACAGCGAACATAGCTGAGAAATAGATTACATAGCTGAAGAGTAATTCATACATATTATACAGCGAACATAGCCGTATATTATAAATAAATTATTGTACAAGTTTTTCACAAGTTGGGAAGAATGACAAAATAAATCCATGTATCCCAACTGGTTGAGATAGTCAGTTGGGATAGATGGAACAACCCGTGGACATTGAGTTGTTGCAGTGGATAAGACGTTAGTACCAGTATCTTAAAATGTTGTTAAAACATTAATAATAAATGATTTCTGTATGTTTTGTTATTATCCGAGTTTCATCACATTTAAATGCTTGTAGGCATGAACTTTTCCTTTGTGAAAAATGGATACTTGTGTTTAAGTATATTTTGCTGAATTGTTCAACAGCTTTATAGGGTCGCTTCTTTGTGTAAAATTACAAGTAAAAAAATGATTTAACATTTCAGGTATCATTTGAACGCCGGCCTTTTATAAGTAACTTTATAGCTCTCGGTGTCACTAGTAGTATACGTGAAAGTGATGTTTTTGTAGTTTTGTAGTCGTTTGTTTCCGTTATTCTCTATAAATAAGTAATTATATTGCTTGGTTAACACTGACTGCCCCACGTGTACCTTGTCTCTCGTGGCGGCATAGGCGGTAGCTGTGAGCAGCGGGCGAGGAGCGCCCTCCGAAGGCCGCCGCGTGCGTAGCGCCGCCTGCGCCGCTTCCTCCGCTGTGTAGCCCTTCATCATCAGAGAAGCCTCCAGGTAATGAGGTTGCTTGTCCCACTCCAGGGAAATCGCTGTATGTAATAAAAAACAATGTTTTACATTCAATTATTTTCGTAACATTATCAATAAACATAATTATATTACATAATATGTTGCATTAGATGCGTTTGCCGTATTCGAGAAGTAATACATTTCCAAACAGAGTGAACAATAGAAATTAAACAAAAATAAAGAATAAAATTTCATAATTCTGTGTATTTTTTAAATTAAAATAGCGTTTTTACAATACTAAGTACAGGATCAATACCAAGTAACAACGATTTTGATACCGTTTCGACGACCGACCAAGGCCGCTCTCTATTCAACCACCACTTGTTTAGGGTTTCAGTCATTGAGTGCAATGGTATAGCCAACACTCGTATGGAAACGCAACGCAAAAGAGATTGACTGCGTTCTACAGCGATTGATTACTTTAAGTTGCAGTTTTGCGTGTGTAAAAGTAGACTATTTGCGACTGCAACCCCTTCTGCATCGCGATTAAATCGCTGCAGACGCTGCGGAAAATGTGTGAATCCGCTTTAATATTACAAAAACAAATCTTGCTCACTCTAATACTATGAATTACTTTCTCTTTTACTCACTTGATTACACATGGGATCTCAATTGGGATATACACCAAAAGAAAAAAAACTGTATTTTACTTTAAATAATAGCTTTAATAAGAATCTATTTTAAAGCATTTTAAAGTAATAAATAACAGACAGACGTCGACGTAACGTAAACAAAAAACTCATTACTTTGTTTCTTATTTTTTTCTGAAACCAGTATACCAGAAGTTACGAGTTTTGTTAGACACCACGGTTTGATTATACAGTTTAACTTCATAAACTTTTTTCATAAATGCTTACTTTTTATTATTATAAATGCGAAATAATCGTTTATTTGTTGATTTGTTCCGTTTTTACGATTCATTGCCTGACCCGATCGATGCAAAATGTATACCGGGAGAACATTTACACAGCCATTCCCTTGTGCCAAGGTATGATCAAATAATCATGCTCGTTTAAGAAAACCATTTGTTTAGGCGATTACCTGCTATAATCAAAATTGTTTTATGAGAGCAAAGTTCACAAAAATAATACTTAATTGTGCTATAATAGCATGCAAAAAACACATCTACATAATTCACATATGAATACTTTCGACGATTTTGATAAATTTCAAGTATATTTATGTATGTGCACACTAATACATCGATTTCCTCAAATCAACATATTCTCTTAACTATTACTAAACCCATAAATCACCTATTTTCGTAAAAATAAGCTTTGTATGCCATACTACCCCTACACCATCCAGACTAAAGAGGGGTGTATTAAATTATAGGCTATGAAACTCATTGGGTCAATAATAATCCAGCTAAAATTCGAACTTAAAAAAAACGTCAGCTCGTCCACTCGAGAAACATTATCTTTGCTCAGGCAAGAAAGGTCAAACAGGTATTTCGATGCTGTTCTTGCAACTTATTAGCTTGGGAAACTGTGCCAATAACCTCTTACGGTATAAATTATCTAGGATTAAAACATAAATGTGTATAGTCAAGTGCTGATGCATGGCATGAGCTCCTTTGAGACAGATTATATTTTTAAAGCTAATTTGGACCAAATTACGGGATATGGGTCGTTCTACTTTTTTACCGACAATGTATCGTCATTATTCAATATTTTGCGTTTTTCAACTATTGACAATTATGGTTTTAATTTTTGATTTTAAAATACGTTGCGTGATTTTTTATTTGGACTAATTAATGATTATTTTGGTGGCGGTAATGTTTTTTTCTTTATGGTGGGTTTTCAGAATATACTGTGACAGAGTGGCCGTTTTCAGAGGAGACAAAATTTTGTATTACCACTCTGTCACGCGATTCTATGAAAAACAAACTTATAAAAAAAAACACCGGATAGAGAAAGCGAAAGATTATTTAGTACTAATAGATGAATAAATGTTTGGACGTATATTCAAACACTAAAACATTAATAATCAATACTCTAACTGATAACGTATGGTAAAATGAGGACAGGCAATTGTCGGTAAAAAAGAAGAATGACCCATATAATGTATTTATGACTTGCATTGTAACAATTTTAAAAGATATGCAAGGATCGGACAAACACCCGTCATTTTCGAAACATAACCCTGTTCCGTACAGCAGAGACTTCCTTAGGTATATTGTTAATAAAAAATATTATTACATATTATATAGAATTGTTATACTATAATTAATTCAACGACAATTTTATTATTGATTGACATTCCGGTGTCTATGTTTGAGAAAAAATCAGTTTCGCCAATAATAAAGAATGACCGATTTTTTTTCCAAAATTTAACTTGTGAATTTAGGACCCATTTATGAGTTGAAAAAAATCGTTCACAGTCTACGGGCGTCATTGGGGCATATCTAATCGTTGACATTGGTATAATGTTCTTCCAATATGGCTATGGCTCGGCGTTAATTTTCTTCAGAGTTTGTTTTACAGTAACATAATCAGGATTTCTATTTAGCTACACTAACTGGACATTGTGTGTAAACGTGTTAATAAATAAATAATATAAAATACTTGCGACCGCTACAAGGGCTTCGCCCGCTGCAAGTTTTTTTTATTTCTTGCATGACACTTAGTGTTATGAACAAAGAGCGGAATTCTTCATAGCAAAAATCAAACTGTCAGAGGGATTGACCTAACTGTTTTATCGACTTATCGATAAATATTTGTCACTTAACGAAACAAAGTTAAAGTAATGAAATCAGGCTTTTGAATATACATACAAAAAAACAAATTAACGGTGTCCCTAATTAGCTAACCGCCACTGTACTTTAGTATAATAGTAAAGAATAAAACATTAAATACTTTTTTTTAAATTTTCTATATGAAACTTATCATTAAAAATTAAAAACAAATATTGCTAAGAGTAGGTAACTAATCTTCATTCAAAATAACAAAGTCGAAATCTAAATCTGTACTAAATATGTTTTCTTCATCTTCCCTGTAGTAAAAGAAAATAGTCATTATTTTTTCAACATTTTCATATTTCAAATTACTCCTTTTTTCATTGTAGATCTAGGAATTTATAAGATGGAAACGAGCGTTCTACCTCAGTTGAAGTAACAGGAGCATATTTGTAGTACTCGATAACGGTGCTTTGGCTGTAATCACATTTTTCTATAAAATCAGCATGTTTGCGTATGATGTCATAGTCCGGAATTCTATCTAGTACTTTTTCAAGTTTTATTTGCACTGTCTGAGATCCACACCAATTTAGAATACTTCTCACCTGGTCAAGTATTAGCAGAGAGTCTAATAAGGATAAACAGGATGTTTGTAATTTGATTATTGCGTCACGTAAAATGCCATAACTTTCTTTTATGTACAACAGATCATTTCTCAAATTGTTGTGCTTGAGTACTCTTTTAGCTTCTCTTATTGCAGCCGACTCTTTTGAATTAAAGTTTGAAATTACTTCTGTAATACATTCCAAATTTTCTGCATAATATATATAGCTGCATTAAGCTATGTGCCCCACCTAGTTATAATAGGTTTTGGAGGCAATGGTACGGATGGACAAATTTGTTTGAATAAGCGGACTCTATGTAGAGACTTTAAAAATATTTTTTTACGTTGTATATTAAGGCGTCAACACTTTTATATTGAGATCGTATGTGCTCGCAGACTCTATGTAATCCATGTGCCAGACATGTAACATGTAGTAGATTTGGAAATGTAGCTTTTAAGATTTTACCAGCCTTTATCATGCACTATCAGTGATCAAAACAAGGACATTTCTAACATGCTCATTATATGAATTGTGCCAAATAAACTGCAATTGCTTTTTTAAGTATTCGGCCACTGAGTTACCATTAACTTTTTCAAAAAAATTACTTCCGACTAAGTAAGATTCGCAACAATAATTTTCGTCGACTGTTATCCTATCAGGTTCTTGCGTATGTCTTGAACTGTTTGTTGGTAAACTATATCTAAGTATACTTTTCTCAGCAATGATTCATCCGGAAGTGATTTTGATGTACAGGAACAACCAATATATTTTTGGAAAAAAAATATTAACTGTGGTTGTTAATCTTTTTCCATGGAATATTGCACGAAACTAAAAATATGATTAAATCTATATAGAATGTGTCTGAACTCGTACTTTTTGAGCATTGTGGCAAATGAGTTTTACTCACTAAATGACTTTCAACACAATGTTTCTTTAGCTGATGTAAATGAACGTCACATTTAGAGCAATATATTGTGGAAGAATCTTCTATGAAACTAAGAGAAGAATCTTTCTGTATCCATTTTTTTATTGTTTTTCATTTAGGATTAACCATTTTAGTAGCACGGCACGGAAATCACTCATGAAACTCAAGTGAGATGACATATGTGACGCTGACATGATTTACTTTAATATGGAGATGCAAGTTGCTTATCAAAGAGGTCAAATGTTACAGAATAATCTTTTTAGTTGATTATGGATACCTAATGCGATATTATTCCGTAACATCGATAAGTCGATAAAACAGTTAGGTCAATCCCTCTGACAGTTTGATTTTTGCTATGAAGAATTCCGCTCTTTGGTTATGAAAAATAGATAGTAGCCGATTCTCACAACTTACTAAATATGCATATAAAATTTCATAATAATCGGTCATGCCGTTTCGGAGGAGTATGGTAACTAGCACTGTGACACGAGAATTTTGTATATTAGATAATATCGTAGCATCATAAGGAAGTCTCTGCTATACGGAACAGGGTTATGTTTTGATAATGACGGGCGTTTGTCCGATCCTCGGTTATACGATTGTTCACATGTCCAGCCCTGTGACGCAAACATGTGCTTGACAAAAACAACAGGGAAATGAGCGGATGTTCACAATTCAATGCAATTTAAAAAAACATTGTAGTTCTAACTGTCACCACCTCAAACATTTTTTTTATGCTATAAATGCTAATTTCAAAGTGTCATTATTTAACTGTTTATCGGGCATAATCGCGATGCGATCATCCAAATATTTCCTATTAAGTAGTACGTACCGTCAGAGCCGGGTGGAAGAGGCAGCAGCGGGTGGGCGGACACGCTCGCGTTCAGCGTCCCCTGAGCGGTCCCCTGGGCGGACACGTTGCCACGCGACGAGCGAAGCGAGCGCGACGCTCGGAACGAGGCCGACCTGCCGACAGTCGGGCAGAGGATGGTGACACCAGCTTTTTGATAGAGCGCGCTGCCAACTCAACTACGGGACGGCACTTCAATGATGGAACTGCTTTGTTTGGTTCATGTTTCCTTTTGTCTTTCGGGTTTCAGTCATTCAAATTTAAAATGAACAACGTGATGTTGCGTATTCAATGAAACACATAGCCTAAACAGGCATGAAACCTGATCGAATTTTCTTGTTTTGGCCAATCATAAAACTTAATCAAATACAAACAACTGTTTTACGGAAGGTACTACCTAAATTTAGGATGTCACAATAACAGATTTTGTGCAAATAGTGAACTTGAATTTGAGTAAACCATTCAACATAATATATTATATAATAATATCCTTGCTCTAGCCCTCTTGCTAAATGATATTTTGAATAGAATTTCTTGCTTATATCATACGATAAACGTCTCGATAGATTTTACGAGCGCGGCGCTGTATATAGAGACCCATTTATATATTAAGATAAGTACAGTACATCAGTCGGTCTGGTAGAATAAGCTGTTGATTATATAACCCTTGATATTCTATATTTGCATATCCAACAATCTTATTTTACTCAGCACCGATTAAAATTACCCTAAATTAAACGACCACACCATCCTCTGACCGATTGTCGCAGTGCCATACAACATAGCAAAAACATCCGTCGATAGATTTAAAAAAAGCCAATGTCTCAATGGATACAGCGCATGCTCGAACTTTCTAATCACCATTGAAATAAATACTCGTAAATACTTAATATCGAAAGCCTCTTTAACCTTTTGCAACGACAAACGACAAGTTTTGTCATTTTAGAGAACTTTACGTTGCATCATGCTTTAACTTCGTAAAGAACAAAATCTTCTTTTAAAAAACACACACAAGCCAAAACCAAATACTGTGTCACCCAGCCCCGCCCATGCTACCCACTGATGTTCAACATAACGTAATTAAATAGACATTTCTCTTGGTTTCAATTAGACTCTCAAATATTATGAACCATATCACTCACTACATAAACCCTCTGATTCTTGTTGCTTCTATGTTACCGCTCAGACGCAATTAATACTACCACTACCTACTGTCTCACGACTAGAAGCATACAAAAGATATCATTTACGAGAAAATAACCCAGCTTCAAGCCATCATTATGATTATCGGGCGCGGCACTACTGTCAGCGGACTTAAGTAATGTAGATGTACGTATATAAATTAAAATGACAATAAATAACTTAGATCACGAGCGATATTATCATATCATAACATTTGTAGTAATATACTTATCACGCTCTATGCTCTATTGCCTGCTAAAGCTGTTAGCTAAAATTTTGATCAACATGCCAATGTTTCTACATCTCACGGAACTCACTGGAATAGATAAGCTTTCTGTTAGAAAAAACCGTTAGACTGTACCTTTGGAATGTCTGTCGTTTCACATAGTTGTCCCTGACAAATTCAACGATTTGCTTTTGAGTTTTCCCGCTATACCTGTAAACATTCATAGACGACAGTAAAATTCCCTATAGTATCGTTATTTAATATCTATATATGTTTACTTTTACAAGTACACAAACATATAATTATCTTTTAACAATAGATTACAGACGACTCCGCAAGAGCTGCATTAAAGGAATGAATGAAACTGTTTTAGTCAGCAGTTACACTCGTGCTAAAGATTTAAAATAAGGTGACTGTGGGCAAGACCGTCTACACGCTATCACTTCTGTTTTTGAATAGGTATACAAGCGACCGCTCGCTCGGTAAAACAGCATTTTGTTATAGTTCCATCACTTCATAATAGATGCAGCTACGACAAACACTTTTGAAGTAATTTAAGTTTCAAGTTTTTTCGTGTTTTGAACTTGATGGGCAAGTTAACGACCTGTTCGAAAAAAAAACATAAAAAAAAGAAATTCAAGGTGTTTTGGATTAAAAAGTAACTATGTAAGAAATTTGATAACCGCCTCATATATTACCGTTATTTAATAATACAAAAGTAATCTAGTTTTGTAATTATTAATATGTGAATTTCTAATCTAAAAATTGTTCCAAGTTGGAAAGACCGTCTACAATATAGTGGTGGTAGGACCCTGTGCAGGGTCCGTCCGGATCGCTACCACCATCTTATCCATTAACCACCCGCCAAGCAACAGTGTTCGCATTATTGTGTTCCGGCGTGGGGATAAGACAACCGGTGAAATTACTAGCATAGAGGCATTCCATCTTAGTCCTCAGGGTTGGCAACGCATTTGAGGTCTTAGGATTATGGTCTTGAGAATTCAAATGTGTATGGGTCTCAGATTCCACTTACCATCAGGTGGCCTGAGTGCTCGTGTGCCTTCTCCTTAACATAAAAAAAAAAAAAAAAAAAAATCGAGGGAAGTCCGTCATATGCCGGTCTTAACTAAAAGCAGATATTGCCAACCTTTTCCGCATTATGAATTTTATTCTTGGTTCTTATATTCTTGCGTCCGTTATAATTGTAACAATAAACCATTATGCTCTTTAAAAATATTAATTTTACTGTAGTTATTTTGAACCAGCCAGAACTCTTAAACGAAGGAGTTCTCTTTTCATGTTCCTTTAAATTTGCTGGTGACTAGCTGATGGTGATGACAATTATATTCATTGTGATCACTTTATGAAGGTTTTTCATTCATTACAATGACGTGTTAAGATTTTTGGTACAATGAAAACATTTATTATTATAATGAGGTTTTTCTCTATACTAAAATACTTAAGGTATCACGCCGCTACGTGACGTGTTACTCCTCGGCCTTACATAACCTGATAATTTACGTATGTATTGTATGTATTTTAAAAAGTTATAGGTTTTGATTTGCCAATCAGTATTTGAAATAAACTTAAAAGTTATACTATTAAAATTATTTTTGATCTTTTTTTTGGGAAACCCAATAAATAAGTATGTACCTACATATAATTATTTCCCATAAAAGGTTTACTACCCCATTTACGTAAAATAAATACGACTTGCCAATAAATAATAAAAATTGAGTTTAAATCAAATCTAAACCTTATATTAACAAGTTTAAAATACACTCTTCATCGTCTTGTTTCTTTCTTTTTAAGGATTCGAACACAAACATATAAGCACCCATAGTTTGGCTAATACCATTACTAGACGGACTTACCTTAAACTACACGGGAAGTCCGTCTACTCGCCGAATTTGAAAAAATACTATTGTTTTTGCTTAACTAGTGAATAAAATGATCTGTCACTATAGCTGAACTACTATTTATGAAATTCTTCATCGTATGCGATTACAAGCGGTAACGTAGGTGAATAATTAACGCAGCTAGATCACTACGAACTTTAAAAAAAATGAAGTATGCCGGTCTTACCCACAGTGACTTACATCTGTTTTTCTGGTGTTATATCACGCACTAACAATGGGTCCTGGAATGAAAACTGTAACCAGCACGAGGTATGAATAGCAGGATAGCATTTGTAAAAAGCGCTTCTAAAGCCGGAGTCCTAAATTATAGTTCGACTATACCTTATAAAGAGATAACACTATGTTCAAAGTTTCTATCTTCTACAGCCCCTAAAGTTCTTACTTAACCTAATATTATCTTTTCTCAAAATCTATGAACCTTATTGTTTAATTTTTTGCTTTTGCTTCAATATATTTTAGCTTTTGCTTTAAAGTTGACTATCCCAAAACATTCTGTACAGTAAGAGACCTAATGGTTCCCAAGACCCCTCTTTCCCTCTTTCTTCTTTCGGATTTACCCATACTGTTTGTTACTTTAAGTAAAGTATTTATAAATTGTCCTTATATAAACAAATGTACTATCTTTTTTTTTCTGTGCATCAACTATAGTTTCAAATTGATTATTTGATCGACTGGTAAAGAAAGTCATTAAGTATTAAATCCACCATTTGGGCTTGTTTATGGGCTACAGAAATTAAAGAAAAAAAAAATACCATAAATCTAAAAAATATCTTAAATCAGAGCACATAAATATAATTTAATATAACGACCTTAAAATTAAAAGCAAATCTTTCACGACTAGGGCTCTAAGTAAACCTCAATTGTACTTGTAGTAGGGGAGCCCACGATGCTAAATGTGGATTTACTCGCGTGTCGTGGGGACATATTGGATTTAGGTTACGAGGGCTGCACTGAAAGTTTCGGGAATCTAATACTTAGAAACATATTTTTGACACATATCATACCTTTTTATAATCTCTAAAGTTTCATTATTTTAACACATTGGCCACATAGAAAAAAAAACGATGGTTCGGTTTCAATTGTTTTTTGAAGTCGTCGAGTCGCTGCTGAAAATGGAATTGTCCCGTGAAAATTTAAGAGCTATGATTTATTACGACTTTAAAAGTGGATTATCACAAAAACAATGTGGAGACCGGATGATTGTTGCTTTTAGTAATGAAGCACCTTCAAAGACGACAATATACAGATGGTATGCAGAATTTCAACGTGGCCGTCTATCCCTCACGGACGACGTGCGTGAAGGTCGACCAAAATCGGCAGTCAAGCAAGAAGACGTCGATGCTGTGCGTCAGCTGATAAAGGAAGACCGACATGTGTCATATCGGGAGATTCAAGAGTGTTTGGGCATTGGAATGAGTTCGATACAAATCATTTTACAGGAACAATTAGGCGTGCGAAAGTTGTTTTCCCGTTGGATCCCTCACTTATTGTCTGAGGAGCAGAAAACGACTCGTGTCAATTGGTGCCTCAGAACTTTGAATAAATTCAACGGAGGAAGCTCAAATGCAGTTTTTAGCATTGTATCCGGTGACGAGTGTTGGATATATGCATATGAGCCTGAAAATAAAAACCAATCTCGAGTATGGGTCTACGAAGATGAGCTCAAGCCGACAAAAGTTATTCGTTCTCGCAGCACGGCCAAAAAGATGGTGGCTACGTTTGTCTCCAAATCGGGTCACGTGGCTACTATTCCGCTTGAAGATCGTAGAACGGTCAATGCCGATTGGTACACCACTATTTGTTTGCCGAGTATCTTTGCTGAACTCCGAAAAATAAACCCTAGTCGCCGCATTATCCTTCACCACGACAATGCCAGCCCTCACACCGCTCGGAAAACAACCGAGTACCTGGACGGTGAAAAAGTCGAATTACTGGACCATCCTCCATACACCCCCGACTTAAGCCCCAATGACTTTTTCACATTCCCCAAAATTAAGGATAAGTTGCGTGGTCAGCGGTTTCAGACGCCGGAAGCAGCAGTGGAGGCTTTTTAAATGGCCATTTTGTCGACCCCTACTTCAGACTTCAATAAGTGCTTTAATGACTGGTTCGATCGCATGGAAAAGTGCATAAAATATAAAGGAGAATACTTTGAAAAACAATAAAAATACTTTTATACATGCATATTTATTTCTATTCCCGAAACTTTCAGTTTGACCCTCGTACATGATGTTTACCTGTCACTAGTAGGTTAACGACTACAGGCTTTCAAAAATGAAGAAAAAACCAGCCAATAGGAAATACTCGAGCGCGTCAAATATTCATAGTGTATTTATATACTTCACGTAGTTCTGATGACGACGGAGGTATGTTACGGAAAGGTACCAAATCGGGGAAAAAAAGTTATTCGAGCGCGTCTGATTTTCAGAAGGCATATTAAGAAAACCTCAAAGAATCTCCCATGCAAAAGGCTGACAATTCGGACGTGACGCAAACTTGTGGCGGCTCTTTGAAAATTCTTAAAAAAGACGCTATTTAAATACTCGAGTGCGTCGGATTGTTATACAGACGGTTCACCCGTGATATCTCTTGATCTGGTGATTTTTTGAAGAGATTTTCTTAACCTGACAATTTGTGAAAAAAAAAACGACACTGCTAAATGTACTTTTTACTAACCAGTCATAATCGGCTTATGCAAAATAACGAATCCAAACTCAGTAGGTTACATACATCGGAAATCCTGTTGCCACCTTCCGGCTCCATCATGAGATTAGCTCTTAGACATCATAATTTTTCATTGCTGTCGGATTTACATATGTATTCCATATTGATACCCATTCCAATAACCATAACTGGTTCGAAATTGTCTCATAAGGTTTGAGACCCAAACATAGACGGAACGTAACAAAGCAGGTCCAAATATTCAGGGTGGTATTGGTATGGTGCGAGAGAGTAAAAGGTAGAAAAAGAGTGAGAAGGGAAGAATACAGCGGAGTGGGAAATACATAGTTCTCAGCAGTTGCAACCGCCACACTTCATTGGTGATTTTAACAACCTCGGCTTGTGGAAATGGGCAAATTATATTATTCCCGTGATCCTTGAATGATTTCCATCAAAATATTTAAAAAATAACCGCACTCGAGAATGTCCAGAGTGTCCAGGTCCTCGGTTTGACAGTCAATCCCGCTAAGACTCAAACTATTCATTTCGGCAGTCCTAAATTGTTATCCAGAGATGACTTTACGAGTCTCTCGCCCGTTTATATTGATGGGTTGCTTATTCCTTTTTCACATCAAATCAAAAACCTGGGTATCATCATGGAGATGTCGCGTCAGTGTGGTTTCTTAGGCGGCTTCGTAACTTTCTCACTCTTGCGACTAGAATTGCGCTTGCTCAGTCATTGCTTCTCCCTATTTTAGATTATGCTGATGTGTGCTCTTTAAGTCTTACTGCGGAGCAGCTTAATAAGCTTGAGCACATTCAAAATATGTGCATTTTGGTTCATATTTGATTTACGTAAATATGACCACCTCTCTAATTTTTGTTAGCAACTCAAGTGGCTTCCTTACCGTTTTCGCCGGTACTTTCATATTCTTAATCTCTACTGTGTTCTGTTCTTCTCAGTAACCTCGCGTTACCTCAAGGAGCGTTTAACTTCTTCACGTCGATTCGTTGCTCCCAAAAATATTGTTTCAACTGTACCCTGCTCCTCATCTAAATTTTACAACAATTCCTTTACTTTTCAGGCTGTCCGTCTGTGGAACTCCATTCATGTGTAGCTGCGGCAGGCTAAATCTTTACCTATCTTTAAGAAACATCTTCATGACCACTTTTTGTCGCAGTCGTAATTATATTGCCTCAGTTCATTTCTCTCACTATGTTTCACTATGTATTTCTGTCTTGTTGCTGTTTTTTTTTCTTTCCCTGATGTTGATGTTTTGGTATTTATTAATTATTATCACTTTAGTTATGTAAGTCATTATAATGTATTTATTTATATTTGATTATCTATTTATTAGTTTGATAAGCATATATTTATATCTATATTATGTTTTATATCTAGCATAGTTTTTTGTTATTGTTCGTAGTTAGCCTGCACCACCTACTGAGTAAAATGTTTTAATTTAACACCTTATCCCTTCTAAGATCGGAAAAGTCTGGAAGAGATCGCTAATCAGCGATAAGATCGCCTGTTGTTTACCTGGATGTTTTTAATTGTGCTATTTCTCTGTAATGTTTTTGTTTGGTGGACAACAAAGGGTTTTGTATTGTATTGTATTGTAATGTAATGTCCAGGTGACCTTTTTTTTCAACTTTGTTACTTCTATTTCCTTATGTCACGAGCAAATCGTCAGATTAGTAAAATGTTCACTTATCTACAAATAATTAACTCACTCTTTGTTGTTGGTATATCTGTAGTTCTGCATACCCCACTCTGGGAATGAAGGCGTCATTTTATGTTATGTATGTTATGTAATTAACTCACCTTCCTTGCCTTAATATGACGCGCTCGAGTTTTTATAACATTCGATTTTTGTTATTTTATTCTGCACGGCAACCCTAGACGCGCGACCCTATATAGAGGGTTTATATTCGGTGATTTCGATGGGGGTACTCAACAGGGAACAAGGAATCCCCCATATGTTAATCTGCCTCGCTCGACTAAATCTCGAAATCCCCTCTTGGGCTCCCCCTACTGTTGAGTTACAGTTAGTTGCAAAAGTGAGTCAATATTAAAGCATAGTTCATTTAGAATTGGCACGTATAAATTAATTTTAAAAAAATGTTTCTTGAATTCTTATTTCAAAACTGACAATCACGGTTTGTTGACAACCTTTTGATGTTTAAATGGTGCAAAAATTATAGACCTTGATCAATGCGTTTAATAGTTATCGACAATGGAACTTGAAAAAAGGAAAGTAATTGTAAACAAATACTTGGAAAATCCATCATGGTCTGGGTCGAAGATAGCTAAGGCACTAAATTTCCACAAAAGTACTGTTTGTAGAATTATAAAACGATACAAGGAGACCCTGTCTTGCCGCAGACAGACACAGATCCATCGTAAATTGGGTACCAGGGATAGAGAACTTAAAAAGAAAGTGTTGAGAGCTGTTGAACAAAATCCAGGGCTGTCCGATTACGATCTGTCCCGTAAATTAAAAAAAAGTCGCAGTACTGTGAGACGGATTCGCCTTCGAGCTGGTTATAAGAGCTATGTAGCTATTAAGAAGCCAAATCGCACCATGAAGCAGAACCTTCAAGTTAAAAAGCGACCTCGCTTGTTGTATGACAAAGTTTTAACAAAATTCAAAGGGTGCTTCTTGATGGACGACGAAACGTATGTTAAACTCGATTTTAAGCAACTGCCCGGTTCAAAGTATTACTTGGCTGATGCTAGAGGAAATGTTCAAGAAAAGTATAAGTTTATTAAATTGGAAGAAATCGCAAAAAAGGACATGATATGGCAAGCGATCTGTAGTTGTGGCTTAAAGACCAAAATTTTCGTTACGTCTTCTACAATGGCGTCAGATGTTTACATGAAAGAGTGCCTGCAGAAACGAGTTTTGCCTTTCATTCGAAACCACCGTCTTCCTGTGAAGTTTTGGCCAGATTTAGCAAGCTGCCATTACTCAAAAAAGGTACTACAGTGGTATGAAACCAATCAGGTCGATTACGTGCCTCATGACATGAATCCTCCAAATTGTCCACAGTTTCGACCAATTGAGAACTACTGGGCAATTATGAAAGGGAAACTCAAAAAGAGTGGCAAAATGGTCAAAGATGTAAATTCGTTACGAACTACATGGAATCTTCAAGCCAAAAAAGTAAATAAAAGCACTGTTCAGAAGAAGATGGGATCTATTACGAAATAAGTTCGGAATTACATACATTGTTTTGACAACTGAATATTTTTAGTGTAAAATGTAAAATAATAATACATATTTTACAATTTATAGTATTAAATGTTTTATTTCATTAGTTATTTTAAATTTTATAACCTTAGTAATATGTACCACTTCTAAATGAACGCACCTTAGTAGAATGTTAATGAGTTGATGACAATCAACGTCAATTTCAAATGCTTCATACAGAATATACTTCTTGAAGTTCGCTACAAAACCTCTGAACAGAATGATTTACTTGTTATTTATAAGTAGTTGTTTATTAATTTTGAACCAAAAACTACTTTTCTAGTTATTGCAGAATTTTAATCCGTTACCAAAGTGAACAAACAACCAGTTCGGTTTGTATGGCTAGTTTGTGTCGGTACTAAAGTGATTCGTGGGTGAATCAACTTTTAAGGTACTCCCCAATTTTCGACATGTCTCACTATGTCACCTTAATTTGGTAGAATGCAATATTTTTTTTTGATGTGGTCAATATACTGAATAAATCAGACAATTAAACTTACTTTCTAGCTGACAAATTTAAAAATTCTTCTAGGATTTACACAAATATATCAGGTAACGCAGGGGACGACGTTGTCCCGGAGTTTTGTATGAAAAACGTGCATTTTCCACTGCGTTACCATGTTTTTACAAAATTATGGAATTGGTTTATGATAATGAATAGTGAAATCCGAAAATCTGATTATCTAATTTTAACATGTGTAAACCATTATCAATCTCACATATTCTAGTAAGTTTTTATTAGCGTGTAGAAAAGGAGAACTTTAAAAGTTGATTCACCCTCGTACACCGAAAAAAAATGGCTGATTTAAATAATCTCCAACCCATTGTAAAAAGGCTTATTTCGGGTTGCCATAGATAGAATTAAAATATAAGAAAAATAAATCAAGTTAAATATAACATAGTTTACGTAACAATTAATTAAAAACTGTAAATGACATGTCTCGCCGTTATAGAGAAACTAGCCAACCATATACTCACCTGAACGAAGAGCCTCTGGACATCACGCGAGTTTTGTGCCTAGGGATACGCGGCACACTCGAACAACGGAAGAACCCATGATTCTCCACGCATTTTTTCCAAAAGTTCTTGCACTCATTACGGCCTTCGAAAAAAAACTCCACCACGTCGCGGTGATAGCCCTATAAAAATACTTTCCGTTATACCCACGCATTTTACTCATCCATACTAATATTATAAATGTAAAAGTAACTTCGTCTGTCTATTTGTTACGCTACTACGGGTAAACCGCTGAACCGATATCGATGAAATTTCGCACGTTGATTTCGAGTGACACTAAACTAAAAACAAAACCAATAGTGATACTATAGCGATTAAAAATAATTTACATTCTTTTTTGCATAGTGTCACTCTCGAAATTAACGTGCGATTTATTATGGAGATGAGTTGTTTGTTTGGGAAAGACAAATAAAGACGCGAGGAGCGATAACGACTTCTGCGCAGAAGGAGTAATAAAATTCTATTTATGCGAAAAGTGCAGAGAAATATTATCCTACTAATATTCTAAATGCGAAAGTATGGGTGTGTGTTAGTTGTTACTCATTCACGATGCAACGATTGGATAGCCCTGGATGAAATTTAGAATAGAGATAGCCTATGACCTAGATCACAGATAAGTAATAGTACAAATACAGAAGTTGCATTCCCTAACAAAAACGCTGTTTAGGCATGATAAAGGTGCCTAATCCATGCCTCTCTGACTATCACGCCAAGAATACATCAATGAGGGAAAAAAATGTTCTAGCTCGCCAAATGTCGCTTGAATAAGGTGAGTCGACAATAAGTACATGTTACTTTTTTCTACTTATTGACACGAATTTTGTAATAAGGAATAAATGTATATATTTATAATTATTTTACTGTAATACTTAATGTTTAGTTTCCCGTCTTTGAATTGCCGATTATTTTAATGGCAGAGAAAATTTTGAACCCAATAAATACCTTCACTAAGTATAGGGAGGGAAAGCAAGAGCCTGGACGATTAAGGTTAATATTTTTGAACAAATTAAGTAGTGAGGTGCCCAGATGATTCATAATTATTTCATCGAAATTATTTAAAAACGTTGCTTACAAATGTTTAACATGTAGGTAATTGCAGATAGATTCCGGGGGGCGCTTATGTAATTTTATAAAATATAAAAGTTATTTTGTCGCATAAACATATTTTATTTGTTTTTTTTATTTTTACATATGCGATTTGGCTGTTAAATAACACCTCCTCAGTAGTCGATTACTTGGGTAATCAAAATTACTGTAATACTGTACTATGATAACATTTGTAATCGATTACTTTGGAATCGGTTTCGAAAACCACTACTGAAGTCTTGATTTCTCGGTAGTGAAGTACCTACTTAAGTAATCTGAATTACTTAACTCCAGTTCCAGACTAGATTACATCATTGGAAAACCTTATTTTATACTTTTATTAATGTCACTCAAGTAAAATTGTTTTTGTTTTAATTCTCAAAGCACAGCATAAATATAGCTAAAGCTTAATAATAAGTACTAATAGAAGGGCATCTTCGGCGTCGTTGTATGGATTTTACAGCAAAGCCGTCAAATAATTACCTACAGCACCCCACGCCCCGCCTTACCTCTCTCGCCTGTCGCAAAAATAGGGTTTCTACAAGTATATAATAGTAATTGAGCCCGCGACCTCGTTCGCATAGAATGGGAAAACCAGCCAAGTCAGCCCTTAAACTACATATTTGGATTTTGCATAGAACTTGGCACTCAATCTCAGATCTCCATTCTTTTTGCGGCGAAGCCCACAGCAGAGAATAATTTTTGTATTGAACTTGGCTCTCCTTTTTTACATTTATGTTTTTGGTGGGATATCATTACTTTTTGTAGGTAAGTCTTACCTACTTAGGCTACTTACTAAAAATACAATTATTATATATTTAAACTATTGCCTATACTATACTAAACCTTCGTACCTACTTATTATAGGAATTGTAATAATAATAAGTATATACACCTACCTACTTATAACTATAAAATTATTATTTATTTAAACTATTGCCTATACTATAATACTATACGTACGTACCTACTTATTAAAGAAATTGTAATAATAATATTACTACAAATTATAAGTTTTCCTTAAGAAAACTATGCAATTTCGCAGCATAAATCGCAACCTTATAGGTCAGATATCGAGAGACAACCGGACAGCAAGGCTCGCTCGGCCACGTTCGCGTCAACGGTTCGATTCGGTCGTCACAGCGCCCCACCCACCCCGCCCGCGCCGCTCCGGCGTCACTCGGCGCGCGCGCGTCGTGTATATACCGAAAATCTAAATGCCTATTATTTTATCATTAGTAGGTAATGATTTTACACTATTGATGTGCGCTAAATATAAAAATAATAATTAATCCCAGTTAATAACGTAGGTACCCTAAGTAATATTAGGTATTTATGTTAAGCGTTCATAATAGAATCTAATTATTTAAAAATTGACAGTTTTTTATTTATTCCTTTGTATTCATCTAATTACCTATCTGCATACCAAATTTTAACTCTCTAGGTCATCTGGAACTGGGTTAGAGTTTTGGTCTATAGGTCAGTCAATGATACAAATGAGGAATTTTGGACATTAAGTAATATCTAAATAACCGTTTGAGATAAGCTTATGAAATTTAGAACACATATGTATCTCGCAAGTCTCAATATATGAGCCAAATTTGATACGTTTATGTAAAATAGTTTTTGATTTATGAGGGGGTCAAAAGTGGCTCCGAATGGTTCGTGTAATATTACACACGGTGCGGCTCGCCAGTTCTGTTTCTTGAACTTGGCTTGACACGCTCCCGCGAGACTAGAACTGGATCGCGTTTAAAATCGACATCTGGGATTCCTCATGATTTCTGAATAGGAATCTGTAGTCAGAATTAAGAAAAATAGCCGCCATTTTGAACTTCGTAATTCTTGAACAGATTGGCGTTCAAAATCGATCGTACGAGTATACCCATTATATTTTCATAATTTCTTATGCACTAATTTCATTTGCAATAGTGGTCACTAGCTATAATCCTTTATTATCCCTTATATCACATTTCACATACTAAAATTTAATTTGCAATAGTATTTTTTCTGAAATCGTAAACCTTTCAGGTATTTTTTACACGCCATCGTATAGAGCGCAATAGGTTAGGTTAGGTTTGTTTTATTACAAATTCGGAATAGTTCACGACTTCAGATAAAGTGCCTTTATGGCAAGTGAATATTATGAGTTATGAGTTATGACACAATGATCGTTATGGCATATAAAATGATATCAATTGAATTTCGGGCAATTTAAATTATTGTATATGAAATCCGGTCAAACGATCGATATCTGGGATTCCACATGATTTCTGAATACGAATCTGTACTTATAATTAAACAAAACGGCCGCCATTTTGAACTTTGTGGTTTTTGATCGGATTGCGTTCAAAATCGATATCTGGGTTTCCTCATGATTTCTGAATAGGAGTCTGAAGTCAGAATTGAGAAAAATGGCTGCCATTTTTAACTTCGTAGTTCTTGAACGAATTGCATTCAAAATCGATATCAAGGATTCCTCATGATTTCTGAATATGAATCTGTAGTCAGAATTAAGATAAATGGCCGCTATATTGAACTTCGTAGTACTTGAACCGATTGCGTTCAAAATCGATAGGGATAGGATAGGTTTAGGATCACGAAAGCCACAGTATAATAATAGCTAAATTATGTACTTAACACGAATGACAATGTATAAACCAGAATGGCACCTACACAATTTATTGAAAAATTGACCAAGATTAAGCTATTTTTTTCCTTTTGTAAACATTATAACATTTATAACTTACTATGAATTTTATCTTCAACAAACAAAACGGTTACGTACAGTACGATTAAAATCAGTAAACCATTCGACTTTTCTCGGCTATTATCAGGCAAAGCAGGAGACGAAAATGACACAAAAGACATTGCTGCTATTTCTTTTATGTAGCATATAAAATATCTTAAACGCAATGTATAACACCTACCGTGATGACTACAGTTAGGTCGTTCTAAGAAGGCCGATTTGACAGCTGCCAAAACCTAGCGTCTAGGAATGAGAAAAAAAATCGGTTACAAAAAATACCGACTTTCAAAACGTACCGATTTTTATCACTAAGGTTATGAAATCGATTAATTATAAAGTTACGTATTATACGTTCATATTATTTCGAAAGTTAAGGAGTTTTTTGATTCCAAAAGTTTTTTATAATCTAGAAGATTTTTTGGCTGTTTTTAGAAACAGTGCAAAAGTACAAACCGGCTCAAATAAAAACAATTGAACACAAAAACTACCGATACAACCGACACGGGACAACCGATGACAGTTATGTGAAGACTGACACGAAAAATCGTAGACGCGATAAAAATAAATCTTACTGCTCGCTCTGGATTACAGTCTTTTAACCAGAGTAATATGATTAATTATTTATTTTAAAATTTAAAATTCATAATGTATGTGTTCAATAAAAAAAGATAATAAAATATCCATTCTAAACCACGTAGCAATAATCGGATAGTTTTTGGTTCCGACGCGGTCACATTACTACGGTAATTGACGCAATACATAACTTTGTAATGGCGTCCTGCCAAATTACGAATCTATGGTAAATTCATGTTCCCGAGTGTTTTTTAACAACATAATATTACAGTTGTTCCTTGAAAATAATACTCAGTATTTGTAATGTATAGGTAACATTGTAAGTAATTCAAATTTTGAATTAAATTTCGTAGACGTCCGCACAATATTATCGCGGTATGAAACCAACAAACGTCAAATCGGCCTTCTTAGAACGACCAAACTGTAGACCTCGTTATCTTAGGGCAGTGAAATGTCACAACTGTCAAAATAGGGAAGCATGTGGCCAATTGGAACAATATCATATTTATAATTGCATTTTTAAGATGGTTTTGTATGACATATTTCATTGGAATCAATCGTAAATTGGACCATTTACAAAACAGCTCGTTCTCAATTTTTACCAAAAAATCAAAATCGGCAAGGTATTTTGTCTTTAATTTTTCTATTATATCAAAACAAAATTATGCTGACCGTAAATTCACATACTGAGTATTGAAGTACTTGTTAATGTCTTTCCACAGCAAATAAATAAGTCTGAAATTATTGGGTCACCCTTGACCAAGGAGACCTATACCTATAAAGATTAAAAAATAAATAACGAGAAAATGATGTCTAAATATTATTGATAGAACTATCTATAACTTATGAGTAAACTTTTAAGTAAAATGAAAGTTTAAGAGTTAAATAGTAACATTCTTGTTATTTATGATTGTCATTTTAGAATATTTACTTTACTTACAATAAATATCAAACTGTGCCAAATGCCCCCATGTTTCCCTATTTTGCCGTCAATGCCACAGAACTATATCGAGATAGAAGGAAAGAGTGTATGTACCTCGCGTGCCGAAAAGAGGTTCTGAGGACTGCATTGCTCGCCGCGATGCTCAGTCCGCTCTCGACCGCTTTCCTTGTGTGACGTTCTAATATAAAAACAAAATGCCCTGTTGCTCGATAATAAACTGTTTAAACACCACCAAAAAAGTAGGAGCTGTGAATCAAGATATTTATTTTCATAGGTAAGTACTCTTTTCCCTAAAATATCCGTTATTATTTATAAAACAATTTATTTTGTTGCATAGTATTAATTTCATATAAACAGTAACGGGCGAGTCCGTGTCTACTGCTACTTTTCCATTGCGGCTTTAATTTGACGCGCCAGACTTGGCATGCATTGAAAACCAGCAAAGAAAATAAACCAATCCAAACTGTCGAGCACTTGTCGAGACGCGTTCAAGGTTGATTTCTCATTTTTCTGTCAAAAGTAAGATATAGTGTTGTACCCGGCGATTTTCAATGCCGATTTCTTAGTCGATTAAAATAAATCTTGAAAACAGAAAAAATGATAATTATTTTTACAAGCGTTTATTTCACTTGCTATGTATGTATATGCGTATGTAAGTATGTATGTATGTATGGGTCAAATCTTGCAAATTAAATTTGACCCACTTCCCGTTAACGGAATGGACTGAAATTTGGACCATATATGTAAACTCAATGACAATGCAATATTATGGTATCTAAGAGATGATCTGATGATGGAACGTGGCGACAGGATCTCCGCTATTCTTAACGTAGACCCACCGTGTTAGGACTCAATAGTTTTGTCTCGATAAGCAGATAAAGATTTTGCAAAAAAAGTACAGTCGGCAGCAAAAACTTGTCCCAAAAATGTTTTTTTTACTATTATGTAGCCGTGAGATGAAGTAGTAGTCAAAATGAAATATTTTTGCCAAAAGGATAATAATTAAGTATAGTTTGCAATTTTGTTTCAGTTTTCCAAAAGATCCTATTATAAAAAATAGATGGATAGAAGCAACGGGTCGATAAAACTGGTTTCCTACAAAACACAGCCGGATTTCTTCTGTACATTTTCACAAAGATATCTTTACCTACTGGCCAATCAAAGTACCGGCGAATAATCAGTACAGCTTATCCGACTATAGATGTAGTGATAATGTCAAATAATGAAAAGGTATCTACATTTATACGTCACAATGTGTGTGTGTGTGTGTGTGTGTGTGTGTGTGTGTGTGTGTGTGTGTGTGTGTGTGTGTGTGTGTGTGTGTGCGTGCGTGCGTGCGTGCGTGCGTGCTTGCGTGCGTGCGTGCGTGCGTGCGTGCGTGTGTGTGTGTGTGTGTGTGTGTGTGTGTGTGTGCGTGTGTGCGTGTGTGTGTGTGCGTGCGCTCACGCGCGCTTTATGCTACAGACATAGTATTTTTTATGCTACAGATAAAAGGATCACCTTCTTTAGAGAAGGACTCTATCAAGACCACGCCAAGGAAAAGAAAGCTGGAAAAAGTGATTTTACTATTTATAAAATGATGACATACTAATTTGTATTAAAATTTGTGTAATTAGTAGTTCTGCATTATTATATTTCAACATATATTACACTTACAGAATATTAATGAACCATCCACATCAGACGAAACTTTAATTCATACACCAAAGAAGAAAAAAAATATGAACCAATTGAATAACGCAAGGCAAATGATAAAAGAAAAAGACAAACAAATTTAACGCTTGAAGGAAAAAAACCGTCGAAAAGTAAATAAAATACTTTCCCTAGAGGCATTTGCTGACGCTCTTCCGTTGCGACTTGCGATCGATGACACCACAGATTAGAAACGATTTTGTGTATGTTGTACACATCACTAAAAGACTCGCGTGACTTCAAAGTGCCTACGCAAAATGTTACACGCTCGGTTCTCATATAAAACGACGAACTCTTTCCTTCTATCTCGATATAGTTCTGTGGTCAATGCCCTAGGATAACGAGGTCTAATGATGACATTACTTACCAGTAGACCATCCATCTATTTTTTTTAGTTTACTACTTACCTATGAGTGTCTATGAGTGCGTTTCTAAGTTTCTTAGGGTGGTTATATGCTGTCATTTTTAATACTGACTCTAAATAATAAAGTTTCATATTAGTGAATATAAACATGTCACTCAATGGATACAATAATTAATTGATACTTCGGGTCCCGTCGTCCTCCGATTTCGTGAGATCAGAGTTTTACCGATGGAAACATACTATTCACTATATCTGTACATTATTATATCAAGTTGATTAAAAGTGACCTACATAAACAGAGGGCGGAATTTCTCATGGCAAAAATTGATATGTCATAGGGATAGAACGAAGTATTTTATCGACTATCGACAAGTAGTTCTGGTTCACGTAGCACAAGATCTTTTACCAAATAGAATTATACATCCTATCGATACATTACATTTAGCAAAATATTTTTCCAATGTTAACAATTCCCCTCTAGTAGCAGTCTTTTAGATTAACGTAGTATTTGGTAAATGTAGGTGTAGTTTTAATTATTATTGTATAGTTCTATGTCTTAGATTTAGCTTTATTTTAATTTGTTATTTACCGTTAATAAAGACATGTGTTTTAGACAAAAACAACATAATATTTACAAATTAAATCCTAAAACTTCACGTATTGTTGAAAACAATAACTAAATGCGAATTAATAATGACATTTACATTTTAATATAAAAGCAAAACTAAAATAATAAAGAGATTAGTGATTACACAATATCGATAACTGGAAAAGTCGATAAAGCAAAATGCTCTATCCCTATGACATTTCAATTTTGCCATGAGTACGGTTTATCTTCGTTACACAGAGGAAAAATATTTTGTTCGATTAAACATTGAAATAAATTAGGGCCTTAACTATGTACAATATTTTTGCAATTCACCCAATAAATGGTAGATTTTCGATATGATGGTATTTTGCTATGTCCCGAGTGAACAAAAAAGTCTAAATAATATTCTTGCTCGTTTTTTCTGGTAGTCATAACACTCCTATTTCAGAGATAATTTAGGCGGTAAAATAAAGTTTTGAGAAAATATAAACTAATTTGAAATTGAACTTCCATAGTAAACTAATTAAATTCAATACTAACCCAATGCTTAGATGTGTCGTAGACGGACTGCGGCAAATATATTGCCGTCTCGTGACTCGTAAAGTATGAGAACGAAAAAGTCTCATCTTCCTCAAAAATCACTAAAAACAATCTGTACTGTATGTACTACCAAAGATTGCGATTTAATCTTATAAAAAAATGTACGTTAAAGGGTTAATAGCAGGGTTGTTTGTTACATTACTCAATGCACTACTTACCTCAATATGCAAAACAGCTGTCTTTATTAAACGCCTAATATCCTTTAGTGGTGCAATAAACATCAAATTCAAGAAAATTATCTGAGCAAACATTTCAGTTTTTTTGCGTTTTGGCTATGAAACCCTTTAAAGAGTTACTCTATTGTTTTATTTTCTGACTATGTTCTTGTCGCGCCCTTTTAGCTGTTTCTTTCCAACGCGCGTGAGAGAAAGACATGGGAATACTTGACAATAGTTGTCAATCATTTATGATATTTATTTGACATGACATTTTAGATATGAAATTTATTGTAAATTAAATAGTTTTGATGAATTATTTACACTTAAGTATAAGTGTGTTTTATCTTTCATAAATAAAATTAACTATACGGTGGTACCACCATTTTTTTAGCCTTTACGGTGTTATGTCGGCACTATTTGATGGCACACTTCGGCATCCTTACGGCTTTGCTAACAACAGACGACTAAGGTAAGAGGTGTGCTAAAGCCGCCATTAAACACAATTTTGACGCCGCGTGTTTTGCTCACTGATGCTAAATCCTTGTGTGTAGAATGTCATTGATTACTGTCAATCCTATCGGAACAAAGTGAAATATCACGTCTCATTTGAGCTTTATTGAGATGAAATAATCGGTGTTTTAATCCATTCAAATATATGTTAAAAAAAAATACGCCGAACACGAAAAAAAAAACACAAAAAAGACAACACATACTAAACGACATAATCTTTGACTGCTCATCAAAAATGTTCTTGCAATAGACACGATATCCTTTTTTTTTAATTTAAGGTTATGAGATAATAAATAATTATATCTTATAATAACATAAGGTAATATTTGCATATATATTGAGTATTTTAAGAAATTATCAGGAATTTCCAAAAATAAAATTTTTGTTGAAGAATATCCTGTTTTTTCAGTGTGCGGCGATTTTCTTTGATTTTTTTTTTATACGAATATATTGAATAGACACAAAAAATGCTCCAGGTATTAAAAACCGTTAAATTTCACCTCAATAGACCTCATATGAGGCGAGATATCTCACTTGTTCCGGCTGGGTTAGCAGCAATAAATTATTTAATGAAAAAATCTTTAAAAAATGCACCATTTTTTTATGTCGTTGAAATTGCATCTCGTTTCACCCATATTCGAGGTGCACAACACCTTATACAGGGACACACTGTATAAGTAGGTACATTATTTACAATTTCAAGAGATTGAGAGACTAATTTTTTACTATGCTTTAAATTCGTTAAAGCCATGAAATCTGCTTTTTGAAACACAAATTTGTCACGCATGTCATACTGTCAAAAACAGTCACTAATTATTTTTCTTATTTCAATATAAAAGTTGTGCTACTTTAGAGCTATTCGCAAGTTTTGTTGCTCATATCCTTTTGTTGTATTGCGATTAATAAGATATATATAAAAGTCATATCAAAACGAGGGATACCGACAATTACCGAGGATAGCCGAATGGTGAACTTATTTTAATCATACTGTAGAGAACTTCGCTCTGAATGGTAACCATGAAACACTAAATTCGAAACTTCAGAGTACCACCATTTTCACTCGTCTTTTCTAAGTTAATCAAGACAAAATAATGCAGCTAACGTAACTTCGTGATTCAAGCTTCGAACTACGTTTTTTTTAACACTTACGGTCGAACTCAGAAGCAGCTGTACTTTTTTGTACCTTAGAGTTGTTTGCACATATCAATGTGGGAATCATTTTTAAAAAGCATTACAGTGTAACTCTCTAATCTAAGGGTTAGGTTGTTTTCAATAGCTTCCTCCCAAAGAGCGGAATTCTTCATAGCAAAAATCAAACTGTCAGAGGGATTGACCTAACTGTTTTATCGACTTATCGATGTTACGGAATAATATCGCATTAGGTATCCATAATCAACTTAAAAGATTATTCTGTAACACTTGACCTCTTTGATAAGCAACTTGCATCTCCATATTAAAGTAAATCATGTCAGCGTCACATATGTCATCTCACTTGAGTTTCATGAGTGATTTCCGTGCCGTGCTACTAAAATGGTTAATCCTAAATGAAAAACAATAAAAAAAATGGATACAGAAAGATTCTTCTCTTAGTTTCAAAGAAGATTCTTCCACAATATATTGCTCTAAATGTGACGTTCATTTACATCAGCTAAAGAAACATTGTGTTGAAAGTTTTTTAGTGAGTAAAACTCATTTGCCACAATGCTCAAAAAGTACGAGTTCAGACACATTCTATATAGATTTAATAATATTTTTAGTTTCGTGCTATATTCCATGGAAAAAGATTAACAATCCACAGTTTATAAAAAAAAACAACAAAAATATATTTGTTGTTCCTGTACATCAAAATCACTTCCGGATGAATCATTGCTGAGAAAAGTATACTTAGATATAGTTTACCAACAAACAGTTCAAGACATACGCAAGAACCTGATAGGAAAATATATATGGATAACAGTCGACGAAACATTAAATAGGATGGGCAAAAGTGTCACTAATTTGATTGTAAGAGAACTAAAGAAAAATTCTTGTTGCAAATCTTACTTAATCAGAAGTATGTTAGAAATGTCCTTGTTTTGAGCACTGATAGTGCCGCGTACATGCTAAAGGCTGGTAAAATCTTAAAAGCTACATTTCCAAATCTACTACATGTTACATGTCTGGCACATGGATTACATAGAGTCTGCGAGCACATACGATCTCAATATAAAAGTGTTGATGCCTTAATATACAACGTAAATCCATCCGTACCATTGCCTCCAAAACCTATTATAACTAGGTGGGGCACATGGCTTAATGCAGCTATATATTATGCAGAATATTTGGAATGTATTACAGAAGTAATTTCAAAATTAAATTCTAAAGAGTCGGCTGCATTAAGAGAAGCTAAAAGAGTACATAAGCACAATAATTTGAGAAATTGATCTGTTGTACATAAAAGAAAGTTATGGCATTTTACGTGACGCAATAATCAAATTACAAACATCCTGTTTATCCTTATTAGACTCTTCTAAAACATGACCAGGTGAGAAGTATTCTAAATTGGCGTGGATCTCAGACAATGCAAATAAAACTTGAAAAAGTACTAGATAGAATTCCGGACTACGACATGGTACGCATATATGCTGATTTTATAGAAAAAGGTGATTACAGCCAAAACACCGTTATCGAGTACTACAAATATGCTCCTGTTACTTCAACTGAGGTAGAACGCTCGTTTTCATCTTATAAATGGATCTACAATGAAAAAATGAGTAATTTGAAAGGTGACAATGTTGAAAAAATAATGACTATTTTCTTTTACTACAGGGAAGATGAAGAAAACATATTTAGTACAGATTTAGATTTCGACTTTGTTATTTTGAATGAAGATTAGTTACCTACTCTTAGCAATATTTGTTTTTAATTTTTATTTTCTGTTTTATTCTTTACTATTATACTAAAATACAGTGGCGGTCAGCTAATTAGGGACACCGTTAATTTGTTTGTATGTATATCCAAAAGCCTGATTTCATTACTTTAACTTTGTTTCGTTAAGTGACAAATATTTATCGATAAGTCGATAAAACAGTTAGGTCAATCCCTCTGACAGTTTGATTTTTGCTATGAAGAATTCCGCTCTTTGCTTCCGCCCCACTACTTAACTTTAAGTAAACTGACGCAAATGACCAACGTTAACCTGAGTGGTGAGGCGAGCCGTCGTAAACTGAAAATACTACGAGAGGCGGGTGAAAAGTTCTAACCTATTTAAGTAATTTAAATTTTTCATTTTACATTTATTATATAATGCTTTTATGCCGTTAAATAAATATTCTTTGTTTTGGCCTTGAAAATGCTTTTCTACTGCCGCCTTCATTTCTTCATCACTTCCAAATCGCTTTCCTCTTAGGTTTTTGTACAGAAAATAGGGGCTAAATCTGGACTATACGGAGGGTGGCTAACTTCTTCGAAGCCGATTTCTTTCAGAGCTAGTCTTGCAACACGCGCGGTATGAACGGGGGCGTTGTCTTCCAAAAACAAAACGCCTTTACTGATTTTGCCCCTTCTTTTTTCAAGTATGGCTTGACGCACTTGTCTCAATAGCTCAGAATAGTAAGTTGCATTTATCGTAGAGCCTTTTGCTAAATAATCTATTAAAAGAATTCCATCCGCGTCCCAAAACACCGTAGCCATTAGCTTAGAGGCCGATCTTTGCACTTTTAAACTTCTTCGGCGGCCTTTCACCCTCCCAATCCACTGCATGGACTCTGACTTACACTCAGGATCATAATGTCTGACCCATGTTTCATCAACGGTTACTATCCTGGAGAAAATTTCGTCAAAACTATCTCCGTACAAGTCTAAAAACGCCTGAGAAGATTTGACACGCCGCTCTTTTTTAATCGCCGTCAGCATTTTCGGTACCCAACGCGCGCTGATCTAAGTCATGTGTAAATGTGTATGAAGGATTTCTCCAACCCGCTCCTTGTTAATGCCCAAGGCCTCAGCTAATTGACACATCTTAATTCTTCGATCCTCCAACACTATTTTTTTGACTTTAGCGACGTTTTGGTCGATCACTACCGATACTGGACGTCCTGGGAGGGGGTCGACTTCGATCTATTCTCGTTCTTGTTTATTAAATAGGCTACTCTACTTTTTGAAGAAGGCCCAAAGACTGATTTCTTGAAAAATGCATTGAGGAGTTTTTTCTATTTCGTGAGGAACTTAATCACAGCCCGATGCTCGATTTAAGTAATACGCAATGATAATTAAGACATGATACTGTTAATCGTTGAATATCTCGAGAAATTACAATTGTAATGACATAATGTTCTTTCCCCCTATTTAACCAGTACCATAATTACATATACAACCTCAAAATACCTTAGGCTTGGAACTTTTCAGCCGCCCTTCATATAAAAGCGAGCGAAGAACATTAAAATATTTAGCGCCAGGCTAAAACCCCGAAAGGATCTCGCTGATCTCGCATAGTGGAAAAATAGTACAGAAGGTAGGTAAAGCATCAATCAAGATGCCAAGTGGTTTAATTACTTGGGCGTTATAGCTACGGTTAGCAAAATTAAAACTTACATAGCCTTCAGGATGCAGCTTGATCAAAAACTTTTTTCTTTTGAACGATATTTTTCTTATTTTAGCCCAACTGAAAGTATTGATTTTGGTGAAGTTTTGGAACACAAGGATGCCCAAGTGAGCCACCGCTAAATTCAGGGGAACTGCCTCGTGATCTTTAGCTGGATGAATTTTTACACCTGAAATCAAATATGGCTTACACTCAGATTTAGGTTGAGTTAAATCATGAGTTGTTCACGCGCCTGTAAATCTGGGAATCAGTCAACATTATTTTAAACATACCATATAATTCACATCTTCGTGCGGTTTCTAATAAATTCATATCAGCTTCTGCAGGACTTTGACCTCTGTAAACAAAATAATTCAAATGTAAAGACATACATTTGCGCATCAATAAATATTATTGGTCAATATAATCAATATTGCAGCATGTCAAATTAAAATAAATTACATTGTGGTGTATATTATACGAGGTGTTTTGCAGTCGGGTGTAGGGTTTTAAGTGAATATAGAAAATAATTGACCACATTTACTATCATGCAATGTTGCAAGGTTTTTTAAGATCGCAATTTTATTTTAAATACGTTGTTTCCCCAGAAAAACTTTTATTAATCGGTCAAACATTAGTAGGCGATAATTTGAAATTACGTTGAAGAACCAATTTATCACGAAGGTAAAATACTAAAAATTCATTCCATACCGGCTATACATATACAGTGTTTTTAACCTTTTGACCTCCAAACACGGCACATCACGTCAACGGAATTTCTTGCCACTGGCATTTGCCACGGAAACTTTATCATTCATAATAATAAATGTGACTTTTGAAACAAATAGTAAAAAACACAGTACACGGGGGCAACTTTTGAAGCTCACCGACGATTAATAACTAACTTTAAAATCAACTAGTGCAGCGATTTAATCTACGAGCGGACCCAGCTTTTGGATTTGATATGATAACGGCGTTATGATGTCAAATCCAAAAGATCGGTCCGCTCGTACATAAAATCACTGCACAATTTGATTTTAAAGTTGGTCATCTTTCGTCGGTGAGATACAAAAATCGCACCCCTGATCTACATAAAGTCAGCGAGAAAATATTCTCAGTAAAATGGACGTGTAATTCTTATAAGTAATACCAATTTTACTTCTAACGGTTTATTAATTATCTTTCCCCGTATAGGTACACACTCAGAACGCTAACCAGCGTCATTTGGAATGTCGTGACACAATGATACTGAAAATTTAAAGATTTTTTGGGTTGTATTTAAATATATTTTTCAAACACTTACAAGAAATTCAAAATATTTATTCAGTAAATAGGCCAAAAGAGGGCTCCTTCATGCATCGGTAATATGAAGTGAATCTACTAGCACTTCGGACAAGATCATCATTGCGGAGAAGAAGCGCCGCAAGACACTCTAGCAGAGGGTAATTTTTCAATCCTAAAGCACGATCATACTTAAAAGAAAGCTACATTACAAGTACTTAATTAAGTGATTAATAATAAAAAAATAAACTAGCATAAATAAAATCATTACAAATGTAATGTTTTATACAAACAAACATTGCATCACGCCTTCATTCCCAGAGTGGGGTAGGCAGAGCTACAGATACCAACAACTCTAAAAATACTTGTTGATAATTCTGTAACCACATTTTCCACAAGTAGGCTAATATGTTTACCAGTTTATTAGTGACGGGTTGCAAGCCCATCGCCTAACAGTACTACCAGCCTTTAATCCCTTAGTCGCCTCTTACGACATCCACAGGAAGACATGGAGTGGCACTACTCTAACCCGGCAACCACACGGGCTGTGGTTGCCAGGTAAATGTAAGGTTAAAAACAGTAAACCAAAAATAATGACTATAAAAGAACAACACGACAAGGTCTCTACGTCAAAAGCCATAACTACAATAATTAACTGAAGAACCAGTCCTTGCAAACGTGATCACCTCTCTCAACCATGTGTTCGGGAAAGTGGCGACCCGATCAACGACGCCGCCGTAAGCAAAGACCTTTGAACAAGCATGACATGCACATGCTGCCGGACAACATAGAGGTAATATTGTGTGAATCAGCTGTCCGGCGAGAAACATCAGTGTGTTCTCATTTTAAAAAGCGTCTGGTACACACAAAAACTAAAGGGTGAGTACAATTAAATTGTCGGCATCTGAATTAAGTTTTACAAAATGAAATAATATTATAATAACTTATTTTTTTTATCATAAGAAAGTTTAAGACATAAAATTGATCAGCTAACACAATTAAGGTTTCTCCAGAACACGACGAGAGAATTCGCGGACTTTACTCTTGACGCGACTCATAGAATTTTGCACGGATTAATTTGCGATCAGTTTTGTACATTTCATCCACTATCTTTTGAAATCGGGCAATGTTGTGGCCGGTTAGCATGTTTTCCACAACTTTGTTTTAATATTAGCCCAGTATTTTTAAATCGGCCGTAGTTCTAGGCAATTTGGCGAATTCATTTCGGATTCATTCATTCGACAGAATTCTGATTATAACACTCCAAAGCTCGCGACGAATAGTGTCAACTTGCCAAATCTGGCCAGAACAAAATCGAAAAAATATGTTTTTTTACAAGTGGTAATAACAATGACCGTTTTTTTAAGCATTCAGTGGTTACAAAAGGTGAACTTCTCATGCCGCACTGGCATATCGCTTGCCACACGAGGAACTTCTTGGCGAATTTCTCCACTAGAATCACTTTCTGATTAATATAGACCCGAGACGTTGCGAGAAGAAAAGTACTGGTTTAAAGGTATTGATTTGAAATCAGCTTTCAGATACGTTTCGTCATCAATAATTAAGCAACCTGTTTTTTGAACTAACAAGGTGTACACAAATCTAGAACGTCTAATAGCTCGATTATACTATTTTACAGTTCTTTTGCTTAATGTAAGTAGAAATACCATACTTTCTTTTTATTTTTTGTACATACATTTCTTAGACAAGTACCAACTTTCTTGGACACATCTCGAGAAGAGATTGCCGGATTCTGATCAAAAAGCTTACACACCTTTACACCAATTTTTTTGTTCCGTTTCCTTGTGGGATGGCCCTCTCACTGCTTTCTTTCAATAGTTCCACCATGATTTAGTTTTTTTAGGGTCCTTTGCACTGTTCTCCGACTTAAATTGCATGATTTCGCAAGATCCAAAGTAGACATATTGGGATTTATTGAAATGTAGGCGACAATTTAATAGTACTCGCCCTTTGTTTTATTACCTTTCAAAAAAAAAAAACACTAAATAGTAAACATGACAATATAGTGTTTCAACGCTCAGGTTGCTTGGGGCATGTTTAAGATAAAAATATTACAAATATCCTAGACTTAAGAAAGTACCTTACTTGAGTAATAGCCTAAATACTACTTAAATACATCTCGGTCACCCAATGATTAGTCTGTTTGTGAGTTTTCGGTTTGTTATTTTGTGTGGTGGTGAGTTTTAGTGTTCATTATTAAATATATTTTCATACTCCTGTGTTTTGTTGGTTCGAGTGCACGTGTTTTAGTGGCTTGTCTAAGCTGCGTTATTCCCGTGCCCCTTGGGGTTTGAGAGTCTAACGATGGACGAAGACGACACTACGAGCCCCAATGCATAATGGATCGTCTAGTTGCACTTCAAGCAAAATATGATACTTCATTCTAAGACTGATATTTAATCTCCGATTGACTTTGATGATTAATGGAATACGCTAAACACGACGTCATTACACCTAGTTTAATCTTGCGTTATACTAAGTGTGATAACTTTAACGAATTTAACGTAATTCTATCATAAAGTTCACATCTTGTAAGCAAAAAATTACGTCTAGTTCATATTTGACGCAAAACAGGTCGTCTATTTAAAATAAAAACTGCTTTTTAAGTGGTTTGATGTAAAATAATATTTCTAATTGCATGTAGAATATTCCTTGTCATCTAATATGTCAACGAGCTATATAAAAAGCCAAATTAAAAGTAAGTTATCATTACTTCATAATCATTATTCTATAAAAATGGCACGAGGTAAACCAGTGACTGAAGAAGTGCGGAAAGTTATTATTTCCAATAACAATAAGGGCAAATTTACTTACCATATGTCCAAGGAACTTTCGTTGCCAAGATCTACATTTCAAACGATCATCGAGCATCACCGAAATCACGGAACAGTCTCCTGTTTAAAGAAATCTGGCCGTCCACGAATAACCAGCAAAGCAGAAAACAGGATTCTGAGGAAGATAATAAAGAAAAATCGTCGTGCAAGAGCAGGAGAACTTACTGTACTATGGCGTGACGCTATTAAAAAGATTTTATCAGTAGATACCTGCAAGAGAGTACTGAAGAAAATGGGCTACGGTTTTTACACAGCTAAAGAGAAACCGTTACTTACTCAAGAACAGAAAACCAACAGGTTGAAATTTGCTAAAGAACACAGAAACTGGGCCTCTATTCAACTGCGTTATAACGATATCGTATTTGACGTGTTTCCGTATTGTCAACGTTTTGATAACTCTTATGTCATTTACAATAATGGCGACTTTGACATAAACGATTCTTAAACGAGTCAAACACGATATCGTTTTAACGCACCTGAATAGAGGCCCTGGACTGCCGAACAGTGGCGAAGAATAATATGTAGTGACGAATCGAAATTCGATGTCACAGTTGGCGATGAACGAAGTAGTCATTCGGGCAAAAGGAGAGGCATTTTATAATGACTGTCTCAAGCGAAAGGTGAAGTTTCCAGCATCTTTGATGATTTGGAGTTGTATGTCGGCACAGGGTGTAGGCCGTCTGCAATTTATAGATGGAACCGTCAATGCCGAGAAGTACAAAAGCATCTTGGAAGAGTGTTTGCTGCCGTCTATACCGAAGTTGAAACATAGAAATGCATTTACTTTTCAACAAGACGGTGCCTCATGCCATTCCGCAAAAACAACGATGGCGTGGCTGAAGTCCAAAAAATCCCTACCATGTCATGGCCGTCCAGCAGCCCGGACTTGTCTCCCATAGAAACTTTATGGTGGCAAATGAAGAAGTTGCGAAAGGACCCTTCTAGGTCAAAAGCTGACCTTAAGGAGAAACTTACTTGTGTCTGAAATGGAGTAACCCCTGAAGAGTGTAGAGAGTTAGTAGATTCGATGCCGTTCAGGATCAAAGCCGTTTTGGATGCAAAAGGTGAGGTCACTAAGTGGTAGACGTTCTATTCTGCGTCGGTGGAACTGAAGGCGAACTTTTTTGCGGGTGATACATTTTGCAAAATAATGTTTCTTTTTTTATAACTGTGGAAAGTTTTTTTTTTCTGTTGGTAAATAAACTATTATTTATAATTCATATGGTTTCTATGTTACATTTTCTCCTAAACATCTACGAGTAGGTCTCCCTGAATTTTACTTTGAAGTTAGGTTAACATTTTTGATTCCTGCTAGACGAACTTATTTGCATTGGGGCTCGTAAACCTCCGTCAGGTCTTAGATGTAATTTAACCAATGAAGTTGGCATCACTTATGGTGTTGTGAGATACTTAGAATTGGATGTGAAAGAAGAAGATTTGATGAAAGCATTTAATTGCGAATATGAAATTGTTGATGTTAAAAGGTTAAAAAGATCATCTGATTCAGGTGAATGGGTAACTTGTGAGACTGTACGTTTTGGTTTCAAAGGCGCTCGTTTACCTTCATACGTATTTGGGTTTGATTTCAGATTAAAGGTAAGTAGACCCTTATAATTTCCCAGTGACCCAATGTTCTTCATGTAGAAAATTTGGGCATTTAAGTAGAACATGCCCAACGAAAAAAACCTTGTATCCAAAATGCGGTGGTTTTCATGCAAACTGTGAGATTCGAGCATACCATTGCATTAATTGTAAAGGTAATCATATGGCTATGGCCAAGTCTTGGCCTGAATAACTTAAAGAGAGGGATATCCGACAAATCATGAGAGACGGAAACTATACTTATAAAGTAGCTTTATCAAAATATATACTAAAGCCTAACATACCAGATTTTTTCGAGTTCGGTGAACAACCCAAGTTGTATAAAAATGATACGTTAACGAGGACATATAGTCAAGTTGTTAGTTCGATGGCAAACCAATCGGCACTCGTTAACTGTCAGGAGTCTAAGTACAACGTAGATACGGCTGCGACCCCCAGGGCGTCGGGTCCTGCAGGTTCCGTGGCGCAAGTTATAAATGTCGCGCAATGGAACGCGCAGAGCTTGTCACCTAAAACCACGAGTTTCTACTACTGCTTAATCAGGAGAAGTTAAGTATTTGTTTGATTAGTGAAACTTGGCTTGATCCAGATTTTAGTTTAAGGGCTAGTAATTATAATGTTTACAGAAAAGATAGAATTGATTCATATCGAGGTGTAAGCGATTATAGCTCATAAATCAATTAAAACACAACTATACGATATTAATGTTAAAAATGTAGGAATAGAGGTAATATGTATTAAAATTTTGAAATATTAGTACATAGAATACGTAGTGTCTGTACGAGTATATTGTCCTTCATCTGTAAGAACTTCACAATGCAACTGGGAGGGGCTTTTCTCAAAATTTTCAAGAAAGTCATTATTTGCTGGCGATTTCAACGGTCACCATACTAATTGGTCTAATAGGGTTGATAACAGAGGTTTACAAATGTTGGATGCTTCTTTAGAACATAATTTTGTGACTCTTGACACGGGAGAATTTACTAGGGTTAAATTAGTCAATGGTCATTTACAAGAGTCCGCTCCAGACGTTACATTTGTGACAGTAGATAGTCACTTCCTCTCTCACAAATCGGCACCAGACCGGTGTTACTGTCCATCAGCATCTTCGGGATGTACGAGGGGTTACTGCCAGCGAGTGGAGAGTAAGACAAAGCAAGGAAGCTAACCTGACCCCAAATCGGCTCGCCACGGGCCCCAGACTGCTCCCACGTCACCGCCAAGCACGCCTGGAATTTGCTCATCAACACGAAAATTGGACCATTGAGCAATGGACCCCAGTTCTTTTTTGTGATAAGTCCAGGGTGTGCTTGAATGGCTGTGACCGGCAAACTTTTATGGGACAGGTTGTAACATTACTCACTACACTGGTAACCTCAATATGCGAAACAGCTGTCTTTATTAAACGTCTATATCCTTTAGTGGCGATATAAACATCAGATTCAAAAAAATGATCTGAGCAAATGGCGCTTGATTTATTTGGTTTGTAAAATACTTCGGATCTTTCTCTTGCTACTAACTTGCGCCAAGTCTCTCTCATAATCTCGTGTACCTACAGAAGTTATGCTGCTGATAATGTAAAGATTAAAAAAAAATCAGTCATGCCATTTTCCACAAGTGACAGGAGCCAGATTTTGCAGAGATGCATGAAAAGAAAAACAACAAGAAAAGAAAAGGGAAATCGTAAAATAAAAGGCATTTTAAGGAAAATAAGGTGTTATTTATTAATTAATACTTCGTATTTCCACCCCTGGCCCTTATCACAACATTCAGGCGGTTTTTCAAGGATCTTATCAGCTTTTTGGACTAGCTCCTGGGGGATGGCATCCCACACCTGCAGATCCGTCTTCAGCTCCGTAACATTCGAAGGAGCTGGATCCCTCTTCCGAATTTGCCTTTTCAGGTAGTCCCAGAGACGTTCAATGGGATTCAGGTCCGGGCTGACGGCTGGCCAGTTCGTGGTGGGAATGCCCCTCGTACAACCCGAAGATGCTGATGGACAGTAACGCCGGTCTGGTGCCGATTTCTGAGAGAGGAAGTGACGATAAAGCGGTCATCCCACTCAGATGTGCACCTCCGGCGGCCAGAACCTTTAGACACGTCAAGGTCGTAGTCTCCCGAAACCGTCAGTAAACTCGGGATACCGCTGACAGGCTTAAAATCAGCTGGTCAACCACGAAGCGTTGGTTGTGTCCCTCTTCCAGCAAGGCCATGACGTGGGCGGCTTTAGTCATGGTGGTATCCATTTTCTTCAGGGTTTCAAGTGACTGATGACATTTCCCCCTCCTACCCCATATTTATAGGGGTCAAAAGGGGCACACCTCGTACGTTTCGGAACGAGTAAATGATCCACGTATCGGGAAATGAGACATAACTTAGAAAATCCAGGGTGGATTCCCAGGGTTCTTGTTTTTTTTAATGGTTACATAAGCAGCTTTCGTTTGGTATAATTTTTTTAAAGATATTCTGAATAGGTCAAGACATACTAGGCGGAGAAACCAAACGTGCAGCTTGAGTCGATTTTTTTGCTCGCGAGTGTAGTTTTTTGCCATTTGGCTATGCAACCCTACAAAGAGCTACTCTATTGTTTTACTTTCTGACTATATTCTTGTCACTAGCTTTCAGCTGTTTCTTTCTAACACGCGTGAGGAATACTTGACAATAGATGTCAGTCATTTATGATAATCATTTGACATAACATTTGAGATATTAACGTGCAGTATCTTTCATAAATAAAATTAACATAACGGTGGTAAGTAACACTCTCTTTTTTTTGCCTTTACGTTATTATGTCGGCACTTTTTGATGGCACACTTCGGCATGCTTACGGCTTCACTATCAACAGACGACTTAGGTAAGAGTGAGCATCCTTAAATGAATCTTGAAACAAAAGTTTTAGTTGGCTTATTATTAAATTAACAACTGCTTCCCCATTGACCTTTTCTAATACCTTCGACCCCAAAAGATAAAATGACTGCGAACATTTTTATGCAAAGTTTGAATTACCAGATTTGACACACATTAAACCAACAACACTCATAAAATCTGGCGTTTTGTCCACAGATATTCACAAATAATTGGTTTTATTTAAGTCTCTTATACCCTGTATAGTTTTTTATATATACAAGATTTAAATGTAGTTTTATTATATTTCCGCAGTGTCGATTCATCCGGTAGGGGCACTTTTGTGCAGTCACAACATAAATATTTGTTGAAAAAATCGTTATCGTTGTTAACTGTTGTCCATACGTTGTTAACTGTTGGCAATACGGATTTTTGTCAATTTTAATGTCCTAATGGAAGTTGTCCCCATAAAAATTAATAATCTTTAAGCTTAAGAAAATTCCACTTTGCTTTTACCCTACTAAAATGTATGGAAAAAGTTTTCTTTGATTTGTGGGTGTTCTAGTACTCTAACCCAATCCTTTATAGAAATTGGATCGTTTGGCATTTTTAAAAAAAACTCAATTCTGACGATTTTCTCGACTGTACATTTTGTCAAAAATCTGTGAATGTCGATTGTCATCACTCAAAAAATTGGGAAAGGTCTCCTAAGATCATTTTCGCGTAGTAGCAAGGGATCTGGTAGCTGCCCTTAATGCCCCATCTCAACTTTCCACCCTGTACATTCCATAAAATTGTATTAATTACAAAATAATATTGAACACCATACTCTTCCCGTCGGCCATGACTACCGCCAGACGCGTAATAGTAGTTTATGCAACAGTTGTATAAGAGAGGTCAAAAAAGACGAGTGGTGTGGTTACGAAGTGAGCCGCAGGCGAACATCGTAAAGCAAGACGCCACGAGTATTTTTTGACTTAGTTATACACCGTTGCATACAATACTTTTTCTACGACTAGGTTTCGAATAAAATGCTTTTTCAAATAAAAAGATTAGAATACGAACGAACGAAGCACAGAACAGAACAACAAACGAGCGGGAAAAATTCGAAAACGACAAAATATGTGTTTATGGTTAACATTGTTTTTAAATTGATGTGCACTTGCCAGGTTTTATATTTTTTTTTAAAGTTGCACAATTGATTTAACTTGTGAAATAGGGCCTAAAATACACCTAATGATTTGAGAAATGAATTCTTTTACCTGATTGGTCGATTTTAATATAGCTGCATTCTGGTTGGTTGATACCATGTTTTTTTTTTAAAGTTAGATTAGTAAAAGAGTTTACATACCAAAAAGAACCTAACGTTCCGATTCAATGTGTATTGTGATTGGTGGATTAATTTGGTGAAGTATTTTGATTGGTCAAATTAACCTAGGTGTAAGCTTTGGCAGCTAGGCATGTCGTTTTGGCTCAAAAAAGCACAAGTGCTGTTAAGGGGAATAGACTAGATAGACTTTTCTACGGAATGTTCTGGGGACATATTATCTATATTCTTATATTAGTGTTCGTGACTATATAAATGACAGATAAAAGTACAGGCGTAGGAAAAAGATTTTAAGTAAAAACCTATTTTATATATAAAGCGTGATTTTTATGTACGTTATTTTGGAAACTATTTAATATTTATATTTGGTCAGCCAGACAAGTCTTAATGGTCAAACCTTCCCCCAGATACCAAAAAAATTCAGCCGTGAGTATGTACGTACAATTTTTATTCCGTTTATCAATACCAACTATGCCTCTGAAACGGTTCAACTCAGCTTTAAATGTAAATTTAATTTAAGGCAACGGGTAGGGCAATGTTTTTCACTCTTAACTTTGTGCAGGTTTTTGATTAAATTAGTGCGTTAACGTTTTCTTAAAAAATAAAAAAAATGCAAATGAAAAATAACATATTAAAATCTAAAATTCAGGTAGACGCACTTATTAAAGATATATTAAACCATTGCAAAAAAAGAAATACTTGGTAGACGCACTTATTAAAGAGATATTAAATATATCCGTGTGGGGATATCGATTTTGAACCACTGCAAAAAAAGATATACATGCGCGAAGTTACTATGGAAAGACGATTGCTCATCGCCTTAAGGGCCCGGAACATGAACAATTTTGTGTATGTTCCATTTCAATATCTTGCGGACTTTATATGATATGAATTACATATTATATAATAAAAATAAGCGAAACGAGGGCTGCTTGTAAGTTGATTTTATGGCGCGGACAGGACAAACGAGCGCACCGTTCACCGAATGGTAAGTGGACTCTGAACCATTTGCAATCTTACAGTGAGTAACTGACTTTTGAGTTCCTTGCGGCGCTTCTACTTGGCAGTGGTCTACTCTTGGGAAACACTGGTAGATACTTGACGAGTAAAATTGCCCGTGCTTACTATAGAAACAAGTTTAACATTTTTGTTTATTCTTCGTGTAAATAACTACTACAGAGTAGTTTGGAACCCCCGCGCGGTTTACCCATAGTAAATTAGATTTACTCACGAATGCTTTTTATGATTCTCCATAATTCGTCTTTCAGATTCTGAGTCTTGTCCAGGAAAGAATTTATATCCACTGAGGTACGTGTGATCTGGGTAATCTTCAGGCACGAAGTCACCGCATTCAGCTAAAACGATATAAAAAGAATACAAAATTCAAGTTTCTTCCAAAGCGTATAATCATAGGAATAGTCTACAAAGTATACACATTACACATTTATTACTATATAAAGGACTCGGGGAAGTCGGGGGACGCGCTTACTATAGGATAGGAGGTTGAAGAGTTTCTCTCTTTCCACCAAGCGAGGATGACTTTCCCACAAGGAAAGCAATATGAGTAGCACAATTTTAAAAAGGTTCAAGTATATTTACGACACTACTAATCACGTACAACTATGCAAATACGATATGCTTCTATTAATAAATTAAAAAAAAACTTTCAAATAAATAGAAGTAGGTACAGACGTAGTCATTTTGCAATATCTGCAAACTGTTTTAATTTTACGACTATATTTAACTTTTTTTCTCAGCACTGCTCGGGATATTACCAAAGATAGTTTCGGGTCAACAACATTGTCATCCAGCCTAGAGAAAATGGAAGTATTTCTTGAGTAAACTTATAAGCGTTCCGTTCTTCATCTTGATGTTGGGATTGGGAAGCCTAAAATTAACAGCATGTTTCTACTCCACTGCTACCTTTTTCCAATCAGCTCCGACTGCTTAGTTGTTATACATTTCTGATTAATGACAGACGACATTTTAAAAGACTGGTCTGTCAACGGCAATGTATCGATAATGCAAGTCGAAGCTTCATATGGTGAAATAAGACGCAGTGCGATGTTTAAGCTATTTTGTTGTATTTCCATGTGTATAGAATGTCATTGTAATATACATAACTTAACTAAATTAAACTTCATATGGCTGTTTAGCGACGCTATTTTATGGTCGTTTATCTATCACTATATGTTATTGTGTTGCTACTAAACGGCTTCTGTATCACCTAGCTGTTAAAGGGTTTTTGAGAATCTGTATATCTTAAGGAAAATTGTACAACACTTGAAATACTCCTATACATCTACCAGGCTGTACAATGCCTGTATAAGCAGCTTGTGTGCTAGTTGGGAATTAACGGACTTGTACACTTGACGGCTCCAACTTCGTTTCGGTCCTCTAAATGACATCCATAATTTGCGTACTTTCTACCCTCTGCAACAATGTACGAGGGGCACACTGAAATAATCGGGAATATAATATTTCAGATTGAGTTACAATAAAACCTTTTTAAGAATTTGAATACTGGCCTCTTAGAATCTTAATAACATTCAAACAATTAAAAAAAAAAGAAAAAACAAATTCTATGTTGCTTTAAAGTTGACACGTCGTTAACAGAATTAGAGCTCACGCGTGAACACTTCCGTGCCACAAATTATCACAATTTCCGTCGCGGCTTATCTCAAGATAAATGTCTCCACGAACTTGTTTCGATTTATGATGTTGAAGCCCTGATGCCGATTTCCGACGTGGTCGTGAGTCGCTCAGCACTGTTCCTTCTGCAGGTCGACCAAGAACAGCGGTCACGCCCAAAAACAGCGCATGATGATGATTTATGATTTATGTAGCTGGGCCGACGTTGGGTATCTGTTTGTTGGTAATTATCTTCTATCGCCATGATCCCTGGTGTAGCTGGCCTTGTAAGCGTCATCCTGATTGCTCTTCTCGCTAACAGGGTAACAGCGTAGAGGTTCCGGCGAAAAATGCTCCTTAGTTAAACAGGGTGGCGGCAGTCATTCTTCAGTCAGGCAGGGTAGCGCGACTATACACGTCACGCTACACCACGCCCACGCTATATCACGTCGGGGTCACCACTTTAGCAGAAGGTAGGCAGGAGGGAGATAAATGAATTCACTTTTACAGTTGATTGTCAAATCTAATTACAAATTTACACAGTGCTGTATATATATACTTAAAACTACACTTGCTCATTATCTGGTAATCCGCGTGCCGATGACATATCGGCACGTTCTGTCTACCTAATCGAATCAATGCGCGTGAGCATTGTAATTAAGCATACAATGCCTCACATGTGGGTTCCGCCACATTCATAGACAATCTAGACTTGAGTCAATTTCGATTCCCAAATCGATTGTCATATTCGAAATAAAATAAAAATGTGTAGAACAAGAATTTTTCAATCGAATGAAATTACATATCGATTAACTCGATAAACACAACCAAATGGGATTTATTCGCTTTATGAAGATGTTCGAAATTTGAATGTAATTATAGTGTGGGTTACCGGCACTTTAAAGTGAACATTGAAATTCAACCACAGAGAGTGGTTTCTTATTATAGGCCATTTGCTTATCGTTTCTGAACATATTGTAGGGAAGTTATGATATGGATGTAGATAAAACAGTTTATAATGCAACTGCACCTCACCTTGAACAATATAACTAGCCAACAGAGCGGCCGTATTTTCATTGCATTGAATACATCCTTGAGCCAAGTCCCTCTTCACTTGTAGGCAGAACAAATATCGGGTAAATTCCTCCTCCAGACGCGCGGGATCCGGCGTGTAAAATTTGACGCAAAAACGTAAAGTTGGTTCCAGCATCGAAAGACCGACTTGGCGACACATCGGTTTTTCAACGTCCAACCAATACTATATGAAAAGAAATAACATTACCAATTAATTAATCATGAGTGTCACTTAAAGAAGAAAAAGTGATAAAAAACCAAGTTGAGTCGACGTCGAATCGCGTATTTGGACACCGCGTGGAAAGTACCTATTAAAAAACATTAAAACATCTCCTTCTTTGAACACGAATAATAAATATGTATGATACGTGTTTTGATAAATATGCAGCGCTAATCGTTATTATCGTGAATGCATTCATTTCAAGCAAACAATAAGTAGGAAAGGAGATATTGTCTATAAACTGTTTTTGGGCGCCATTTTTCCATTACAGTGGCGCGAGCGGCACGAGGTGGCAAACTGAAAATTTGCCGAGAACACAATGAAATCTATAAAATTACTCTTTTTTAAACTATTGGAAAACTTTGCAAATAACTGAACTATACTTTCTTGATAAAAGTTGATTGCTCCTTCATTTTTAGTTTGAAACTACTTTTTCTTTTTTGATTGGCCAAAATACACACGGCCATTAATAGATTTTTCTCATACACTACGAAGATAAGTTAAAACTTTTTAAGAATTTAGATATAGGGGAGTTAAGTCCAAAACTGAGTATGGGGTAAAACCGGGACATGGCAGACTGGCTACTTAGAGAGATTTAAATTTACAAGCGCTTTGGTAACAGCATTCAACCATCTTGGTGAGTTTGACAACAAAAGTTTAATGGCGTGCGGCCGGCTTATAGAAAAAACATAAGAAAAATAGTATTTTTCACGGTTGTACGTTATTTTACAGACAGAAGTTGTTTAGAACTTCATTTCTTGTAATTTTTTTCTCGTATTATCATTTCATAGAATAGTCAATTTATAGAATAATTACTTTGAAGACATTTAAATCATCGATTTTTATTTCAAATAAATTTCAATGTTTCTTTTTTCATACCATATAATAGCAAATTACATATTCTTTGTTCTCATATTATTTAGTTAATATATAACTTAATAACAATAAAATCATTTCATGTAATTTTTTTCTCGTATTATTATTGAATTTTTTTTCGCACAGTTTATTCAAGAGATGTAAAAAAAATAACCTCGAAGGCAAGGCGGGAGCAAAGCGAAGCAAGCCTTCTAACCTAACTTATTCAAGTCGGTTCTGCCCATAGAGGTCATGGTCGCCTCACTCATATTTATATCATACTATAGTATTTAGCTTATATATAACCCTTATACTTAAAGATAATTTGTATTATGTTGTAATTGATTTTGTTATTATTGGTTTACCCTTACTCTCCAAATAGTAATTTCGTAGAATCACAAAAAATATTCTCAGAATATTGAGTTCCCCACGACTTTATACTGTTGTCGTTGGCGTCCTCTTCTCTTACAGAACATTATTTCATAGAACGTATTACTTCGCAGAATTTTCATTACTTAGAAATCTAATTTCTGCTGTTACCTTATTGTTTTCAGATTATCTTAAGCATGGGTTACGTAGGTTAGGTTAGACCTGTGACCATTAAAAAAAATCAGGAAACAATAAGCTTTCAGCAGAAATTAGCTTTCTAAGGAATGAAAATTCTACGAACTGATACAGGCTATGAAAAAATATTCTGTAAAAGAAGGTATCGTTAAAAAATAATTATATTGTTTGATAGGTTTGTTTAATGAAAAAACTAAATTATAAAATTCATTGAATTGATTTTCTGTGGAACTTGTTTCTTTCAAATAAATAGTTTAAAAAAAAAGTATTCGAAACAAAAATACAAGAACCTAATAGTATATGAAACATTTTCTGTGAAACAAAATTCTGTAAATTTTCTATCTGTAAAACAAGGGGACACCATTTTTCACAATCGTGTTATAATAGAGAGCTTTTTAGTTGAGTACCGTGTTTAGGCCACGAAGCTTGCTGAGTGGCCTAAGTAAGGTACGAGATTAAAAAGTTTGATTATGACACTATAGTGAACAATACTTTGTGTACGAGTTCATTAAAAATGATAATTTAAATCATTAATACGAGAAAAGAAAACTAAATATCGTAAGTACTACTATCCGACTTCTCTCGACACAAGATAATTGAAATAGTTATTTCTTTAGGAGTTAAAGATGTTTCATCACTGTCACTACTCATTTTATTAGTTTATATTTTAACTTTTTAAGCTTAAGGTCTGATGATTTTTATTTCCACCGAAAAAACGTTAACTTTTTAGCTTTGAAAAGAAAAGTTATCACACCACCGGCGTCCGTAATGTTTCAGTACTGTGCCAAGCTAAAAATACTAGCCAATCACAAAGCGTAGTTTTATTTTATTCCCTGGATACAGCAGCAAGCTTAAGTAGATTTTCGACAGATGACGCGATGCTGCTACGTTCCAAAACGCCATACATAGGCAATTTTATACCGCATCGAGTCTCCTTAAACAAGGGCACATACTCGTATTATTTAAATACGAAGTACTATTTTTTTTTTTCAGTTGTTGATTTTAAAGATGCTTGATGTAATATGTTATTAGAACTCATAATCGTACCATTCTTTAGTAGCAAGTAAAATTTATATTTTTATACAAATAAATAGGCATTAAGGTTGAACAAACAAGAATTAGATTTTTATTGCATCATGTTTTTATATTAGTACATTTATAAGTTTCTCGTAGGGGCGTTTGGGGCGACACCGTATGTGGTAATACCAGGTTATACCCGGTTTTGTACATGTCTTTATGTAAATTTTCTTTAGTGTATTTTTTTTTCATGAATTGTTACAGTTCTATAGAAAATGCCTCGCAATTATAAAAGAACAACGAACTGGCAATTTTGGAGTGAACAATCTATAAAAATGCCATTCTGGAAGAAAGTGAGGGAAAGTGTGGATAACGTCTCGCTTCACTAAAATTATCGGTTCCACTATAGACATTAGAAGACAGATTAAAAAAATCGCAATGCATGGCGTTACAAGACTATTTTTACAGCTGAGCAAGAAACCCTTATGTGCCAGTACATAAAAGATCTGGAGGTTCAGTTATTCGGACTTATATACACGGATTTTCGACATCTTTTTCAAAAGGCGCAGAAAAATGGTATAATGGGGTATACCCGGTTTTGGACTAAACATGGGGCAAAACCGTAAAAAATAGATAAGGAAGTGGACTATTTTTTCTGTGTGATGGTAAAAACAATGATCTCATTTAATAAATATTTTCTTAATTAAGTAATTAAACAAGGACTAATAATGATAATAGACTTTTCTATTCATTTATTTAATATTTCCCTTAAAGTCCCGGGTTACCCCAATTTCCCTTATACATAAAAACGCGCAACATTATTATTTATTAAACTTCTCTGTACTATATACTTCTATATACTTTACCTTTGTTCCATTTGCGTCTTGGTACTCTAATCCAAAATAATCAGCTTCCAGTAAGTGCAGCTGTCTGCATACTTGATCAAATAGTACGCGGCCCACAGCTTTTGACTGAAACAAAGAGGGCAGTTAATACCAAAACTACTAAGTCGTGCAGACCAAATGATTTAACAGGATTGTAAACTGACGATTAAATCCCGTAGTTCCATACTAAATAAAATATCTATACACCTTTATGGCACTGATAATAAGGTCCGTGTAGACATATTTGACGCGAAGCCTGTGAAGATATTACTGCCTTTGAATGTACGTTTCTTTTCAATAAATGCTTTTTATTTTATTATTACATTGAAACATTTTCTTGGAAAGGTAAACGCACAGACCTATTTCTTTTTAACATCTAAAACATATTTTAAAATCGTAAATTTCGGACTAAGTTTAGGGGAGAGAAACTTTATAGCATTTTGTATGCAATTTTTTAACTCAACAATATTCTCACATTCACATTATATGACATTGATTCAGACAAAGTAAATGTGTGCCAATAACATGTTATGACCGGATTGAAGCTGGGGATTTTTGGACCTTTCTTTGATCCTGATGGGCAATAAAAAAAAAACATTTTGTTGAAGTGCGAATCGGACTCGCGCACTAAGGGTTCCGTACAAACTTAGACGAATGTAAAATTGTATTGAGGGACAAACTTGACTTTACCGTTGAAAAACTGTTGTCTCTGTCCATCGACATAGATCGCGATAAATAAGTTTGCAATCGCAATAAAGCGACACATTAACGATTTTCAGATTTTTACTTTACTTGAGACCGACCTTGTGTGGGAAAGAGCTACCTTCTTACAAATTTAAAGATTCTTTGTCTATGGGAAGTACACCATAAATTTTGATTCCCGTGAGATTGGCGAAATATACGTACTATCGAACCAACTGAATCATGACCCATCATAAGATCATTTAGCCAAGTCATGTAAATGCAAGTAGATTGAAATTCGCTTGAAGATACATTTCCTTGGTAACGATCTTGTTGTCATTTCATTATACACTGACATTTAGTGACATGACGGTGTTAAATAGATCGGACAATCTCGACTATACCCGTTTGTGAAAAAAGATAAATGCTATCTATTGTCCCTGTCATTATTTCACTATTATTAGGACGTAGCTTAGCGAAAAGGATCCACGCCATCAATTTCACACGAATAAAATTTGACTTTATACTGACAGCAATAAGATTTAAATTTAAATATATTTGCATTGTGGGTGTGGTTGCCGGGTTAGAATAGTGCCACTCCATGTCTTCCCGTGGATGTCGTAAGAGGCGACTAAGGGAATAAGGGCTTGTAGTACTGTTAGGCGATGGGCTTGCAACCTGTCACTAATACACTAGTAAACCTCTTAGCCTGTTAGTGCAAAATGTGGTTACAGAAATATCAGTAAGTCTTTAGTTGTTGGTATTTCTGTAGCTCTGCCTACCCCACTCTGGGAATGAAGGCGTGATGTTATGTATGTATGTGCAATGTGGGTTGAATCCTTTTCACTAAGCTACGTGTCGAGTCGACACAAGCCAAACAAACTTATAACCGAGTATCAAGTAGTATGTGCTACTTTATTATTGGTATTTTAAGACCATTTAGGGCCTGGCGCCATTAGTGCGTTGCGTTACGTCTACGCAACGCGTTTAATGTGGCATGATTATCATAAAAAATATAATATGTAAAACGCAACGACGATGCAACGTGACACAACACACTAATGGGGCCAGGCCCTTAGGGTTAGCGTTGGCAAAATATTGTAGAAATCAGAATCAGAATCAGAATAATCTTTATTCAAGTAGGTTTACAAATAATAAACTCTTTTGAAACGTCATAGTAGCGACTTAGCCTAAATTGACTGCAGGTTCAAATCGCGACCGATCAGAGAAGAACCTGTAAAAAACTCTGTCGGATGTCTTTTTTTTTCGACGTTCGCAACCTTTTGTCGTAAGGACTAAACATTTTATTACAAGCAAATCAGTCCCAAGCATTGTTATGATTTATATAGTCTTTAATACTATAATATGCTTTAGAAATTAGTTTACTCTTAACGTAACTCTTAAATTTTTTACTGATAGTTCAGTAACATTACTTGGGAGCTTATTATAGAACCTAATACAATTACCCATAAAAGAGTTTTTTATTTTATGGAGCCGCGTGAAGGGCACTGCGAGCTTATATTTATTTCTGGTATTAACATTATGTATGTCACAGTTCTTTCTAAATTTAGCGATGTTTTTATGAACATACATAATGTTTTCATAAATGTATTGACTGTGCATGGTCAATATATTAATTTCTTTAAACTTATTTCTAAGCGAGTCTCTCTGGCCCATCTTGTAGACAGCACGAATAGCCCTCTTCTGCAGAACAAAGATGCTATTTACATCAGCAGCACTACCCCACAGTAAATACCATATGACATAATACTATGGAAGTAACCAAAATAAACTAATCGAGCGGTATCTAAATCTATTAATTGCCGAATCTTATTAACTGCAAAAACTGCAGAACTGAGTCTACCCGCCAATCCAGCAAGATGAGGACCCCATTGGAGCTTGGAGTCTAACGTTATACCAAGAAACACTGTATCATTAACTAGGTCTAGTTTGTCATTTTTAATAGTTACAGTAGTTTGACTATTTTTCACATTAGTAGTCATGAACTTTATACATTTCGTCTTTTTCTCATTTAGTAATAAATTATTTACACTAAACCAATCGACTACTTTTGATATAGCATTGTTTACATCGACATTAAACTGCTGTTGTCGTTTAACTTTGAACACAAGTGACGTGTCATCAGCAAACAATACTATATCATGGTTGTCCTTTATAAGGTAAGGTAAGTCATTTATGTAGATGAGGAATAAAAATGGACCCAATATTGAGCCCTGTGATACGCCCATTGAGACCAATGACCCAGGTGATCGTACTCCATTCACGTCTACCCTTTGTATTCTCCCGTATAAGTACGTTTTTATTAAGTTTAGCGCAGTACCTCTAACTCCATAGTGGTGTAGTTTCCTGATCGATGTGTCATGGTTAACGCAATCGAAGGCCTTGGACAAATCACAAAAAATACCTGAAGCATCCTGTGACCCTTCCCAGGCATTAAAAATGTTTTTAATCAACTCAACACCAGCTTCGGTTGTCGAGCGACCCCGAGTAAAACCAAATTGTTTATTGTGCAATAAGTTATTATACTGAAAATGTTTCGCTAACTGTGACAAAATCAATTTCTCAAATATTTTACTGAAAGTGGGTAGTATGGATATTGGTCTAAAATTTGTGGGGTCAAAAGTACTACCCGTTTTGAATAATGGAATTATCTTACTATGTTTCATAAGATCAGGAAACTCACCACAATCAACACAGTGATTACATACGATCATTAAGTCAAATGCTATGACTTCAATTAAGGATTTGAGTACATGGACCGACACTCCCCAAAGGTCAAATACCAAATCAATAAAATAAAACTAACTTTACTTTGTTAATTTTAACAAATTGTCTGAAGTAAAAATTGATACGTAATTTGCACTAATTATCATCTAATAAGCGGTCACGCATCGACCCGATTAGACGACTGCAAATCTCGGTTTCTCTCATGTAATTGCAAAGTGCCGTGCAAATGTTTTCATATAGTTTGTAGACAAAACATCATGATGTGCCGCAAAATACCGGGTAGGAGTAAAAGAATGTTCCTCATAGTGATGCTGCATGTCCATTATTTGTTGGTTCGTGAGTCGGCGAACGCCATGATTATGGCGTCGTCTGTCTTTAAGGATGCCTTCTTCAGCGTGCCGTCTGATCAAAGTTCTCACTGTGTTTCGAGTTATATTCAATTCTCCCTCTAGTCCCAGTAGTTCGGTTGATTAGTCCGGGGCCGAACTACTGCCACACTTTTCTTCCCATTAGTTCGGTTATGACGTCAAACCGAACTATTGGGAAGTGGTGTGTAGTTCGGTTAATGATGTGCAAACAACTTTTATTATTAAAAAAACAAGCCAAGTACGAATCGGATACGCCAAAAAATCTGTATTTTGGATTGAGTGACAAACTTAACTTCGCCATTGAAAAAATATTGTCCTTATACCTACAATATACTCGTACATCGACATAGGTCGTGGTTAGTTTATAAACTGCAATTTAGATTGTAATTACAGACTAAACTATTTTTATTGTGATGTAACTACAAAATTACCATTATCGGATTTTTCTTTCCTTGTGCTATAAGACATTGCTTCTTGTCAGATTTCATGACTCTAGGTCAAGGGGAAGAACTCTACATATAGGTTGCGATTCCCTTGCGACTGTCAAAATATGTGACTTAAACGGAGTATAAACAGCCGTATCTTTGTACAGTCAAGTTCAAAAGTATGTATACACTTTAGTACCTTGTCACTTTAATCGCTTGGATAATTTCATATGGCAGTTTAAACATGACGTTAAATAGACAAGGTACTAAAGTGTATACATACTTTTGAACTCGACTGTACTGCGGTGACTTAAAAGTTGGATTTTTTTCAATGCTTCAAGGGACAACTAGAGTATTCATTATTAATTTCAGCTTGATAACTCCACATGTTCCTTAGAAAAAGTGTCTTGACAAACGGAAAAAAACACATGACAGACAGTGAAAATAATAGTAAATAAATCAATTTTTAAGTAATATCAGATCAGGGTACCTCAGAATGTTTATTTTATTACTTACCATTTTCAGTCGTTGATGTCCAAAGCTTATAGGGTCGACTTAACCTAAACCGGATATCTAGATAGCTTAAAAATAACAAAGTCATACAAACATGTAAATATTGTATCTTGTGTATGGGACAGGGTTTCTGTAGAAGAATGTATCGAAACTTTATTTAAATGTATGTCTTGCAGCGTCGTAGGTAAGTATTTTATAGTAATGTAGTAATGTAGAAAATTGTTCCAATAAGTCAACTTTCTAAGAAAAAAAGAGAAGTATTAAGAGAAAGAAATAGAATAAACGTAAAAAGCTTTTAGAGAAATAAAGTTGCAGTTGGAAAGTGCCTCTCAAACAGAGCCAATGATTTATATAGAAAATATGGATACAGAAAAAGAATCCCAAGATCCTCTGCATATAACAGAACCGTCACCATGCCACTCCGGAATTGAAGACAATTCACGTAAAAGACAGCCATCAGCCTCTTGTTCGAGGAATTTACTTCTTATCATTACGATTTTTTTTGATAATTACTACTGACTGATTGTGCATGTGATTAGATTAGATTAGATTACCTTTATTAGATTAGATTGTAACAAACAGTAAAGATTGTTGATTGTCGTAAAGACTGATTTTAAATGTAAGTTTGTGATTTTTTTTCTAGATTTTATGAAACTTGTTTTACGTAAGTGAATATAATGTTTTAAAAGTTTTGATTTATCATAAAAAAAGGTTTCTTTTTAAATTGAGATTGAATAATAGTATCTTTTTAATTAAACCTAATTAAAGAAGACAAAAAATAAGTAGTCAATTTTATTTACTCAATGTGATTATGTTTACTTCATTGTTACAATTATTTCAAACTTCAAAATGAAAAATTATTAATGACTGATTATGCATGTGATAATGTGATACCTTAGGATAGGGCTTGGCTCTTATTTAATTTAAAATAACGTTTTTTTGATTATGTAAGACCATACTTTACAAATTGTTGTCTTCTTGGCAGATAACTAGAGAAGAGCTTAAGCAGTCGCGGTAGAAAACCCATCAGACCTAATTTTTTCAAAAGTACATCATTATCCACAGTATCGAAAGCTTTTTGGAAATCAAAGTAGACTACATCCACCTGGTTCTTTTAATCCATTTCTTGTGACATGTGGTTTACCAACGAAACGAGATTTGTGGCCACTGATCGCTTGGGCAAGAATGCGTGCTGCGCGTCTGTGATATGGGGCAAGCATTGAGGTAAGATGTTGGCATGCAGTCCCATTTCAAACCTTCCTCTTAAATCACTCTATCTATTAAATTTTGATGGGGTTTTTTTTAATAGATAGAGTGATTTAAGAGGAAGTTTTATATGTATAATACTTTAACCCGGAGCGAAGCGAGGGCGGGTCGCTAGTTTAGTCATAATATTATGGTTTAAGAGCAAATGTCGTTATAGTATTTCTGAATATCCGGCAATATTTTTTACGTATCGGGATAAATATAAAATAGCCCATATAACTTTGCATGCATCGATTTCTGAGCTGTTACATAGGACGGCACAGTACCGAATGGAAAGAATAAGACTAACATAATTAAAGGCTGTAGGTACATTTTGACACATGTACGTGGTGTCGCTTATACCTATCGACTCATGTACGTTTTTACCTTGATGCATTTAAACACGTGTTCACGGTTACAATTATACATTAAGATACTTGTTCGATTGGACCCAAACACATTTAACTCCAGTCCATTTTTACCATGTACATTTTGACGTTCATACTTTTTGCCACATAGACAGCCGGCTCGTATGGACATTTTGACCCCTGCACATTCCAACCGTTGAGCATTTTTTCACGTTGACTACCCACTCCCGGAATGGTTTGTTGTTACCTAAATTGGAGTAAAGTGTTACGAGTGATACGTAAATTTGAAGCTGTGCTCGAACGAAATCCTGATTATGAAAGTTTATGAGATATATCTGAAAATTGTACTAAAACTAAAAATTATACCAATTACAATTAATATTATAAATTTGCTCCCTTGACGTCAAGTGAAGTTGAACGTACATTTAGTATACATAAATGGCTTTATAGTGATAAACGAAACCGTGTGTTCCCAGAGTATGTTGAAAGACTAATGATTATCTACTACTATCACCATTACACGAATAAAACGTCATGAGCTGCTGTGTGTACTAATGTGGATTACGAAGAAGAAATTGAATATGTTTCTATATAACTTCATACAAACTATGTGTTTTTTATGTTGTATAGGTATGTTATTATATTTGGTCGCGTTGTTTATTCTATTACACAATTATCAATATTGATAAAAAGATGTTTCTTTTCTATCACTAGCCAGATTACGATAGTGTTTTGTTTTGCCATGAAAAATCCGGGCTCTGGTCATTAATAGTGTTCGGAGTTTCGGTGGCAAATTTCACAGAGGTAAATGGAGTCGCCTAACAATTTTTTTGATTAAACAAATAACAATTAAATGATTAATTTTGCATAATACTCCTTATAAATTATCTTGCGAGCATTACCTACTTATACCACGATAACACAGGACTAACATTGTTTAGTAAATTTATTTATTTTCTTTGTACATACGTACAAACATGTCACCTAAACAGTCGGGACAGTATAATGTTTGTACTCGTACCTGCCGCCAATTATACAATTCGGTATCACAAACATTATACTCCCTATGTACACATCTGGAGCAAACTTCGGTAAAAACCAACCTTTCTTTGTGGGTTTATACAGGGTGTTTGGAGCATCGTTTGCCAAATTAAAATGGCGGATTGGTGGGGTCATTTGCTATCTTTTTCGGCCCCTAAAACACATTTTCTCTCAACGGATTTTTTTAAGAATTTTTTTTTGAAAAAATTGATAATGCATGGACCTGCCACTTTGAAAAATTAATTAAAAAAAAATACAGGGGTTAAGCGTCCAATTTTTATTTTATTGTAATGGGTGATGTTGTAGGGCTCTACCAAAATTGAAATGACGTACAAGTGATACCTAGTTTTTTTTTATTGACCCTCAAAAGATGTAACATGTGTAAAAATTCAGAAGAAGGTCAACTTTGATTTACGTTTAAAAAAAAACTACAAAAGACAATGTTCTTAAAATTGTTTTAAAAACATCTCTGGTTTATCCTATTTCTAACCATATGCAATAAAGCCATAAAACATTCACTACCGCAGTTAATTTGCCAACTTTATCCGATAGGGGCACATTAGGCTAATAATAAGCGCTATTCCTCGCGAAGCAGGGTTTCAAATTTTAACCTGTTGGCTAAATATGCAAGCATTTAAAGCGCCACTTTACATAAAAAAGAAGAAAAAACCGCGAATCAAATTTGTAAGAAACTTTCTTATCGTTCTTTCTGTTAATTTTGTACTACCTAAGTACTTGTTCGTGTTTGTATTAATGTTAAGTTTAGTTTAGTTTAGTTAAGTTTAGTTAAGTTTAGTTCTGTAGTCTTTTATTGTTAAGTTTATTCACGTGATAAGGGCTTTATTCTCTATTAAAGAATACACCGATATTTTAATGGTATACAGAAGTGCTAATGGTGTTGCACGAGAAGCGCAAAGAATCTACGAGGAACGATTTCCCAATAGACGATTGCCATCCCGACACACTTTCCAAAATACTTACCGACGTTTAGGGGAAACTGGTAATTTGAATGCTACAGAACCAAGAGGGGTTGTGGTGCGACACAATGTTCAAATTGATGAGCGAATTTTGACATTGTTTGAGGAAGACCCAACCAGAAGCATTAGAGATGTAGCTTCATTACTCGAAATTTCTACCTGGAAAGTGTGGAAGGTTCTTCGGCAAAATAACAAACATGCTTTCCGTTTCACTCCAGTACAAGGTAATTTAATTTTTGAACTTAATATGATTGATGCATAGCATACGGGTGCTTAAATAATGACTGGAATTACGAATTGTCATTATTTAGACTGCGGATATTGAAAGGTAACATTATTATTAATTATTTATAACTTTGATTTATGTCGGTACTCGTAGTTACGAGTATCTGTATTTGATTACTCACACAATCATTACAGTTTTCAACCCTCGACGCAACAAAAATCAATTATCTACTAACCTTCAAAGGAAGTTCAATTTAAGTAGATCTCCCAGTACTAGTGACTGCCTACTAAAGCAAGGTCATCATCTACTGGTTCTTAGGTAAATACTTAATTATGACTTGGTCAAACTTGGTGAATCGTTAACGCGTTCTGAGAAGGTTTATTTTCGCATGTTTGCTGTCACAGGGAGTCGCTTCTTCTTCCGAGGTTTTACTAAGCATCTCATCTTGTTGCTTTTGTTTTGAGTGTACTTACGGTAAATAAATCATTCTTGTGCATATTTAATACTTATGTATGTTACAGGTCTAGAAGATAACGACTTTGCAAATCGTGTCCGGTTTTGTCGTTTTTTGCTACACACGGATCTAGACGATAGTGACTTTTTAAAAGTATTCTATGGACAGATGAGTCTAAGTTTACAAAAGAGGGAATTCTTAACCTGCATAACCTGCACTACAGGGCGCCGAAACAAGAGAACCCACGAAAAAAAAAGACAGAGGTGTTTTCAGAGAAGATTCAGCATCAATGTTTGGGCAGGAGTCATTGGTGATAAAGTAATCGGCCCACATTACCTGCCTGATAACCTAAACGGGGACAACTACCTACATTTCTTACAAAATGACTTGCCTGAACTCCTAACTGATGTGCCACATTACAACGAAGATAGACGTATCATCTTTCAACAGGACGGCTGTCCTGCACACTGGCGCTTAACAGTCAAGGAGCATTTGGATAATGTTTTCCCCAATTCGTGGATTGGGAGAAACGGCCCCATTCCATGGCCTCCACGTTCTCCAGACCTAACTCCCTTAGACTTTTACATCTGGGGACGGGCAAAAGAACTCGTGTACGTAACAGAAGTTCAATCAAGAGACGATTTATGTCAACGAATCCAGGCAGCATTCGTAATTATCAAAGACGAAATCAGATTACAGACCACTACAGTGGAAATAAGAAACAGGTGCTACGCGTGCATTCGCAACAACGGCCGCCAAAACGAGCAAAACTTGTAAAAGTTAAATTTTAATTATTACCTACTACTTAGCGTATGTTATTTACAAAAAAAACCTTTATCCTGCATAGCGCTTATTATTAGCCTAATGTGCCCCTATCGGATAAAGTTGACAAATTAACGGCGGTAGTGAATGTTTTATGGCTTTATTGCACATGGTTAGAAAGAGGATAAACCAGAGATGTTTTTAAAACAATTTTAAGAACATTGTCTTTTGTAGTTTTGTTTTAAACGTAAATCAAAGTTGACCTTCTTCTGAATTTTTACACGTGTTACATCTTTTGAGGGTCAATAATAAAAAACTAGGTATCACTTGCACGTCATTTCAATTTTGGTAGAGCCCTACAACATCACCCATTTACAATAAAATAAAAATTGGACGCTTAACCCCTGTTTTTTTTTATTAAATTTTAAAAGTGGCAGGTCAATGAATTATCAATTTTTTCTAAAAAAAAATGCTAAAAAAAATCCGTTGAGAGAAAATGTGTTTTAGGGGCCGAAAGAGATAGCAAATGACCCCACCAATCCGCCATTTTAATTTGGCAAACGATGCACCAAACACCCTGTATATTTTGAAGGTAAGCCGTGAAATATCATTCCTTGAAAAAGGTTTTTGGCAAATTCAAATCATATACCCATCCGCGAAAATTCATCATCTAAAACAATAAAGAGAAAAGAAATAAGTAGACAAAGAGTCTTATCAAAGACGGTAGGTATAATACAGTCATATGAATAAAACTTACTTTTTCAACAAAGTCAAATTCATTCTTTTCATCTAGATAAATTTCTATGTTGCGATTTAATATTATAGCAACACTCTTTACGGTAATATTTTTCAATGACTCTGGAGATTAATGATTTCCACCCATTTTTAAGATGTAAACGAGACTTCTGGATACGTTAACCAATCGTAATATAGGTATTTGGTTCCAATTAATTTTTTTCACATGTGCACTTAGTTGCCAGTTACATAACCTACTCAAAAGAGTGTGTATATATTATATTTAAACCCCTTACATTATTGGTGACTGGAATTAAGTGTTCGAGGTCCTCATCACTGTCTTGAATTAAGTGTGTATCTATGTTATAAAATGAATGGACTATGGCCACTTGTTCCTGATTTTTCAGAGTAAATCGTTTTCAAATTTATTGAAGATCCATTTATGAGTGGAAAATGATTGATCCACATCTCCCGATGTCATGTTAATGACTCATTAAGTGACATTTATATACTGATAGTCGATAAAACACTGGTCTAACCCTCTGACAGTTTGATTATTGCTATGAAGAATTCCGGTTCTAGAACATAACATAAATCATAGCTGTAGACAACTACTTAAATTTTACTAGCCACGTAAGCTGATAACAGAGTGTGCTGTTAAAATTTAACAAATCGTAACAGATTCCGTGCTGACAATGCTACGACTGCTACGAGTGCTACGCCTTTAGCAGCGCAAGTAAAGCTAAAAAGTCCGCAACATTCTCATTGATGTTTAAGTTTACCTGTATCTGAAACATGGATATTGTATCGTCCAACATTTGCACCCTGATGGCAAGCATCTTGCCGCCCTTTTTGGGAGTAGCAGGCGGCGTCCTGGAGCCCCCGCCCGCACCGTCCACCCCCGCCGGCGTGCTCGCGGAGTGGTGCATGCGCCCTGGACAACAAACCAACTTGACTACCCAGAACACAAATAGATTACTAATCTTGTCAGAAACTTGTGCCTAAAATGGTGCTTATTGTTTGAAGGAAATGCGTGTCCGTAACTGAATTAATCATTTACCACCTAAATTAAAGGAAAGAAGAAAGAAAGAAGCCTTTAAATTCACAAACTAAAAGGCTTCTAAAGTTTATGCAAGACGTCAGACGTCAGACATAGGTATGGGTCACACTTCAATTGGTCAGACTCCAATTTCAAGCGCTCAAGAGCAGATGTGAAAGCAGTACCGTTTTTACCCGACTGCGCGAAGCAGGGTGACGAGTTTAACAGTATACTTAATTATGTACTATATATGTGCATCTAAATCGCACTTTTAGAATTATAGTGACCTAATTCAAACATTTTCAGCTTTCGATTTTGAGTCATAAATTTAGTACTATTAACGGCGACCACGACTATAGAGACCTAAATCGAAATTCAAAATATTTGGATTAGGTCACTATAATTCTAAAGATGCGAAATGTTAACAAGATGTTGTAAAAACCATGAAAAAAATGGTACAATCTAAGTGAGAGTACAGTGGTAAAATACCACTGCTTGGAAAAGAGTACTTAAGACATAAACACAGATTTATTAGGGATAGTGGAGAACTCCGCTCTGCAATATTCCACAGTGGCTCACTGGTACAAAGAGTTTCCTTTTGTACAACTTCAAATGAGATGAACATGAATTTATGCATGGTTATGAGCATACATGTGCTAACTCAGGGGACAAATACTATAGAGACCTAGCAAAATATTTTTGCAACAATTTGGGTTTATTTATGTTACTGTCAAGATAAGGATGTTATTCAACATTAATCAATATTATTTTTTCTTCTAATCTTTTAATATAAAAACGAACAAATGATTATTTCTTATTTTGAAATGTTTTTCATAGTAAATAATCTGTTTCTTTTTTCAAATTAGTCCTTAGTAACTATTGCTGTCTAGACGTTAATTTATTTGTTTCACATTTTTACTATACTGTTTGCTATAAAGTTTTGTGTTTTTCCACTTTAAATTACTTAACAGTCTCTCAACATCCAGTGGTCATTAGGACATTCCTCAAATATTTAAAATTACTGAATTAACATTAACATTTGGTTATGAGAAACCAAAAGTATAACTAATGAGTGGAATTTAAATCTACTGTCTCTTTTCTACATCTATGGGTAATTGATGTGCTTACCTGGCAAAGTATGATATCCAATAGTAGACAGATGTCCAGTTGAGTTGCAGGATCCTAGTGGTAGATCAGATTCCATTGTTTTATTTTTCTTTTGACTGATTTGATCCCAATTCCATTGTTGACACAACACTATCCATTACTACCTGTGTGTCTACATGATGTTCCTCTTCCCTAGGATCTGGGAAGTAAAAATTTATAACATACTTCTTGCTGACTGTACTTTTACAATCACTACATAGTATAAAACAAAGTCGCTAAATCTTTAAAACTATGCAACGGATTGTGATGCGGTTTTTTTTTAAGAAAAGAGAAGATTAGATTTAGTGATTGAAGAGGAAGGTTTATATGTATAATACTTTAATCCGGAGCAAAGGGAGGGCGGGTCGCTAGTTGTTAATAACACACTATCAGAATACAACGTGTTACAAAATAATCCATAAAAAACATTTTACGAAAGTAGTATCAACCCTAGTATACTGTATACCTAAGATACTGAACTGACGTTATTAAATAAGGGTTGACACTACTTTTGTAATTTATTTTTTACGGATTATTTTGTAACACGTTGTATACCTAAGTGAAAACTGAAAAGAAACAAAACTCAGCAGATCTACTTTTAGGCAATGAATAGTGTCTATGGGCACTTTTTTGATATTTAATTTACATCTATAAATGAGCTTAATGGCACCATAAATATTCCATTGTCAGCAGAGCTGTTTTGAAATTTCAAATCAGTCCATTACTTAAATGTCATTTTCCATGAAATCTATAGTATATTAGGCAGATCGTCAAATAAATTTCAGAATATGGCAGGGCAGACCTAAACCAGAATCGCCACATCAAGGATAGGTCAGCAGGAAAGGAGTATACTGAGAAGACAAGGGACCTTTTTTAAATTGCAGCTCAACAACATTAATAACAATGTTAAAGATAGAGTGAGTTCATCGGAGGTACATCTTGGTGTAGATAAGGTTGCATGTAAACAGGCTAGGTAGGTATTTCACTTGGTTTAATTTTGTTTTATTATTGCCAAAATAAATAAATCTTATCAGAAAAAAATACATTCATTTTATTTGTATTTAAGCAGGGGCAATAAGTTTACAATTCTGGGAATTCAAAATCCCATCTATCCCTAACATTTCAAATGTTAAATTTCTCGAATTAGTTCTCAAATACCATGAAAATTATGGTAGGTAAATTTTAAATTATGTTTGAAAGAAATTGCAATAATGCTTATTATTGTTCCAAATGTATCTACAACACTAGCATACTGCACTTTGGTTTGATTCCCAACAGGCTAAAGTAGCCACTCGATTATCTTCAGACAAGTGCACTCAACAGAAAAGTGACTCAATTTTAAATAAGCATTCTAGAGATCATTAAGTAGGCACATTTACAAAGAATAGTATTGTTAAAAGAATAGTGATATTTTACCTGTGTTTAAGCATTATCAACACAGAATTTAAGCAATAACAAAAACACTGTTCAGTTCTTTAGACGATATGCAATAAGAGAGCAATTCAAATTACTTCAACAAATGCAATAGCAGGGCAAACTGGCAGCGCCCTCTTCAACACCCCTAGATATAAATAGATAGTTTCAATGCAATATCAGAAAATAGGTCAACAGAGGTGTGTCCGGTCACCCCGACAGAGACAGCGCAGTCAGCGCACGTACTGGGCTACTGGATGCCGCTGCCTCCACTCTACCTTCACCTCCGCCTAAACGAGATCGCGCCGCGCTCGCAGTTGCTCACCGGGCGCAATGCATCACAATTGTTCTACACCCTTCGTTAATTTAATAAGAGCCCCTAGCTACGACGACCACTTGACAAAATCATTAAATAATTGATGAGGATCCCTATGTCTACGTACATTAATTTCAAGTAAACATAATGCTATTCAAAGAATAATATATTATTATAGCACTACGTGCTGAGTACCTATAGCACTGCACACAGGAGTAAAGAGCAACGCGAATATCGAATGAGAGATCCGACACCGCACCGCTCACGCGTACTACAAGCTCGAGCAAGTCATTGATCTAATTGGTCAAGTGACACGCCCGTCATTTCTCGAGACTGGAAGATAGTATTATACTGCCCAAGCATGATTATCGTTCCCATTTTATAGTTACCATCTTGTTTTAAAGCGGCAAAAAAGTAACCCACTAATTAACTATTGATAGGATTTTTTTTAAGAATTTGTTTGGCTATAATACTCTTCGACATTAAGTCGGCTTAACGCCCGATAGAGACAAACCGCCATAGAATATGTATTTTTATTCATTATGCTGCGGTCACATCTATAGGGTGAGGATTTGTGCATGTATCTCCTACTGTAACATAAAGAACGAAAGAGACCAATATTTGGTAAATTGTAGAAGTGGATATTTATTTATTTATTTATTTCTAACAATAACACAGTATAACAGTAACAGGTACTAAAGCACTGTGAAAAACGCAAGAACGCCTTTTGGATCTTCTCCAGAAGCAAGGAGTAAGTAACTTCGTGTGGGTTCCATACAACTGACGCTGCCTCAAGCTTACTCCTGACCAAAGCGGTGTAGACAAGTTTGATGGCCCTAGGATCCTGAAAATCACGTGCATTCCGAATAACGAACCCCAAGGTTCGATAGCAACTAACAGAGGTTACTTTCATATGCTCATGAAAGGTGAGACGCGCGTCGAAAGTAACACCCAAATCCCGGACTGAATTTACGCGGGCGATGATTTCAGTACCTAACTGATATTTGGCATAAAGAGTATTATGGGCACGGCTAAAAGTCATAATCATAACCGAACACTTTTCCACATTAAAAATAAGCCTGTTATTTATTCTCCACTGATAGACACGGCCTATATCCTCTTGAAGCGACTCGCAGTCTAATAACTGCTGCACCCCATAAATTAGTTTCAGGTCGTCAGCGTAGAGTAGGCATCTGGCAAACTTAGGGACTGAGGCCAAATCGTTATCCTTGGCTGACTCCAGAACGGGTGTGGTAATTTTCCGAAACGAAATCATCTCTTATAAAGAATTAATACGAACAGGGATACAGTTGAAGACGAGTGGTCTCGAGCAAGTAAAGATAAATTCATAAAAAGGAAAATCCGCGGTGAAACAACACAACAAAACGTAAGGTAGGGACATCGTATCACTGCCTACTTCTGATTAGTCGAGAAGTTTATGGGCGCAAATAATAGTAGCTATATTATGGCGTGCAATTCTTCACAACCTGCATCGTTCTCGGTGTAATAAAATTTAAATTTAATATAGTACGCATTGCAGGATTATGGCTGCGAGATAATCGCTCCCTTCTCGCTCTCACGTTTTACCTCTTTGGTTTTCCGTCCGTTTAAAGCGTCTTAACTCTTTCGGGTTTTTATTTGTCATTTTAATTTTTTCCGTTCAAGTTTGGAATTGTGAAACGTCAAGAGTCATAGCGCTGTTTTCATGTGGCGTTACGAATATTATTTAAGAGCAGGGCCTCTATTCAACTGCGTTATAACGATATCGTTTTTTGTTTCCGTATTGTCAACGTTTTGATAACTCTTATGTCATTTACAATAATGGCGACTGTGACATAAACGATTCTAAAACACGTCAAACACGATATCGTTATAACGCAGTTGAATAGAGGGCCAGCAAGGTTGGCGTTAAACCGCTGCTAGTTTCTCTAGAACTGTCTTTTTTTGCCAGTCGCTTCCGTGCAACTATTTTAAACCAGTTCGTGTCCCGTTCCTGCCGGAATATCCGGGTAAGTTTTGTGTTGAGCCTAAGTTCCGTTGGCTCTAACATTCTGCTGTCGGTCCGTTTTCATATTTTTCCTTTTTATTTTTAGCGAACTCGCTGCCCAGACCCGTGTGGAATTTTCTCTTATGAGCTTACTGCCCGAACTTACCATACCATTGGTCGTCGATAAATTCACCATACATACTACGTCGTGAACTGACTCCGAGACACAAGCCGTACATCGAGCCACCACAAACCCAGCTCGATTGGCGCGCCCACTGCTGCGCGCGCTGTCGAAATACGACCCCCAGCAGAAGTCGCATCTCTGCAGCGAGCTGAACCACGACTACATCCTTAAGTGTTCACACACTGTTATCCGATCGTCGTGCTCTGGTCAACGTGTCCTCTTTTTAATTTGTATACCCTGTTTAAATAGTCTACGCATTTATTAAGGTACCCCTTTTTAATAACCTAGTCAGAGCAACAATTCAATAAGCGCAACTATTCAAAGATTGGAACACTTCAGGACACTAACGGTGTTAGCATCAAACGTAAAATTTTAAATTAAAAACCGAACGGAAGATATACCATTTATTTTTAGCCTAGTGAAAAAAGGACAATATTAATACACATAGCAATGAGAAAGGAAGAGAATGGATATGACACGTTGACATATTGTAGCGCGTGACCTTGTTCGGTTGCCACAAAGAGCCACGAGAGGCGTGAGGCCTGCGCGTTACATCTAAGAAACGTGACCGCCCTGCGCATGCGCGAGGGAGGCCGACGCCGACGCCGAAATGCCGGTGGGCCGGCAGTGGGGAATTTAGACATACCTTCTAATCTGTGGGGAACAAGGCTCGGGACCGTTAGGAGTAGTTTTAGCGCGCGTGGAGTTTTCGTGAATGTTTGTGTACCTTTTAAGTGTATTTGTGCTTCGTGATTATTAAACGACTTTATGACAATTATAGGGGGTTTATTACTCGAACCTGCCCACAAACCCGCCACATTCTGGCTGCCCAACGTGTTTTCTGTGGGTCGTTTACGGGTCGCGTCGCTTAGTTTCCAGAACATTAGGTACTTACTTGCATACGAAAACGGCGGTTGTTTTTTTCTTTTTGGTGGACTCGGTTTAGTGTTTTAGATATTAGGTACGGGTGTTTGTTTAGTGTTGTGTCGGCAAGCATTTCGCGTGTTTCGTTTTATGGCGCCACGTGGATACCTACCTACACACGTACGAGTACCTATGGTCGTTGCTAAACGATAAAATTCGTCAGCAATATGCCACCAATGAAGCGCCAATCGCGCCGGTTGTCGGAGGTGGAAAATTCTGAAACGACAAGTCCCGACAGAACGAGTGGTAACCAACATAATAATACAAAGAAACCTTCCCGCCCTCCGGCCGAACAACCATCACGTGTCGGCGCCATTATGAGTACACGTTCGAACGCCGAACGGTCTACGAGCGAGCCGCGCCGTTCCGTCGAGTTCGACAAGTGCAACCGAGCAAAAGGACAAGCCGACAGTTAAGCGTTTATTTTGCCGTTATTGCAAGAAACCTTTAAAGACTTTTATGACTATCAAAGTGGTCCTCCAAGTGTTTTTAATAGTGATGAGTGTGGTGTTGATAATAATGTAGTCGGTTTAAATATTTGTGATTGGTGTCTCAAATTCGGTTGTAGTTGTAATAATAGTAATAAGCCTATTTTGTACAATAATGTATACCAGGGGGAGCCTATTACACATGTTATTTCCACTGCGAATTTAGACAACGTCTCTGGAAAAGTAGAGGACACCCGTTAGTATCGTCAACAAAATTTGTTAGGTTGGCTGATGGTGTTAGGAAACAGATGAATGTACTTACCACTGAGGTAGAGGTCACTTTACAGCACAAAACGATTAAGATTGAATTTGTTATTTTTTCTGAGTCTGATAGTAATCATACTTTGTTAGGTATAGACTTTCTAACTAAATTTAACCTCAGCTTTGATTTTGGTAGTGGTACTTGGCACTTCAGTGAAAATAGTAACCAGAAGTTTAAACTGAAATTTGAGAATCCATTACCTTCACATTCGTGTATAGCGTCGTGTGAGGCACTGAGGGTGGATGAGGCGACGTCTCTTATCAGTCCTCAGCGAGAGGTATTGTCCTGCCTTCTCAGCGAAAACATGGATCTCTTCGAGCCAGGGGGAGAGCCAACGCCTTTTGCGGAGCATCGCGTGGATACGGGTGACTACCCGCCTATAGCGGTTCCGCCATACCGCGTAACGCCTTCAAAGAAGGAGATGATGCGCGCCGAGATCCAGAAAATGTTAGCTAGTGACGTCATCGAGGAGTGTGAGTCTGCATGGTCGTCTCCTGCTCTCTTAGTTCTGAAATCTAACGGAGATGTCAGGTTCTGCGTTGATTATCGAAAGCTCAACGCAGTCACCAAAACGGATGTGTACCCGATGCCGTTAATCGACGAGCTCGTCCAGTCGACGAAACGCAACTGTGTCATGAGCACTTTGGATATGCGTAGCGGGTTTTGGCAAGTAGCCGTTAGTCCGAACGACAGGGACAAAACAGCGTTTATTTCACCATTTGGCACCTACCGCTTTAAACACATGCCGTTCGGCTTAAAAAATGCTCCGTCCACCTTTCAGAGGCTTATCGATCGTTTTCATTCCAGCTCAACTTTGGAGAACGTGACCTTGCTGGCATACCAGGACGACCTGCTAGTCATCTCCGAGGGGTTTCATAAGCATGTTGAAGACCTGAAGGCATTTTTCGATAGGCTGCGTTTGTTCAAGTTGCGTGCGAACCGTGAGAATTGTGTTTTCGCACGTGAGAGGGTGAAGTACTTGGGCCACGTTATATCCCAGGATGGCATCTCCCCGGATAACGAGAAGGTCAGCGCTGTTCTAGACATGAAGCCTCCGTCCACGCTGCGCCAACTTCGGACTTTCTTACAAACTTGGTCGTGGTTTCGGAAGTTTATTCCCAGTTTTTCAGCCGTTGCCGAGCCTTTAACACGCCTTACCAAGAAAAATCAGCAGTGGATTTGGGGTTCTGAACAAGTTGAGGCGTTCAAAGGGTTAAAGCGAGGATAATGGGGTACAGTTTGTATTGCAGGTTATGCAACAGTCTTTGTTCATCTTAGGCATATCACAGGATCTCTTGCCGCTCTATCACCCGCAGGCTAACCCTGCAGAGCGTAAGAACCGCGATTTGAAGGTCCAACTCGCACACTTAGTTATACCGATCATCCCTCTTGGCCATTACATTTGGCTCCTGTCAGGTTTGCCATGAACTCAGCTGTTTGCGAAACCACCGGAGTAACACCGGCATATTTAATGTTCGCTAGGCAGCTTCGTTCACTCACCACTTGAGGCACATTGTGACATTCGAGCCGTTATAAATAAGGACAACTTTGTCCCTCAGATAAGTCCCTATTTAAAATCGTTTGTGAGCTCCCTTATAACTGTACGAGACAGGGTCGAAGAGCAACAGGACAGGCGCAAGGCGCAGGCTGATAAATCTCGCAAGCCTGGTGAAGTTTTTGACGTAGGAGATCAGGTTCTTGTCACCTCTCACGTCCTCAGCAACACCGCCAAAAACGTTACTAGCAAATTTGTGCCCAAACGCGATGATCCGTACATGGTAGCAAAAAGGGTTACCCCTACTACCTACCTAATTTCTCGTCTGATTTCGCCTGAGGAGGTCGTAGGGAAATTCCATGCTTCGCAGTTAAGGTAAATGTACCATATTACGGCATATTAAGGCATTTTCTACTTTAGGGATGATTCTTAGAAAAAGTTGGAAGGTTAAAGGTCTGGAAAATGTTTTATTCTGTAGACTGTTATTATAAAATGCACGTAGAACCTTATTTTGCGTCGTAGCCTCTAATTTGTAGACATAATCGTTATTTTACGGAACCTCTAGTTTGTCCCTAATTCCGGGATAAAATTTGGCTCCTGACTTAATTCCGGGAGGCGTTGTACGTAATTCCGTGATATATTCGAAGCACACGTTTTTTATTTAAAGTAAAAAAAATAAGTGCCCTTAAGAATAACTTAAATGGATACACACATAATTATTGAGATTGGTAAAATAAAAATTCAAATTTAATACAGTTTGATATAATTTGAAACAAAAAAAAACTTCTACAATAAAAACAAAATGACAGCTGCTGCTGATAACTATACTTAATCAAAATAAAGATTTAAAGAAAAACAAGAACATAAATCGGCGAAATTTTTAAAATAATAAACAAGGTTATTTAAATATTCAACATTATAATTTTTAACATTATTTTATAATCAAAATAAAGTAATCAGTATTAAAGAGAACTTATATGTAAATTGAGATCTGGCCTTGGAATCAAACCACAAAAAATGAGCTGGTGCCTGGATACCGTGATCCAGTTAATATAAACTTTAATATATATTGTAATAGTTATATATAAGAAATCTCTAAGTGTTTTAGAATCTACCCGATACTAGTTTAAATCAGGTACAGAAAAGACGCCTCTTTTGTTTACTGGAACAGGAGACTTTATTTTTTTCACTATGTCTTTGGCATCATAATCTAAAACGTCGTCCTTATCAGGCCATCGCCAATTGACCCGTCCATTTACAAAACCGCTCATGGTCATGGTTTTGACGACGTACTTCTCTTGCTCAGTTTTATTATTAAGTATTTTAAGAATTTGTCCAGGAAACTTTTCGCTTTCATAGTTCACTACTACAAAATCGCCCATGATTAGACTTTTGCATTCCTTTTCTCTGTTCTCTGTATTTTCTTCTCTTTCTTCATTCAGTTCTTGATTTACAATTTCTTCTTCGGATTTTTTTGAGTTCGTTGCTCTTCTTTTCTCTTTCTTTTTTTCTTTTGGTTGTTGGTTTGTTTTTTTGTTTTCTCTATCCCTCTTTCTTTGTTCAGCTTTTTCTATCTTATCCTTTTTTTCCTGATTTAAACGCCTCTGATGTTCTATAAATTCTTGGGATGTTGCTACGGTTGGAATTAATTTCTTTTTTATAGTTTTTTTGTCCTTACAGCTTGGAGTTTCTGGCCAAAGCAAAGCGTTTTTAAACGGAGTTGGAAATCGTGATTGTAGCGAATCATGTAACGACTGCGTTTTTGGAATCTCAGATGGCGACTTGTTTTGTGTTTCTGTAGAAACAGTTTGTGATGGAGGTGTTTTAGTCTCAATTGCGTTATTTACAATTGTTTGCTGATCTGTTTCTTTGTTCCCAGTTATGTTGTCCTTCTCCGATAAGTCTTCATCAAAACAATTGATAACAGTAACACTGCTGATATCTAAATCTGTGCCTGTTATATCAGTTTCAGTATTTGAATCTTTATCTTGTATAGTGTTTTGGTTGTTATTTGAGTCTTCGCTTATTATTTGGACTTGTTCGATGGCTTTTGTATTATCATAGATTTCAGATTGTGCCGTGTTCTGTATTCTTTGGTTATTCTCTAGTACTGCATCAATACTTGTTTCATCATTGAATTCGTGATCGACTGCACCACCTTGGTCAGTTTTAGTCATTTTATTCGTTGCTTTAGGAGTTGAACACGGTATTAAAGTGCTATCTTTATCTACGATCAAATCTAGTACTGACAAGTTGTCATTTGGCCAATCTATATTTATGCTTGTAAGTGTGCAATCATTTGCATCTATTGTAGAATCACCCAAATGCATTGAGTCTGGAGTAGCAACAATACGAGGACAATGATTTGGGTCAACTCCTCTAGCTTTTTTCCAAAGATAATACAAATTTTCATCCCTTATGTCTCCACTCCACTCTCCAGTGCATTGTTCAAACGCATGTAGTTTCTCGATTCCCAAAAGCTCGTCGAACTGTGTAACAAAATCACTACAGTTTTGTGTTGTCGATGGACCTGGTGTTTGTGGCAATGAACTGACAGAGCTTGCTCGCGAATTGGTGTTGGAGGAAAGTGCAGAAGTTGTTACTAACCGGCTGTAATCGACTGCGTTTTCATTAAAAGGATAAAGCCCGCACTTGCGAAATCCATTTTTGATTGTATCTTGTTTCAGTGTGTCATCAATAGATTTTTCAACAACAGGTCCAAAGTCCTCTCTCTTCAGACGACGAGCGTTATTTTCCATTCGCCAGGAATATACATTTTTACCCCAAGCATTTTTTAAACTATGAAATATTGCAACGTCCATTGGTTGCAAAGCGTGAGTCGCACTGGGCAACAAGGCAACCAAAATAATCTCATTTTCTTTGCACAATTTGCACAGGTGAAAAGATAAATGAGAAACATGTCCGTCCAAAAACAAGACCACTGGTTTATGTATATTTTCTTTTATAAGGAATGGATTGAAAACATTCGCAATATATTCGTAAAAGTTTTCGCTCGTCATCCACCCATTGTCGCTTCTGCCAATGGACCAGCTCTTGGGGTATTTTTTCAATATATTAGCAGGTATTCTCTTATATGGAAATAATGCTAAAGTTGGCATCAATTTTCCATCAGCAGAGGCACCGAGCAATAATGTAAGACATTCCTTATCATCGTTTCCTGATCTGCAGTATACTGCTTTTGAGCCCTTTCTAGCTAGAACAGCCTGACCTTTTGGACACAAAAAAAATGCAGATTCATCACAATTAAAGATCCTGGATGGATCTTTTAAAACGTCACCAAGATCATTTTCTTCGAAATACTGCTGTACTCGTTTAAACCATCCTCTAATTTTCTCCTCAGTAGCACTAATGCGAGCTGTAGTCAATGCCTGACACACTCGTTTGGTAATCGAAGGATTTCTTTTAAGGAAACCCTCGTACCAATGGCGGCCTGGATGTCCTTCTTTAAATTTGTTAGCCCGATCAAGTTCAGTCACTAGTTTATGTACCGAGTGAAGCAAAATTTCTTTCGTAACTGGGAAACCCATTTGAGCCATCATTATAACCCATTCCACGATATGAGCTTCCTCTGTCGGAGTCAGAACTGTTGGAGCTCCCGTACGATTTTGTTTTTTGTTTATTTTGTCGTATAACGTTTGGGTGGGAATTTTATATGTTTTTGATGCTTTATAAACAGATATACTGCCGTCGCTTACTTCTTTTAACGCCTTTTGAAGGGTTTCTGGTGTATACTTTATGGGACCCATTTCTTTTTCTGAAAATAAAAAAAAGATGGTAATGAAATTCGTACTTAAATAAATATTTACTGACATAAGTATTTTACTTTGAATAATTATTTCACCATTAAAACGCTAAATAAAATATGGCTGATACATATATAGCTAGCTATATAGTGAATATTACCAATAAATAATGAATTATAAATTATTATCAACGTACAGCCTTGTCACGCTAAAATGCAATGGACCCCTCCCCCTACTTATTTTTATTTATTTGCCAAAGAAAATATAGTTTTTTTTTTCTGCTCCCCTTACTCCGGGTATACCGGAATAAAAGACATGAATAAAAATTAGATGTACCTTATTACGGCAGTCAAAAAAATGGTTTTAATTAAATATTTTTAATATATTTTTAAAAAGATTCGTAGGAAATATAACAAATATATGCGTACCATCAAAATAAATAGGTATTTTATTTTTATTTAATAAAATATAAATAATTTAATTTTGATGGTCGACTGCATCAATTCATAAATATGACACAAAAAGTATTTACTTCAGACTTGATTAAAAGAGTTAAAATGAAAAGAAAACATATACCGTAATTATGTCACAATAATCTGCGGTCAATACTTAATTTATTTATATCAAATTTATCAGATAATTTAACTCCAGCTATAAATAAAAGACTAAAACATTTCGGACCGATATTCCCCTATTGCGTGATACTCCCGTAATTATGTTCACCGGCTCAGGTCTGTGAACATAATGCCGGGAGTCATAAAACTGTCGATTTCTCTAAAAATACGCTTTATAACAACTAGAATTAGCTGTAAAACCTTCAGTTGATAACTACTTACCAATATTTTCATAAGTTGTAATGAAATAAACTCACCGGTATCCCATGGGATCCTTACGAAAATTGCACTGACACCTTAAGCTCAACGACAAGACAACCGTACGGAACTGCAGTATGGCTGCGACTGACGCGTTCGGAAACGCGACACGGCTTTAATAATTATATTATTTCTATTCAGAAATCGGATTTTGGTTGTAAATAAACTAAAGTTGATTTGGTATTGCATATAAACATAATTTTACTGACTGTTTTCTTATTTTACGACAAAATTCAAAATGTCCCAGCATAATGTACTATCCCGGGATAGTGTACATTTACCTTAGTTAGATTTATCAGTAGGGACGATAAGCCTCCTTCGCCCTTAGTGCCAAGACGCAGCAGAGGGCGTCCACGTCAGGTTGAGCGACCTCATGAACAGGGGCGTCCTCACGAGCTCGAGGGGGAGAGTGTAGCGCGTGACCTTGTTCAGTTGCCACAAAGAGCCACGAGAGGCGTGAGGCCCGCGCGTTACATCTAAGAAACGTGACCGCCCTGCGCATGCGCGAGGGAGACCGACGCCGACGCCGAAATGCCGGTGGGCCGGCAGTGGGGAACAAGGCTCGGGACCGTTAGGAGTAGTTTTAGCGCGCGTGGAGTTTTCGTGAATGTTTGTGTACCTTTTAAGTGTATTTGTGCTTCGTGATTATTAAACGACTTTATGACAATTATAGGGGGTTTATTACTCGAACCTGCCCACAAACCCGCCACAATATACAAATAATCAGTTATGTAAATACTATGCATTCCGACATCGAACATTCAAAAATAATGTTATCTCTTTTTAACTTAGTTAAAAGAGATGACAGTACGTCAGCCAGTGAAATAGTGGCAACATTTAAAATTTGACGTTCATACAAATACCTAACGTGCCTAGTCAGCCATATTTAGTTAGCTTGTCATAAGTATCTGATGTGTCAACCGTGCCGAATTCACTTAAAAAATAATTAATATCTTGTTTTCCGTATTACGTATATATTGCCAAAAGTTACACATGGATTGAAAGAGAAACTTCATCGTAATATCTCTTAAATGTAGTTTGTTAGGATGTGGTGCAGGAAAGGAGAGTGTTTGTTTCACTTCAAAATAAGATCGGATAGGTTTCTTCGCCTAATTACAAAGATAAACAAAGAAGAACAGAGGTCGTCTCACACGCCACCTCGCGAGCGTAGGGAGTGGGGAGAGCTTTTCAGTACGGATTGTACTCTGAAGCTGGTTTCGGGTCGCGGCCCATAATCATGGGCCGGGCTTTATACCAATCTTGGTTTTACCAATCTTGGTTTTTGATGCGCCGGTCTGCGGCTTTTACCGAGGAGTCTTAGGCCTATCTGCGGAATTGTGAAGTGGATTAGGTCTTGGCTGTCGTGTCACGGACAGAGGGTTCTTCGGTGGGTATGAGCTGTTGACACGGTCAACCATCCCGCGCGCGAGGTGGGCGATGAAATTATCCAGGCTTTGCCAGCGGAGGTCTCTGGTGATAGTGTCGTTCCGCACGAACTTGGTTGCGGCGACGATGGTGCGCAGGGACTGGGACTCCTGCGCACGGAGCCTCTTTTTGTTGGTTTCTGTGAGCAAAGCGTACCATGCGGGGGCTGCGTAAGTGAGCCTGGACCGCACGTACGCCTTGTAGATCCCCAACTTCTTGCGGAGGGGGAGGCCGCTGGCAAGCAAGGGTCTGAGGCGGGCTCTCGCCGCTTTTGTCTTCTGAATGACCGTGTCGACGTGCTGCTTCATTGATAACCCTCTATCTATGGTGACACCCAGGTAAGTCACAGTGTGTGACCACTGGACTTCCTGACCGTAGAGTTTGAGCAGGGAAGGCGGGCGTTTGAGGCCTGTCACGATCGCCTGCGTCTTGCCGACGTTCACTGACAACCTCCACTTTGCAAGCCATCTTGGCAGCGCATCCAGTGTGGGCTGGAGTTTCCGAACCGCGTGCTGGGCGGTGATGGAGGAGGCGAAATAAGCGGCATCACCAGCGTAAAGGGCGAGCTTAATGTCGCCCAGCACGGGTATGTCGTCGGTGAAGTAGGCGTACAGGGCAGGTGACAGACAGGATCCCTGAGGGACTCCCGCTCGGATGGGTCTCTCCGTGGAGGTGGCGTCCTCGACGGCCACAACGAATCTCCGGTCGGTCAGGACTCTGATGATGCGGCGTGGAGCTGGATACGTTGACAGTTTGTATAGCAGGCCCTCATGCCATACTTTGTCGAACGCCTTTTCCATGTCTAAGAGTACTGCAGCGGCGTACTCGCTCTTGTTGCTAGCAGCCGTTAGATGGTGCAGTACTCTTGCAAGCTGCAGGGTTGTCGAGTGCCCATCTCGAAACCCGAACTGTTCAGGACGTGGCTCAATGTGGGGCTGGACCTTGTCGAGCAGGAGCCTCTCGAACATCTTGGACAGTGTGCTTAGGAGAGTAATAGGGCGGTAACTCTCTGGCATCTTCCTGTTTTTTCCCGGTTTGGGTAGCATCACCACCCGGCCGAGTTTCCATACGGTGGGGAAGTGGCCTGAGCGCAGGATCCCGTTGAACAGGCTGGTCACCGCCGCCACGGAGCGAGGCGGGAGTTGACGAAGCGCCATGTTCGGGATGAGGTCTGCGCCAGGGGCTTTTCTCAGCTTAGTGCGCTGGAGTGCTCGCTGCACTTGGCCGGGTGAGAAGAAGACCGGGTCCTCTTTCACCTCGATGGGTGCCGCGAGGTATCTGCCAAGGTGTTGCTCGACTGCATCCTTGTGAGCCACGTCGCTCGCGGGGAAGGGCGTGAACTGCTTCTCCAGGCACTCGGCGAACAACTCCGCCCTGTCTGTTGCCGAGTATTGGAGGAAGCCGTTTCCGTCCTGGAGAGGGTTCGTCGCTGCCGGGGTCATCCCTACCGTCCGGCACAGGCGAGATATCGAGGACGGGTCCGTGCCCAGGGACTCTAGGTGCCCTTCCCACGATTCTGCAGCTTGCATCTTCAGCTCCAGCCGCACTCGTTCCACCAGTGCGTTGAGCCGCGTCTTCACTGTCGGACATCTGGTTTTGTGCCACCTACGCCTCGTTTTGCGTTTTAGCTCGATGAGGTCCCTGATCCGGGCAGGCAGGGGAGAGAGCCTCTGACTGACCGGAACGGTGTGAGCTGCTGCCTCTAGCGCGTTGTTGATGGCGCAGGTGATGGTGGTGGCAGCTAGGTCCACCTCCTCGGCTGTGCACCGACCGGCCTGGGCGGTGGATGTTCGTCCATGGCTGCCGAGAACGTTTCCCACCGGTACTTCTTCCCTGGCTTTCTACCTGGCGTGAGTACCGGGATGTCCTTTATGATCAGGGGTTCTGGGCGGTGGTCAGACGGTAAGTCCGGTAGTACCTCCTGGATCATCGTTGCCGAGACTCTTTTGTGGACCAAGAAATCTATGATGTCACCGACACCGCGCGTGTCGTCATAGTGCGTCGGCTCTTCGGGGCCGGTGATCTCAAAGTCTCGGTCAATGGCGGCTTCGTATATCCGTCTGCCCGCCGTGGTGGTGTATGATGAGTGCCAGGCTGTGTGTCTGGCATTGAAATCGCCGGCCAGGATGGTCGGCACGGTCGATCCCAACAGCTTGCGCAGATCTTCGGCAAGCGCGCGATCTTGGCGGTAGACGAAGAAGAGTCTCAGCACGTGCCCCGAGAGTCTGAGTTCGACCCCCAGGGCTGACAGTGAAGACGTCTTGATATTGTCGACTTTCTGGTGGACGATGTTGTTCCTTTACAAGGACAGCCAGTCCTCGGTATCTTTGTCCTTGTGGGGAGGTCTCGCAGGTTGCGTATGTCTGGTATTGAGACAGCTGCTGTTGAGAGTTGGCTAGTAAGCCTGCGACCATGAGTGACTTCATAGTGTCAAACATTGCCATCAGGTCTTGCAGGCTTGGCGCGGTGGATGGCTGGGTGGGCTGGGCGGGCTGTCCGCCTTGTTTGGGCTTCTGCAAGGAGGGGGGTTTAGGTTGAGCCCCCTCCTTCATGCTCCTTCTTCTCTGTTTGGCGCGCTTTGCTGGAGCTTGGGTGCCCCTTTGTGCGGGGGCGTTTGCAGGCGCCATAAGGGAGGCGGGCGCCGATTCCTGCACAGTGGGCTGCTGGATTGAGGCCCTCGTGGTGGGGCCAGGGCGGGCGGCAGTGTTGCGGGCGGCGATGGTGCGGGCGGCGGTGGATGCCCGTTTGTTCCGGGCCTCCCTCCGGAACTCCGGGCAGGCAGTGTAGTTGGCGGGGTGGGGGCCCCCGCAGTTTGCGCAGGTAGCTGGCTCTTCTATGGGTCGCGTGCAGTCTCTGGCAGCGTGTTGCCCGCCGCATCGCACGCATGCCAGAGGGCGGTAGCAGCAGGCGGAGGAGTGGCGGAATGCCTGGCAGCGATGGCATTGGGCAGGCCCCCTTTTCCCTCGCCATTCCTCGATCCGAATATGCGGCATGCCAAGCAGCTCCTGCACTTTGTAAATTTGTGCATTTTTAATAGTTGGTCACACTATTTGGGCGAAGAAAATGGCGCCAGCGCGTTGATGATTTTCACATAGTCGCACTCGAAGCCCAGTTTATCGAGTGCGACTTTTATGTTTGCGATGTTTGTGGTGGGAGGCAGCCCCAGGATGGCCACCTTCTTTTTCTTTTCTTCCGCCAAAGAGTAGAAGTGCCAGCTCAGGGTCACTCCCACTTGTTTTTTCTCCATGCTAGGTGGTGGGGAGGCCCGTCACTCGACGCGAGTGCAGTCCGGGGCTCGCCAGTCTTAGCATTCCCTTCTCCCGGGGCGTCCGTTTGAGCGGGACCGGGATCGGGGACGCTTCGAAGGGCGTCCGAACAGCAAGCAGCAGTAGTGAATAAATTAATTAAAAATAGCAAGCCCGAAAGGAAAGTTACGTGCGTCCGTGGGTGACAGTGCGTAGACAGTCCGATAAACAAAGAAATCTATTCGATCACCTTAATACGCATCTGCCACCCGAGGAGTGCGGATAAACGACTACTCTATGGATGGGGAGAGTCCCATTACGCATGCGTCGTCGCTTTCCCACCGGGCTTGCTTCGTAGGAGTGGGGATAATCACGCCTGCGCAGTAGAGGTTACCCAGATTACACTTTTTCGCGGGAAAATACCTACAGGCGGGAAAACTGTTTTTCCCAATATCGTTGAAATTTACAGTAGATATTTTGTATGTACAACTATAGCGCCTTTAATATGTATGTCATGTTAATTATATACTAAGCTGAATTAAATAATGTATAATTTAAGTAAAATTCACATATAAAGAGAAAGTGGAGGGGAGAATGGAGTAAAATTGGTGGGAAAAGCTTTAGACATAATAATAGGTGATGTCAGCCATTGACAACAGAGCAGCAACAGAATAGAAGTTCTCTGAAAGTTGGCCCAAACAAGACTCTCCGAACTCCCTGAAGCCGCAGTTTCAACGTCACTAAGCGTTTTATTTTCACTGCCAGCCGCCACGAACCAGTCACAGGTGCCAGTCCGCACACTTGTTCGAGCAGTACTGTACTTACAGTACTGCTCGAACAGTTCGAGGAAATTAACAAAGTATTTTTATTGGAGAAAATAGGTTATTGAACGAATTGATTTATAGAACGTTCGCTGTTATTGTTATATTTAGTATATAATAAATCATCATAACCAATGATACTAAACGATGCTTCCGCTTTCGCATATAAGATTTACAATTCGCAGTATTCAAATAACGCCACAGCAACGTATGCTATTTGCAGCTTCTGTTATTTACCTGCAATGGAAAACGTGTTTACTGTTTAAGTAGGTAACATAGTAGTTGCTTAAAGCTTACGTGTTGGTGGGAATAATCTTTTTTTTAGAAAGGATAGACAGTACTGAACTTCGAGGAACTCAGTTTTGTCTTTCAGTAGCATCTATCCATTTCTCCTTACGATCAATTGTCTTCGAGAAACGAAAAATACAATTTTATTGATTTTTATCTCACCTAATTCAATAACGGTGACATCGCTTTTCTCGGTTTATGTCATTTAGTTAGATTGTGCATAATGTGTATTTCTCTATTTAAGCTTGTTTATCGTTGTCTAGTACCCATAGTACAAGCCTAGAGCTTAGTTTGGGACTAGATCAATTTGTGTGAGATTTTTCCCTGGTATTTATTTAATGAGGTAACAAACATGCATGATGCTTTATACGTTGTGTAATTTTTCAAAACATCTTGAATACAATATCTTTTATCCAAACAGTACGTCAAACGTCAACATGACGTTTATGCTCACGAGCGCCATCCATGTCGTCATCAATGACGTCATGACATTTCTTGTAATCGCCGTGAGCGTTGGTGAGCGTGATTCGGGCCGATCGTGAGCGTGCTCTGAGCACTTTAAGCGTGATTCGGAACGCAGCCCAGGTATTGCGAGTATTGTGACATTTATGATGACAATTATGACGTACCTAATCAATGATAAAAGGAAGTAGCAAATATTCTGTTTTTATGTGGTCTGTGTTGTGAGCGAAAGTGAATAAGTGTTGAGTCTCCTCTTTCTAAATACTATTTAAAATCTTACAACTTCGAAAAAAAAATAACATGGAAACTACGCCTTTGTTAACAGGACACAGAAGGAATGCCATTTGGGCAAGGTAAATAACTATAGTCAACAAAACATAGTACTTTGTTTTTGTTTTTTCTCGGCTAGTCAATTATTTGTGGATCGTTTTTGTTTTAATTTTAGGTTCAGCTTTCGTAAAAAAGAGTTAACTTCTAGAGAGATTTATTTGGGACAATTGCCTGAAGAAGACTTTCCCCCAAATTTTATCTGTAATCAAGTAAGTAGTACAAGTAAGGTTTAATAAAGGCCTGTTAGTAAATATAGCTCATCAAAGGACATGGCCCGTTTTACTATGGCACTGTGCCCCAGATTGTACGCATTCATTTATATCTCAAATGAAAGGTAAAAATAAGTGCTTTCAAACTATATATGCCATTTAACATATAAAGCAGCGGTTTTGAAGTGATTCGGTTTCAAATTATGTATTTACATAACCTCAAAAACGTCATTATGTTTAGAGCACCGTCACCTCAAACTAAAATAAAGATCTCTCTTAGAAAGCCTATTGCTCCTAGTCGGATTATTCAAACACTTTGCTAAAAATATCTGTTACATATAATAATGTACTCATTAATAAAACATTATTATTATTATTATTATTTTATTTTGGACAGGTAGTTGACACTGATATGTCCAAATCACTGTTCACTTGGTATGATTGTCAAGCTTATTTTTAAACTGGTTAACACTTATAGAGTTCACAACATCAGAGGGTAATTTGTTCCACATTTTTACTATCCTGTTTGCTATAAAGTTTTTGCCAATATTTGTATTTGCATTGTTTGTGTTTTATTGTAGTACTGTTATTTTTGTCAGAAAAAGCAAACCAAAGTATGTCACGTTTTTCGCGAAAATCTCTTTCATTTTCTTAATATCTGAAGCGATTTTAATGATTCACAATTGTTGATCAATGTTTGTATCTTGAAATATTTCAAAACGTTGGGTGCACAGCACACAATTAGTAAACGAAACATTGTGTTTATTTTTGTTAAATATGCCTTCTATCCAGTGAGAAATATTGTTGGTCCAACTTGTCAGTCCACGGAGGTCATATTAATACCTCCTTAAATCTAAGCGGAAGGCATAGAGTGAGTCAGTCATATAGATGTCCCTTTCTTTCTTTGCCAGTTGTCAGTTGTGATACGGCCTCCAGGGATACAAAAGTCTTGTTTGTGTGTACAGGGGGGTTATTATTAGCTAGCTTTGCAGTTCTTTTTATGGTGAGCGTAAAGGACAGAGCTATGGCAGTTATATAGCTCTGTCCTTTTCTCTGAGCGTAAATAGAACTGCATAGTTATGTCATAATAACCCCCCGGGTCCAACTGGTAAGTGGATGATTTCTGGCACAAAATATCTTTTTATATTTTACTTTTTTCCGCAGCTTCTACAGAGATTTAATTATTAATTATTGCATGATTTTTCATATATGTCTTATCCGTGTACAAGTTGGGGCACAAAAGGGCCGTCCTTTTTGTAACGTCACTTTATTTTTGGAAAATTCGATTAAAGTTTCATGTAATTGACCTGTATGTAATTCAGCCTAGTTGTGTTTGTTTTCAATCTTTGACATTTTGATAATATCTAATCAATAATGAATACAATTAAATTATCTGCACTTAAAGCAATTTTAAATGATTGCCTCATTAATAACAGATTTTAATCCAATATTATGTAAAATAAGGGTGCATTGGGGCCATCCTGACAGTTTTTTTACGAGTCAATAATTTTAAGTAGTTCCGTATTTTCAGATTTTGTCTTTTACCCTTGTTTACCTAATGAAATGAATGATTTTTCTTAACATATTGTTTCATTATTAATTATGTACTCAGATTCCAAGTATTAGGCATTTGAAATATTGAGATATATGGTTTGGAATATGAGTAATTACAAACTATCTAGGGGTAATTGCGAAATTGATTAAAAGTTGACTTTATTGCAGTTTGACTGATTAACCATCAATCAAACTGCAATAAAGTCAGTAACATTGCTTTTTCAACATAAATTACCCTTACACAAAATATCATCCAATTCATTTAAAGTTTTCGGGGTTATAACAAAAAAAAAATATTTAAAACGAACTGGGGAAAAAGTAGTTGGGGTTATTACAAATTACCGAAAATGGTGCGAAAAACAATTGTCTCCAATACCCAACCCTGTGCACATTAAGTCAACTCTAGAGGCTCAAGACGACTGACAGGGTGAGGACCAGAAACATTTCACCCAAATTTGTTTTGCCAATTAGAAAAATATGACTACAATTGATAGATTTATTAAACTTTCGAAATATACCCATATTCAGAATAGCCCCAATGCACTATAATCAAGATTTATACATCCTTATTTTTGTAAGCAAATGCCTAAACGTCAGTTTTCACATTTCTAACTTCAATAACCAAGTTTCAAGTAAATAAGCTTGCAACAAGAAAATACAACTCAAATAAAAGACTTATAGCAAATATGCGAGGCGAGTCGGACTCACGTATGGAGGGTTCCATACTATTATCTATACAACATTAGATTAGGAAGAATGAAAGAAAGAAATACATTTAATTTGCAAACAATTAACAAACCTACAGAAACTACATACACATAAGAATTGGAAACAATTGCATGCAAAAATGGATACCACTCAGCATGAAGTCAAGTCGCTTCTGAGCGCCGCGACGCTGATCTTCCGTGCATCCAGGCGCCCGCGTGTGCGAGACAGCGAACAAGGAATTACATAATTAAATTATGACATTGAAATATAAATTATGAATAAGATAAACGTTAATAAATCATGACATCTCAGGTTGCACTGTTATTACAATTGTTTTGAACATTGCTGGGTGAAACTGCTCTTAGCTGAGGATATAACCTAACTATTTCGTGTATAAAATAAAAAGGGGAACAAATGTGGGATAACAAGAAATATAGCAATAGAATGTATACAAATAAATTATTATAGTACATTAATAGTGGGTGATTAAAGAGGCGAACAATGGAAGGAAGCGGGTGACGACACTGAACGGCTACTTTAGAGCCAATTGCAAACACATGAGGTGAATTGAGGTGTTGCTTCAATTTTCTTTTAAAAATAAATAGTGAAGTGGATTTTTTTACTGGGGGACTTAGGTTGTTCCAGCATTTCATGGCAGCGTACCGGAAGCTGCCGCGAAATGCTGCCGTTCTATGTCGTGGATATATAATACCTACCAAGAGCCAGTCTTTCCTGCGCGCGAGGAAATATGAGTTTGGAATAAAGGATCGTGGGTTGTTTATTTTTTATTATGCCAAACAACAGCGAAGCCAGATGGAGCGTCCGTCTAGCCTCCATCTTGAGCAAGCCACCTTGGTTAAAGAAAGGAGTGACGTGCGATCGTCGTGGGATTGGATTGCAAAATCTAGCCCAGGCGTTTTGCAGACGTTGTATGAGAACTTTAGTGCGGGCCAGAAGGCACTTGGTGACAACTGTGTCTGAGTAACTGAGTTTAGAGAGAATCAAGGAGTCACACAATTTAATACGCTTGTCAATATTTAGATAATCCCTTACACAATACAGTACCTCAAGGCGGTAGAAGCAATTCCGTACTGTATCAAGAATGTGCTTCTCAAAACAGTCTGCGTTTTTGTTTCCTGCGGAATTCACTACACGAATAAGGACCCCCAAATTCCGAGCCTCAGTTATCCGTTCGAACTTACTATTATTATTAGCCACAGGTCCATCGTGGGATATTATCTTGGAGCTAGGTGCTTTGTACCTAAAACTAAAAAAAATGATTTTGAGGGGTTGAAGACCAAACCTGTTCAGATCAGACCATCGCGCGATCCGGTCAAGATCCTGATTTATCGCGAGAATAGCCGACACTTTGTTCAAATCATTTGCCAAACAAACCGACTCAAACTGCAGTTTATTCGCCGTCCATGACAAAGTACCATCAAATAGATGTCTCAGGTCCAGATCTATCGTTAGTCACTTTAATTTCAAACTTTTTAACCTTGTTCTTTATGGCTTGGAGACGACTTTCGTGGTCCTAAACTTTTCGTTTGACGTCATTCAGTTTTTCTTGAACCTCCGTCATTTCCTTTTTCCATTCCGAAGTGGCCTCTCGTACCTCTTGGAGAATTCTAGATTGTTCCTCTTGAGAATTCTTTTGGCCACGTAGGCCATCTTGGATAAATGTCAATGGTTCTCTTGATTGTTCTTCCTGTGCTCTAAAGCGTTCCTCTTGAGCTATAGATTGTTCCTTTTGGGCTCCTGTACAGGAGCCGTCGACGTACCGGCGGCAGCCGTGGAGTCTTCAGCTGCATACTGGTTTCGGCTTTTGAACCCCTCCTGCTCTTGATCTCGTGGAGTTATTGGCATTTTCCAAATGTTACATTCGTGGGGTAGGTAACTGATAGAAATGCACGAGCACACCGATAATTAAGAGCTGGAGTTTATTAACACACTCACTTAATCGTTACAAACAATTATCTAGATAAACTTAGATGATCGCTCGGTTCACTCGTTCGCACTGTTCGCTCTCAAGTAAGGAATAAATCGCCGCACGCGCGCCTCACCTTTTATACTCCCAATCGCCGAATGTTCCAAAATGCCTTCTCGAATGGCCGATGGACCTCGACCCGCCGGGGAGGTTCGATAATGGCAGGTTGTACTCATTGCGGCCTTGTGTGATACAAGGCGACGGCCTTGACCTTTAACTCGATTTAACCCGTTAACGTTTACTCGTAACAATAAATAAGGCACAAATCGATATAAATTATTTGTATATTACTGCATTTCGGACTCATATTATAGGCAGTCATGAGGCAGTACTATGGTTGGTCTCATTAGATACAACTTACTCGTACCAATCAAGAAAGTGACGTCACGATATTTGAGGTCAAATAATGTCAAATGATAAATTAAAAATATCTATTTAATACTCATTTTGTAAAATAATCTGTTAACAGGGAATGGTTCTACAACCCTTATTCTCGTAATGGCTTTTGAATTACCATAAATTATAAAAATGTAGGTTAACCCAATTGCGACATTGCCACTTTTAAACCAAGTAAAGTGATCTAAACCCATATAAATGAATTATCGCGAACATGGAATTGCATTTGTAGTGGTTGTACCGTTTGCAACAAAAGGAGAATCATTTTCTCTTAATTTAATAAAATTACATACCCTTAAGAAATGGAATAAGTAGTTGTCCTGTGTTTTTTGCTTTTAGTCGCTATCATGTTCTTCATTTCAGCTGTCACATGTATTGATAATAAGATTGTTTGAAATTCGATCCATTTCCCCTTCCAGACATCGATATTTATTTTCTTCACTTTCGACGTGGCGACAAATATTTTCCCAGTCCTCAGCAGTTATTCATTCGTTCAGTTGCTAAACTCATAATGCCCTGCATGTTTAAAAAAACGTTTCTTTTCGCTACATATCCTTTTACCATGGACCAAATATTTTCGATCGGATTGAATGTCGGGTGATACGGTGGCAATCGTAAAACGGAGTGGCCATGTTCTTTTAAAATTGCATCTATGTGGTACTTACGAAACCGCTCTTTATTTCGTTTAATTAAATCATACAAACTGGTTTTGTACATCAACGGGCTATATGAAATGTTGTGTTCTGTCAACCAATCCATCATTTCTTGTTTATGATAATTTGACGTTGGAGCACGATTCAAAAGTTCGTTGTGATAGGACGCATTATCTACGATAAGTACGCTATTCGGTTTACGGTTCGGTATTCATTTTTCTTTTAACCATTTTTCGTAGTTGACAAAGTTCATCTGGTCATGGTCATCTCCCGTTTTTTGGTTTGCCTTAAACATTAACAAAGCGTTGGGAATAAAACCATCTTTCCCTCCTGCGTGCACTATTATTAAATTTATTGACCGCTGGCCTGTACTGATTTGTTTTTTTACACCAAATTCTGTTCCATCGGTCCAAGCCTCTCCGGACACATGTGAAGTGTGGATGTAGGTTTCATCAGTATAAACTAGTGGTCTATCTTTAGACTCATATTCCGCAATTTTGGTTAGGTAATTTATTCTTAGCAGTCGTATGTTGTTTCTTTCCATTAATATTTTTCGGTTGACCTCGGTCTTTTTCATTTAAATCCTAATTTTTGTATCTGTTTTCGTAAGGTGGAAATGCCAAATTTGTAATCTATATCGGATTTTAACACAGAGTGCTGCTCAGGACGGCCAGTATCAGTAGTGATTGACCAAAACGTTGCTAAAGTAAAAAAAAACGTGTTAGAGGATCGAAGAATTAAGTGTATCAATTAGCTGAGGCCTTGGGCATTAGCAAGGAGTGGGTTTTAGACATCATACATACACATTTACACATGACTAAGGTCAGCGCGCGTTGGGTACCGAAAATGATGACGGCTTTTGACAAAGAGCGGCGTTACGAAACTTCTCAGGCGTTTTTAGACTTGTGTGAAGATAGTGTTGACGAAATTTGCTCCAGGATTGTAACTGTTGATGAAACATGGGTCAGACAGTGTGATCCTGAATGTAAGTCGGAGTCCGTGCAGTGGATTGAGAAGGGTGAAAGGCCGCCGAAGAAGTTTAAAGTGCAATGATCGCCCTCTAAGCTAATGGCTCCGGTGTTTTCGGACGCGGATTGAATTCTTTTAATACATTATTTAGCAAAAGGCTACAATTAATGCAACTAACTATTCTGAGCTATTGAGACAAGTGCGTCAAGCTATACTTGAAAAAAGGAGGGGCGAAATCAGTAAAGGCGTTTTGTTTTTTGCACGAAAACGCCCCCGTTCATACCGCGCGTGTTGCAAGACTAGCTCTGAAGGAAATCGGCTTTGAAGAAATTGAACACCCTCCGTATAGTCCTGATTTAGCCCCTAGCGACTATTTTCTGTTCAGTAATTTAAAGAAAGACCTAAGAGGAAAGCGATTTGGAAGTGATGAAGAAATGAAGGCAGCAGTAGAAGAGCATTTTCTAGGCCAAAGAAAAGCTTTTTTTAACAGCATAAAAACATTTTATAATAAATGTAAGAGATGCATCGAATTAGAGGGGGATTACATTAAAAAAATTAAATAGCTAAAATTTTCTTATTTGTTTTTTTCTTACCGTAGGCTTAGGACGTTTCAGCCGCCCCTTGTAAATACAAAAACGAATGTGCGCACAATGGACGTATAATATCGATTATGTTTATGAAACGCCCCAAAGGAATTGTGCCCAAAAGTGTATCCCTACAAGTTGACCCCACACAATATAAGACTCGGCATCGCGGCGGACCAAATAAGCGACTGAGGACATAACCGGGATGAACTTGACAGGTACCTTCGTTTAAGACTGGACTAATATAGCAACCACATTGCGAACCACGAATATGCAGGAGTTCGACACAACGTGAGATACACCCGGAATATTGAATAGGGCATGCAGTATTAGACGATTTCTAGTATCGGAATTGAAAGTCAGTGTTGAACCTCAATATATAGGTAGGAATCTCGGAATTATGCTAGGTATACAATATTGACTTTATTGTTGAGTTTTTATACACTTACTACTTACTTCTACATTTTGTGTAATAACAACAGACAAACGTTATTTACGATTATTCTGACAGATGACAAGTTCCTAATCTATGAAAGGATTAACATGTAATTAATGCATAGAAGGTGCTATCATCTATGTGTTGGAGTTTGAAACTAAACCAGGCAACTTCTTAGATAACTTCGAAATACTACGTTTGTTTTGATATTACAATACCGGAATTTAAAGGTATTGAATATCGGATTTATGATATTGATAGACCCAATATCGGAATTCAATTTCGAGATTCCGAGATCTCGGAATTCTTGCCCTACTATTGAAACTAGAACCTTAAATGAGTTGTAAAGTTACCGTGAAATACTATATTGGAACATTGTAGTAAGAGAGATACCTAATACGAATAGTTTTGAGAGAGACAAAATCGTTTTGCTTACTTTAATTCGTTGTTGCTTTATTTATTGGGCTTCAGCTTACCAATATGTTCATCAGTGTAAAATAATACTAGATTTCGTTTCTTATTCATTAAAGTTCTACATACGAATCTCATTCTTCGTTCTCATCATAGTCTACGTACTTAGATTCTAGAGGGATGATAGGGGGTTGCAAAGTTTGTATGGGAAAAAAAACTTTTTTAACACAGTTGCTCAAAAAGTGGTACTTTTCGTAGCTGTATATCGTGCGGAAAGTTGAATATTACAGTTATAGTTTTCCATTTTTATTTAATATAATTTTGTTTCAACTTCCTAGCCGTGCATCCAACCAAAGAGTTTGCATGTTCCACCACTTTTTGATTACGTCATTTAGCATTGAGACTATACATAGGTAATATAATTTAAAATATTAAAATTAAATACATACATACATACATACACACATAAAATGTATCTAGGTAATATAAAAAAAAACAGCTTTCATTAAGATGGCTGAATCTGAATTAGTATTACGAATGATTAGATAGTGCATCAGCGGTAACGCATAAAGGTGAATTCACATTACACCATGCCGAAACCGGGCCTAGACCAGTACGGTGTAATGTGAATCCACTTTTATGCATTACCGCTGATTAATAGAGATTATACTTTTTGATTTTTAAATATAGGTAGTTAAATTACTGTGACTTTTTTTATTTGGCTGAATGGTCACAACCGTTGCCATTTCATAAAGTCTGTGTCAATTAAAAGTAAAATTTGTCTCTTGTAATAGTTTTATTTACTGATTTATTTTGTTCCATTGAATTTTTTTTTGCAAATGTGTTAAAAAACGTCGTTTGATACACGTGCAGAACTGTCATTTTAACTCGTCCCTAGTCTTGTCCCTCGCTTGCAGCTCGGGCCAAGATACTTCGGGACTCGTGTAAAATGACATACTTTCCGCACTTGTATCAAAATGTACTATTATGGTAAAATTTACTTCAAACTTGGTAGAAATACTCTTCAATGCAAATGATGAGACACGTATTTTAGCGATTACTAAAATTTACTAGGGATCGGAAATACGGATGCTTTTATACGTAATCTTAGGCCTCAATGCCTACACCGCGGTGATGTTAGGTAGTATGGAAGCGGACTCAATTTAATTATGCTATTTTTTTTTTCGGGTACATACAATCGCGATCTTTAATTTAGGACCCGATTCCCGGAACATTTGTTTAAATCACTCATTCGCAATAAAGGCGAAGACGCTAAATCAATTTATTCTAAAGACAGATAAGGCATTAGGTAGGTAGTCATTTATTTCGTATTGGAAATTACATTATTTTACATGTCGCATAGTTATAATGAATTCACAATAAGATCGTCAGTGTAAAAAAATAAAGTTAAAATAAAAATGTAAACATTAAATAATGTCAAAGTGTACAAAAGCAAAAAGTACTTAATTTTAAAATTAAAATAAAACTAAAAAATATATAGATAGCTCAAATGCTACGGTCAGAAAATGTCAAAAATACAATAAAATATTAAATGTCACAATTCAGAATATAAATTAAAGTAATAATAAGAAAAACCCGCCAAGTGCATGTCGGACCACTCACAGTAAAGGGTTCCGTAGCTGGGATGAACGTTCAAGGTTGAAATTCTTTCTTTTTTTAATCTCAAAAACTACACAGCGTATCGTCTTCAAAACAATTTTGGTTGGAAGTATTTCGTATGTTCTACTACTGTAATTTTTATTACTATGTTCTATTTAACAGTTCAAAAGCTACCCACCCGGACAGAATATTTACGACTTTAGAAGCGTATATCTCGCCAACTGTTCACTTACGTAAAAAATTCACTTAAAAACCCTGTATCATTTTGGAAGCCCTATCTAAAAATACCCCACACGCTGATGTAAATCAAAAAAAATTTTTTCGTCCCCTAGTTACATGTATGGAGTGCCACCCCAAAATATATTTTTTATTTCAATTTTACTACATCATTGTATAGCGGTTCATAGAATACATCTATCCTCCAAATTTCATTTATATAGTGCCAATAGGCTCTGAGTAAAATGGCTGTGACATACAGACAGACGGACAGACGGACATGACGAAATTATAAGGGTTCCGTTTTTGCCATTCGGCTCCGGAACCCTAAAAATAACAAATTAACAATATATTATCTAGTCGTCACTATATTCTTTGACAATATAGTGATTTCGTCAATAACAGATTTTTAAGTCGGCGACCAAATTTTGCGTCCGAAGATTCGTTTTTTACGTCTGCGGGTAGACGCTCATAGAAAGCGGGCCCTATTACGCGCGGGTTTTTGTCGAGCAGCGCCAACCGCCGCGGCACACGCTGGAGGCGGCCCGTTTGCCGGGTGACCCTGACGGGGATGTTCACACGTTTAAATTGATTTAAGTTGCGACGAGTATACACTATTACATCAAAAACATACTGTGAATAGTGCGTCATTATTCCATATTTCTTAAACAGTTCCCTACACGAGTGCCTCGGTTTTACACCTGCCAGTATACGAAGAGCCCTTTTCTGCAACGTGAGATCATGTTTAGAGTCCACTGAGTTACCCTATAGAATTGTGCCATATGATAAAATGGAGTGGAAATAAGCAACATATACTTGGAGCAGTGCAATTTCAGAAACTATTGGTTTAAGCTTGCGTAGTGCAAATACTGCACTACTAAGCTTCGCACACAGATTAGACACGTGGTTTTTCCAATTTAGCTTAGCATCTAATGTAAACCCGAGAAAAATACATGACGTGCAATGCGGTATTGGGCTCTGGAAGGGCGGGATCGCAGCGGTGTTTCCGGCTGCGAACAACATCACGCTGGACTTCGTGGCATTGAGGACGTGGCCATTCGCAGAGAACCATTTATGAAGGTGCGCGCATACGCTAGCTATTCTCTGCTCAAGTCGCTCGTACGTGCACGCGCTCACGACCACCGTGGTGTCGTCGGCAAACAGCACCGTAAGGCCTTCGGCGACAGAGGATAGGAGGTCATGAATATTGAAAATAGGGTATTTCCAAGCGCCGACCCCTGCGGAATACCAACTTCTACGTTCCCTGCTTTCGATCTTAAGATTTTTCCCCCAATTTTTACTTGAACAGTCTGCCTTCTGCTTCTTAAGAAGGATTTAAACAATGCATAACCTGTCTTTCCAATGCCGTACCGCTTAATTTTCTCAAGTAGCAAATCGTTATCAATAATGTCAAATGCTTTTGACAAGTCACAAAGGATCCCTGCCACTTTGTACTTGTCATCTAGAGCTGTAGCAATACAGTCGTAGATTTCACGAGCTGCCGCTGTAGTGGATCTGTTACACCTGTAGGCAGATTGTTTGTCAGTCAGTAAGTCATTTGTCTGAAGATGCCGCATTAAACAGTTTGACAAAATCGATTCAATATTTTTTGAAATATTGGGCACTATAGTTATGGGTCTGTAACTATCCACAGAACACCTTTCTCCCTTTCCCTTACACACTCGTGTGCTTTTCAGTACGTCGCGGTATACGCCGGTTTTGAACATGCAATTTATAAGTATTATTATGATTAAATGGTTATTCATTTCAAAAAGGTTTTCACATCGAATAATCTCTGACTTATATCTTTAAAGAGTCGCGTGTCAGTGTCAAAGAAAATAATTTGACGAAATTTAAATTTCCGGTAACCTTCGGGGAGGGAAGATGGCCGATAGAAAAATGCCCGGCTTTTACTTTTAATTTATTCTGTTTACTGATTTACTCTATTCACTTGACATTGGCGAAATCACTGTGTGGACCGCCATTTAATAAAAAAGAAGAAGAAATTTAAATCTTTAAATAAAAATGCTTGCAGTTAATCGGGAACAGTTAAGAGTTCAAATAATCCAATTACGCGAAGAAGGGTTAGGGATACGTGAAATAGCACGACAATGTAACGTAACCGGAGCGACAATTCGTCGATGGGCTCGAAGGTATGAAACGGAAGGGAATTCCGATGACCGGCGGCAAAACAACCGTCGCCCTCATGCCGTATCGGAAGAACAACGGCACCTCATGCGGAATCAGTATGAAATAGATGGTTTCACGCCTACAAAGCATTTTGCAGAGTTGTTTGACGTCCACCCGTTAACAATTAGAAGACACCTACATAGTGTAGTATGGGACTGCATCACAGGCGACCGGCACGAAAGATCGCATTAACAGAAAATCACAAGACAATCCTTCTTAACTTTGCACGTGATTATTTAGACTCACTGGGTCTCGACTGCCTTTACAGATGAAAAAACGTTTAAGTCTTCGCAAACAGGCAGGTTACATCTGTGGCGAATTAACGACACTCGTTACACGCAAGACCACGTTATTGCTAACCATGCGACCGGTGATATCACTGCCAACATTTCGGGCTGGATGAGTTCAGGGTGTCGGAGAACTGGTCAACTTGCCTCCCAAAGCGACTACTCAATCTTATGTCGATCTCTTAAATGAAAGTGTGCTTGCGTGTGTGCTCAGGCTAATAAATTCTCAAGGTGCCGACCTTACCCTGAGCAAGAAACACCAGTAATAAATTCTGTGCAAGATAATGCTTCAATTCTCACGGCACGGATTGTTCGGAGCTGGTTCTCCGAACACCCTCTATTAAGGGTTATCCCCTTTCCGGCCAAGTCTGCAGATTTAAATTCCATAGAGAACTTATGGGCCTTGATGGTGAAAAGGTGGAGCAATCGAAATGAAAGGAACAGGGCAGCACTCGTAGAGCACTGCCATTCGATTTGGGAAGGTTTCCGTGGGACTGACATGCGAGCGATTGGTTGGATCCATGCGTGAACGTCTCTTGGCTGTCATTGAAAATAACGGTGGATACGTCACGCGATACTAAAACTTGAAAACTCATTTATTTGGAAAGTTACTTTGTTTATTTCTTTTTCTCTTAGGTTATTTTGTCATAAAGAAATTGTTTTATTTTTTCGTTTTAATGGTATTTTATGTAGTATAAATATTGATTGGCAAAAATTGTTGTAATTTTTTTAAATGCCGAATGCTTGAGACCTACTAGTTTTTATTTTAATTGAATGCCCTACTTAGTGCACACAATCTATTCAAATCATATATCAAATGCCACAAATTGAAATAAATAACTAGTTGAGAAGTTAAGTAGCCATCTGTCAGAAACAGTTCCCGCTCTCTACTTCTATCAAACTCTCGGAAAAAAATCGGAAAGGATCGTTCCTCTCCGTTACGTCGGATTTGCATAGCTAAGAGCAGTTGCCCCTAGTAATACATAAACAACAACGCGATTACCAACATTATCAACTGAAATCAGATAATAATATCTTAGTAGCTCTTAAAGGTATAAGTTTGCCAGACGAAATTCGACCTTAGATGGGTACTAAATTAAAGTTCGTGACTGTACATGAACGGTGCCCGTGAGCATTACGGGAGATTAATCGAAGAAAGAGAATAAACTGTGACATGAATAAGAAGATGTTTGCGTAATAGACATAAATTATTTCAAAGCAGGATTTCGCTTGAAGTGTGAATCATATGATGCTCAATAACTTTAAGGCTATTTCACCGTACCGACCGTATTTCAGAGACAGTGTCTTTACACAATCATATCGGCGCGTAACATACGCTCCAATTAATTTTCTGTATTACATACATAAAATGCTCGTAAATAGCAACTTAACAAGATATGGCGCACTTTAATCTTTGCGAGCATCAAATTCGTTGATGGTCCGCTTACTCATATTTATCCGCATGATAAACAGAATACCGATATGGCTCCACGCCGATGGCGCCGAAGGAACAGTACTTAATGACCGATGTTGGTATCAGTCAGTGGTGGTATACTTCACCTCTTACAGACTACAGACTCGACTAAGTAATAGGTACATGCTAGCGGCGTGTGCCTTATGCTGCATGGGCACTCACTACTGCAGCGCACGGTCGAGCTACGGACGTGAGTATAATTTTGCTTCGTACTAAAAATGATAAAATTACGCCCACAGTGGCATACGAGAGCATTAGGAACACGTGTGATAGGTATAAGTGATTCACCCACGCAACTTAATGTTACGAGTAGGTTTGGTTAGGTAGGTAGGTAGATTAGAATCGACGCGCTGACTCAAGGACACGCCTATTGTTAACGAGTTCAATCGGCCGTCGCTATTGTAATACAAGGCCGCAAAGAGTAGAACCTTCCATTGTCGAACGTCCCCGGCGGGTCAAGGACCATCGGTCATTCGAGAAGGCAATCTGGAACGTTCGGCGATTGGGTGTATAAAAAGGCGCGCGTGCGGCGATTCATTCCTTACTTGGAGAGCGAACAGTGCGTACCTACGAGTGAACCGAGCGATCATCTAAGTTTATTATGCGATAATTGTATGTAACGATTAAGTGAGTATGTTAATTAAAGTCTGCTCTTAAATATCGGTATGTTCGTGCATTTCTATCAGTTACCTACCCACACCTACGTAACAGTTACTTTACCATGAGTTCAATAGGGCTGGTATGGGGATGTGCCTTGGCGTCATTCCGTGCGTATTCGTGTGCCACTGTAAATAGGAGAATCCAAGTAGGTATGTAGACTTTGATCCGAAGCGGATTTATACAATGCGCCGCATAGCAGTTGAATTTCGGTTTAATGATTTCTACAAGCCAATGTGTCCTCTAACATATTTCATTTTTGGAGCAAAGCCCAAGTGAGACGAAAAATTAAAGTTGTTATGGAACTTTATTAAAATCACATATTAAAAAATAACGTAAGAAACAAAAACTAGTATAATTTTACACCGATGAAGATATTGGTAAGCTGAAGCCGAATAAATAATGCACAAAACAATTCGTATTAGGTCTCTGACTACAATGTTACAGTAAAGTATTTCATGGAACTAAAGAACTCATTAAAGGTTCTACTTGTCCTATTTAATAGTCCGGGTGTATCTCACGTCGTGTCGAAGTCCTGCATATTGGCGGTCCGCAATGTGTTTGCTGTATCAGAGTGCTAGGCAATATTAAGCATCTCTCCGTTTCTAGTTACTTGGACGCTCCCTCCAGTCTTGAACAAAGGTATCTATCAAGTTCATCCCGGTTACGTTCTCGATCGCCTATTAAACTTTGGTCCGCCGCAATGTTGAATTTTATTGTAGGGGGCTAATTTGTAGGTATAAACTTATGGCCACAAATTTCTTACGGCGTTTCATAAAAATAATAAATATTTTACGTCCATTATGTCCACATTAGTTTAATTTTGCATTAAAACCACTTCAGTTGTTGACCATTTCCTTCTCATGTCCGTAATTGAAACTATTGTTGACTGAGGGTTAAGTTACTGATTTGATGCAAATGATGCGTAGATGCCTTTGATTCTCCATAATTATTGTCTTTTTTATGTGTTGAAATAAAAAAAATTACAATCGGTGGACATCTAAACAAAGATGATGACGTCGATGACACTAACATGCTTGTCATATTCATTAATCTTGTGACTGTCGTATTTTAAGACAATAAGCTCAAGGCACGACAAATATAGTGTAGAAGTTATGGAACTTATGGATGACTTTGGCGTGCGAGTTCAATTTGATTTAGTTAATTGTGTAATGATTGTAGATAACTTTACTTGGCTTAAAAGTGACAACGTCGCAATTATAAGGGTCTGTTGCACCTAAGTTTTCGTAACTAGTTTTTTTCACAAAAATAGAAATATTTCTAAAACCGACCCCTATTTAGCAGACGTAAATTAACATTTTTAACTTAAAATGTGGTCAGGAATATGACCGAATATGCTGTTTAAATCTCTCGCAATGCTCACGGGCACCGTGTATACACATACGCATTAAAGTATTTAAAAAACATATTTAGATGTTTATTTTTACAAAATATGCGGTTTGTTTAACTAACAGTATCAACACTATCAAATTAAATTAAATTTGTTAAGTTACATATTATTCGTATGAAAACGTATGGTACTAACGTTAGTATTTTTTTAAATCACCATTGTAAAACAAATATACATAGTCATACAAAATTGAACATGTTATCAACCTAAAGCGTCACACGTGGTATATTTATATACATTTCCATCATTGTCTAATGTTTAGCAATTAAAAATGAACGGTAATACAACTATTGCTTAAAAGCGGCGTCTTTTATCTTAAGATAGGGTATTAGATGAGAAACCAAAAACACTGAAAGAATTACATTGAAATGAGAAGACGCACCTGCCCCATACAAAAAAGAAATGTTTTTACGCTCGAAAAGATTTTTTCCTGATATTTCATAATCAAAACATTACGCCCTAAACGATTCACTACATATTTTGGTTACACCCTGTTTTATAAAACAAAGTTTATCAAACAAAATTGCTGAAAATAGTCATAACCTAACTATGTTGACAGTTATCACTATTTTCTGATGTTTTATACAATCCCGGAATCCCGGAACATAAATAATTAAAATGATATTTTTAAGAAGCCGGCTCTATACTTGCTGAGCTTTTTCCGCGAATTGACTAATTGTAGGTATAAAAGCATCCGAATTTCCAAACCCTGGTAATAACACCTTTTACGAGCAAGTGTGATGAAATAGTAGATTGTACAACAAGGGCATAAAACAAACCATTTTACCCAAGAGTTATGGTATCCATCCGAGCCGGTAGGCGAGGGTGGATAATTAAGTCGAGGTTAAAATGTGTTTTCAGACCGAGTTATACACCCTGCTTTTCACTTCAATTACAAGGAAATAAAACAGTAATAATATAAAAACTTTGTCTTGGATTTAGGCGGCATTGTCTGTTCAGTAAGTTCTTTTGCAGTTTTAAGCATTAGTGTGTTATATTAGGTGTGAGAATGATTTCCTCTTTACTTGACAACATTTTAGCAAAATTTCGTAACACAATAAGTTTTGCGAAGAAAACAACTAATTAATACTCCAAAACGAGACAAACCTCTTTCCCGCCACTGTATTTCTTATTATATATATGCAAATAAATTAATTGAATTCAAATAACAAGTATATTTAGTGCAGTCACCTCGTCTGCTGGCTGTAGGGCTTAATTGTCTTAGTCTAGATAACGACAACACTTTACGCATTAGTGCATAAAAATCGATTTTATGCAGCCTATACCCAGCATAAAGAAGGACTTAACGAGCATGAGAAGTGAAAACGTCATTTTGTGACTTCTTGTACTTTTATATGCAAATTCGCGATGAAATCGTAATAAAAAGATTTATTTTAAATCTCTTGTGATTGCAAGTCCACAACATGAAGTTTAAAAGTTTTACTTCTGCTTATTGTTATCTCAAAGAAGTGTCGAAAGACGTTGTAAGGAAAACTGCACAATTTGGTGATCGAATGCGTAAGACGAAAGAGTGTTATAGCGTGTTATCTGACTGGCCTTCTTCCTACCTATTTTACAATTGACGTACTTTTTTAGGGTTCCGTAGTCAAACTAGATTAAGTTATCTGTTTATGAACTACCAAGTTCAAAGCGCTAATTTTTACGGTTCCGTAGCCAAATGGCAAAAAACGGAACCCTTATAGATTCGTCATGTCTGTCTGTCTGTCCGTCCGTATGTCACAGTCACTTTTTTCCGAAACTATAAGAACTACACTGTTAAAACTTGGTAAGTAGATGTATTCTGTGAACCGCATTAAGATTTTCACACAAAAATATAAAAAAAAAACATAAATTTTGGGAGTTCCCCATACTTAGAACTGAACCTCAATTTTTTTTTTCATCAAACCCATACGTGCGGGGTATCTATGGATAGGTCTTCAAAAATGATATTGAGGTTACTAACATCATTTTTTTCTAAACTGAACAGTTTGCGCGAGAGACACTTCCAAAGTGTTGAAATGTGTCCCCCCCCCCCTGTAACTTCTAAAATAAGAGAATGATAGAACTAAAAAAATATATGATGTACATTACCAAGCAAACTCGTACCGAAAATTGGTTTGAACGAGATCTAGTAAGTAGTTGTTTTTGAATACGTCATAAAAACATTGATCAAAGCTACAACGAACTTTTATATTATGTTACTTGCTGCTACGGAACCCTTCATGGGCGAGTCCGACTCGCACTTGGCCGCTTTTTGTTAGACTCAAGTGTCCCTCCCCCCTACAGCCAAAACTACGAATACTTAATATCTAAAAGAAAAACCTAAATAAAAGAGCATATATCGAAATTTTAAAGGAAAACTATCACGACTAAGTAGACATCATTGTTTCTTGAGATACAGGCGATTAAAGTGTTTATGCCTACTAAAATCATCTAAGACGGCACCAATAGACTTGAAAAAGAAAATTAGTTATTACTTTTTGATTCCGACATGCTCTTGTCAGGTTTTTTTTTTAATTAACCATTTTCCGGTAAATTGGCATTGATTAACTTTAATCCCAGTAGTAATTTTTTAACTTTTTGCTGTTGGTTCTTACATTTAATATATTTAATTTTTCAGAAGTATAATATTTTGACATTCCTACCACTGGTGCTTTATGACCAATTCCGCTTCTTTTTAAACCTTTATTTTCTGGTGATGGCACTGAGCCAGTTTATACCAAGCATCCGCATTGGATATCTGTACACTTACTGGGGTCCACTTTGCTTTGTGCTAGCTGTGACATTGTTTAGGGAGGCTGTTGACGACTTCAGAAGATACAGGTATTTTTTTGCTATTACTAGTTCCAACTAAATTTAGTCATTAACTCTGCTGGCTTTTACTATGATAACGAAATACTATAATAACTTCGCAGGAGAGACAAGGAAGTGAACAGGCAGTGTTACGAACGAGTGGTGTTAGATGCAACAATAAACGATTATCGACCGTTTGTGACAGAGCATGTGCCGGCCTCAGCTCTGCGTGTTGGCGACATAGTCATGCTTCAAAAGGGACAAAGAGTACCAGCTGACATGATTCTGCTCAGAACCAATGAAACAATGGGCACTGTATTTATAAGGACGGATCAATTAGATGGAGAAATAGATTGGAAATTAAGGTTAGTATTTGTTTAATTTATTATTGTTGTATACATTATAGCCTAGACTCGTGAAGTAGGGGATTTCCTGACGAGTTGGTTAGCGGGCCTCCTAAAATACGAGTCAGGCAATTCCATATACAGGATAATTTTGAGGGTTCCGTACGTCAAAAGAAAAAAACGGAACCCTCATAGGATCTCTTTGTTGTCCGTCCCTCCGTCCGCCTGTCTGTCAAGGTTGTTACCTCGGGAACGCGTAGAGGTATCGAGTTGAAATTAAAACCAAATACAGGTCCTCAGTCCCTTGATGCTGTAGAAAAATCAAAAATCTAAGTTATTTCGACACTCAAGGGAATCAAAATGAATAGGGTACTTCCCATAGACCTAGAATGCTTAAATTTGGCAAGAAGGAAGATTACAGCACAAGTTATGAAAAAATCTGAAAATCGTTAATTTGTTTCCATCACATAAAAAAGTTTTTGCGACTGCAAACTTGTTTGTAGCAGTGGCGTAGTGTGGCTCAAACCAGTAGGGAATGCCGCTCCAGTCAAGTGTGAGTCGGATTACGAACTACGCTTTTGCGTCTCATTGAAGAAATAACATTTTTTATTACCAACTTAATTTTGTTCGCGACTCCGTTGAAATCGGAGTAATGTTTTTTCACCCTTTTTTTATCTTTTTAAAGTAAAGATAGCGCACTCAGAAATGGCCAGTAAACTTAGACCCCCGAACTTAATGAGAAAGAGATTTTTCGGCATTTTTCAGGATTATTGAGGCCTACAAATAATAACTGTGACATTAGCTATAATAATGGAGCTCAAATAATCTACAATACAATACAATACAATACAATACAAAACACTTTATTGTCCACCAAATAAAAACATTACACAGAATTTGCACAATTTAGAAGTCCCAGGTAAACAACAGGCGGTCTTATCGCTGATTAGCGATCTCTTCCAGACAACCTTAGAAGGGATAAGGTGCAAGTTAAAACAATTTACACAGTAGGTGGTGCAGACCAATTTCGAACAATAACAAGGAACTATGCTAGCTATAAAATACAATATACCTATAAATACACGCTTACCAAACTAATAAATAGATAATCAAATACATACTAATACAAACTAATACATTATAATGACTTACATGAATAAATAGATAGTAATAAATAAATACATACATTAATGTCAATACATCCACATCAGGGAAAAAATGCAGCCACACGACAGAAATGCATAGTGAGAGAAATGTACTAAGACAGTACAATTAAGACTGCGACAAAAAGTGCTCAAGGAGAAGTTTCTTAAAGACAGGTAAAGATTTAGCCTGCCGCAGCTCCACAGGGAGGGAGTTCCACAGACGGACAGCCTGAAAAGTAAAGGAAGTGTTGTAGAATTTAGATGATGAGGAGGGTACGGTTAAAATACAATTTTGGGAGCAACGAATCGACGTAAAAAAGTTAAAACGCTCCTTGAGGTAACGCGGGGTTGCAGGGAAGAACAGAACACAGTAGAGGAGATTAAGGATATGAAAGTACCGGCGAAAACGGATAGGAAGCCACTTGAGTTGCGAACGAAAATTAGAGACGTGGTCATATTTGCGTAAACCAAATATGAACCGAATGCACATATTTTGAATTCGCTCAAGCTTATTAAGCTGCTTTACAGTAAGATCTAAAAAGCACACATCAGTATAGTCCAAAATAGGAAGAATCAATGACTGAGCACGAGATCTACGAGAGTTACTTAACATTATTCTTTCAAAGTTATGTTATAATATTAAAAATACGTCTTCGACCAAATTTCAGAACTGATAACCGCTTCCCCTGTTATGTAGCTCTTACTTTCAACTCCTTCTCATTCAGTAATGTTCAAAAACAACTATATCAAAACCAAGAGCTGATGATGACTTAATAATGGTACAAAATTTGACCTCCGAAAGTAAAAAATATTTTTAAAGGGTTAAATAAAACAATTGAATGACGTTCTTAAGTTTTTGCAAACACAGAAAGTGTGCATATTCCAATGAAAGTCCGATTATCAAAACTTATGATCACCTCTCGTACGTTGTAACGTTTATGAAAAAATAATTCTTAACCAAATATCACGTCGGTAATATAGCAGTGCATATGCGATTTCTGTAGGAGAACGTATCAAAACTTTTTTTTTTAATTTAATTTCATTTAGTTTAGTATCGTCATGGGTAGGTAGAAATATTATTATAATTTTATTTATTTGCTCTTGTGTTTATTAGACGTTATGACACTTTTTCCTGCTTAACTACGCATGATATGTATATTTTTAAATTTTATTAATTGCTTTATACAGGGTATTTTTTTAATAAGTGCACAAAGGAGTCAGAAACGAACTACCGTGCAGTAACCAGTGATTAAATTGACCTCTCACATTTTTATTAATATTCAGTGTTAATAATACAAGTTACGACTATATTTTTCGGAAATATTGTGGACTAAGCTTTTGCATTCAAGCTTTTGTAGTCAGTGCAGTGTCATAGTGTTTATATCTCATAATATCGAACATTATTATATCATATAATAAAAAGCATACCGTCGCTCAATATAGTTGCACCGAACGCGTAAGCGCTTCGAAAACCACGGCGCTTAAGGCTTTTTTGTCGCGAACCTCGGGAGCTGCTGCTACGCGGCGAGCTTTAAGCGCCTGCTCATAGTAGAGCAGCAAATAGTACGGTTGAATAATGTCTAACTTATGCGCAGGATGTGAGAAAATATTACCGACCAGGGCTTTTTTAACTTGTTCATTATGCCGGGCTAAATATGACCTTATATGTGCCAATGTGCCGGAAAAACGTTTTGATATTATGTTACCGGTGAATAAAACTGGCTGGAAGTGTCCATTGTGCCGCTGTAAAATGCCGAAGGAGGACAATACAAACTCCCCGGTCAGACCTCAAATAGTAGGGGACGTTTCGGGGTTGATAGTAACTGTTCAATCAAAAACTGACATTCTGAGTCCCTCAAACTCGGTGGATAATGTCACTCTACGGAAGAAAATGCCGCTACACTCTGATATATCTGAAGGCTCCTCCAATATGTCGTTAGCTAACACCCCAAAGGCGGCGAGCACCTCTGCCTCGCTAGAGCCTTTGACGGACACTGTTATCATTCTCAGCGAGCTCAAAGCTTTTCGTGAGCATGTAACATCTCTGCTAATGAACCAGGATGCACGACTTTGTGTTGTTCAAGAGAGCTTAAACCAACTCAACGTTAAGCACAGTGCCCTTAGAACCGATGTTGATCAATTGTTGGGCACTGTGGCAGGCGTTACAGAAGATCTTTGTACCTTGCGCACTGAAGTCGAACAGAGTAATAAACGCATTACTGACTTGGAACTGGATTTGTGCAAGTTAAACCCACAACTAATAACCCTTAAGGACAACCTCGCAGACGTGTCGAATGCTATCGCAAATCCGCAGCAAACAATTCTTAAGAACCAGCGCAGAGCACAAATTGCACTGGCAAATGAGGCGTCAACATCGACTGGCCGTGTTAATACTAGTTTAAGCACTTCTATTATGGCCCCTACTCCGATTACGAGTCACCGAGCACCTGTCGACCGCAACAGTTCTGCTGCAAATAACGTGTTGTCTACAACAAGCAGCAACATCAGTTATTCCCGCGCTGTCAGTCAGCTACGTCGCTCCGTAATAAGAGCGACTGGCGATGCAGACTCGGAGTTAAAATTAATGGAGCCAGTAAAGTTTATTCACGCTTGGAATTTCCACCCTGACATGACCGAACAGAACGTCTTAGCGTATCTTAACAGAAAGCGCTCCTGTAACTTATACAGCGTTAAGAAACCTGACCCCTCCCATGACCGGCATAACTGTTTCATTTTGTCCGTCCCGCACCAGCACTTCGAATTCTTTATGTCCCCGGATAACTGGCCTCAGAATACCGCACTCCAAGAATGGTTCCAAAGAAGGACAAGAGCGACGCATAATTCAAGAAGAACGTTTTTTCGTTCAGAGAACCAACAAGCAGCAAAAGATTAATATATTCTATCAGAACGTAAGGGGCCTAAAAGGGAAACTAAGTGCCATAAAAAATGCGCTGTTGACATTTCACAGTGAAATCATTGCATTAACTGAAACCCGCCTGGATAGTACAGTACATGATTCTGAGTTGTTTCCTCCGGATTTCGTGGTGCTGCGGGCGGACCGCTGTGGCCGTGGCGGCGGCGGCGTGCTGCTGGCGGCACGGGCGCCTTTCAGCCTACAGTTGCTGGACTGCGGAGCGGCATCCCACGATGAATTACTGTGTGCTCTAGTGGCAAAAGGACATCTACGCTTTGTTCTCTGTGTGGTTTATATTGCCCCTAATATACATAGCACTCGGTGCTCTTCTGTATTTAAATGTATAGAGCATATTATCTGTAACCATTGTTTACCCACGATAGTAGTCGGTGATTTTAACATGTACTCTATGTCAACTAGTATAAGGAAAGACTTCGAATTAATGCTGTCATACTGTAATCTCACTCAACGTAGTAATATTGTAAATAGTTTAGATCGCTTGCTAGACCTGGTTTTGACTAATGAAACTGTGACAGAGATGGCTGTTACAGAGGCTGTCGCTGGTCTTGTGTCGTCTGAGCGACACCACCTTCCTCTTGACATAGTATTCTCGTGCAGCACTTTGTTCACCCGAACGCCCCAAAGATTAGCCACGGAGCGCAGCAGTAATACACCTGCTCCTAATTTTCGTAAAGCAGACTTTTTAAATCTATACTATAAATTAATCGATACTGACTGGTCCCAATTAAGTAATTTTGAATCCGTGAATGAATGCGTTCAGTACTTTTACTCGATTCTGAACACCGTCATTTCTGAGTGCGTTCCGTTAAGACAAGGTCGCACCAGTAAATCGACTTATCCGGAATGGTTCAGTGTTGAAGTAATATACCTTAATAAATTAAAAAATATGTATCATAAAACATACAAACAAACAGGTGACCAATTATGCTACGCATTTTTTTCATATTACAGAAAAATGGTACAAACTAAATCTGAGGAATGTATGACTAATTTTGTTAACAAACTCCAATGTAACGTAGCTCGAGACCCATCATCCTTCTGGTCATTCGTTAAGCGAAACCGAAAGTCGCAGCAACCTGAATCTTTTGGGGATATGACATGTCAAGAGGTGGCAAATGCTTTTGCAACCTTTTTCAAGAGCGTGTTTTTGCCGGCCGTACCATCACTTGACGTGTCAGCCGCGATGGCTGCTGCCACTGCCGAAGGGCCTCAACCAGATCTCCTTGTCACTGTAGGTTGTATAGAGGCTGCTGACATCCGCAGGGCCATCAAGCAATTATCGCCCAAACAGACACAGGGTCCGGACGGTTTGCCCCAGTTTATAGTCAAAGATTGCTGCGAGGTATTTGTAGAGCCGCTGCAAGTTATTTTTAATCTTGCGATAAAGACTATGACATATCCCTCTGTATGGAAAATAACCAAAGTCCATGCCATACATAAGTCCGGTTCTAAATCTACTTTCACAAACTATAGGCCGATAGCTGTGCTATCGGTATTCGGTAAGGTGTTTGAATCCATCATTCACTCCCACATTTTCTCTCAACTGCGGGGTTGGTTTTGCTATCAGCAGCACGGATTCTTGCCAAAACGCTCAACCACTTCAAATTTAATAAACATTGTAACATTGATAGAGAATAATTTGGATAAAAGGAGACAGGTTGATGTAGCTTATTTTGATTTCCGCAAGGCATTTGATAGGGTGAACAATGATGTCCTGCTGTGGAAAATGGCAATGGCAGGTTTTTCTTCGCCTCTTCTATCACTGTTTGCTTCTTACCTAACAGATAGACAGCAGTACGTCCAATATAAACTCTCGAGATCTGACCTGTATCCAGTAACCTCTGGTATCGGGCAGGGTAGCAGTCTTGGACCCTTGTTATTTTTAATATTAATTAACGACCTACCGGTCTCAATAAGGTTTTCTTCATGCCTCATGTTCGCTGATGATGTTAAGTTGGCGTTCCCTGTGACCAGTCCGGATGACTGTGTCAAACTGCAATGCGATATCGACCGTGTATGTTGTTGGAGTGTTAGAAATAGCCTCGCCCTTAATGAGGATAAATGTTCAGTGATGTCGTATACGCGCGCGCGTAATCCCATACTTTTTAGTTATCACATCGAAAGTGATCTCTTACAACGTGTCTCCTTGGTTCGCGATCTAGGTACCTGGTTCGATCCTCATCTTACTTTTAATTATAATATAGTACAGACTTGTAATGCGGCGAGAAAATGCTTAGGGTTTGTAATCCGGCAGTCTAGGTCTTTCAATAGTCAAAGCGCCATCAGCATCCTGTTTAACGCGTTTGTCCGTTCTCGACTGGAAATGAATGCAGTTGTTTGGAGTCCACACGAGCAGCAACAGGTCCTTATCTTGGAAAAAGTCCAGAAAGCATTCATTCGATTTATTTTTAGTAAAATGTACGGTTATTACCCATATCTCTATCCCACCCTTTTTATATTGGGTATGGTCAACTACACATCACTTGAAACTAGAAGGAATATATACCTTATAAAATACTTCTTCCAGCTGATACGTGGGTACATAAACAACCCGCCTCTGTTAGCTGTTATTCCCTGGCACGTTCCTTCTGTAGCCAAAACCCATCTTCGCCCGCGTCGCCGGCCTCTGTTCGCCGTCCCGCCGGCGCGCACGCGGGCTCTCTCGCACTCCCCACTGCACCGTGCGCTAACACTCCTCAACGACATTATGGACAGCGACAGCACAGTAGACATTTTTTTCAACTCTGAGCCTAAATTCCTTGCTTTAGCCAGCCGTCACCTAGAATCTATTGTAACACCAAGCTCAGTTCAATAAATGTACTTACGTAGTATTTCTGATTACGTTTAACTTAATTCTTTAGTAAATGTTGTTTTTCCATGATTTGATTAACATGTATGGCTTGACTGTTAGTGTTAATTATATGATCAATAAATAAATAAATAAATAAATAAATAAACAAAATATAACATATGATTTTGTATCGTTAATATAATATATTACGACAATAAAACGAGTTCAAAAAATATTTTTTTTTTGTTTCTAAATATTTCTCTTTTACCTTCTCGTATGGACACAAAGTCACACTAGAAATGATGACATGGGTTGTCAAGCAGGGCCTCTATTCTACTGCGTCATAACGATATCGCGTTGACATGTTTTAGAATCGTTTATGTCACAGTCGCCATTATTGTAAATGACATAAGAGTTATTAAAACGTGACAATGCGGAAACACGTCAAAGACGATATCGTTATTACTGTGTAGAATCCTAGCCCTGTAGGTATGCGGATACACTGTATTGATATTCGAAATTTGAAATTTCTTGTACAGCTAATCAGACAAATGTCATTAATTACGTTTGCATCGAAAATGGCTGAACAGCCTGAAGATTTGGTTTTCGTCAAAAATCAAAAGGGCGGGCAATCTTTGATGTGGTCCGGTTATAGATTTACAAAAAATCATGACAACGCTAGTGACGGAACTACCTTATGGAGGTGTGTTGATAGAGACTGTAATGCATCACTAAAACTTAATGCCGACAAAAATGCAATTTTGAAAAATAGCGTACTTACATTCTTGCTGGCCTAATTTTACAAAAAATAAAATATCTTCTATGATTGAAGAATGCAAAACAGAAGTTTGCAAAACATTTAAACCAATACAACACGTTTTTGAGAATGTTTACACAAACAGCAACATTACATCGGATGACGAAGATATGCTGCCTATATTTAAGTCAAAAAAAGAGATTTTCTAAACGCTCCAAAGTTAGTTTTTAAGAATTGAAATGACGTAATAGTACCAGAAATGTTCCATGATTTTCTCGTGTGTGATCAAGGGAAAGATAATGACAAAATTTTAATTTTTGTACACCGTTTGGCAAGAAGACTGTTCGCAGATGGAACGTTTAAGCGAACACCAACACCGTTTTACCAGCTCTATACTATACATTTGGATATAGCCAGCGGCGAGGAAATGACTAACATCGTGCCATTGATCTATGCCTTACTTCCCAACAAGACACAGGAAACGTATGTAAGATTATTTCTTCTCATAAATTAACACCTTAATATCGAATTTCATAAAATGAAATGTGACTACGAATTGGTACAAGTAAACGCTTTACAGAAAGTGTTCCCTAAAATTGATATAAGTGGCTGTTATTATCACTATAATAAGGCTATATGGAAGCAAGCGGACAAACTCAAGATGTTGGAATCAAAGAAAGGTAGGCATACAACCGCTCTGATAGCAAATTTGCCTCTTCTACCAACAGAACATATTATGGACGGATGGTTGGCACTAGTACAAGATCACACTGAATGCGATAGCGATGCTATGATAAACTTAACGGCATATTTTGAGAGACAGTGGCTGAAATTATTACCAAAAGTTCTGAGTTGTGCATCAGAAACAAACCGCACGAATAACGGATTGGAGGGATGGCACCGACGAATAAATGCTCGCATACCACCGAATGCAACATTTTTACTTTTTCTCCAAAAGTTATTAAACGAAGAAAAAAGGTAAAATGTGAAAATCAAGGCTCCTTTGTTTGAAAAGAATAACAGAAAAAAAACTGACGTTCAGTTTAATAAAGAACTCAATAGGAAACTGAAAAAACTGGTTGAGTGCGACGTAACACCGCTCATATTTTTGAAATATATTATTAAGATAAAAAGACAAATTTTTAAGGAGCATTAGTATAGCTAAGGATCTAATAGTACTTAAAATATAATTAATAAATGTAGGAATAAAATCGATTACAGAATGTTCGTTTGTTTTAGATGTGGAGTTGCAATTATTTTAGTTTGTGAATGGAAGACGAACTAAAATAATACTGTAAATAATACCGGTTTGGTTGCTGACGTCTAATTCCCTGAATGTCTAAATCCGCGAATGTCTAAAACCGCGAATGTCTAAATCCGCGAATGTCTAAAACCGCGAATGTCTAAATCCGCGAAAGTCTAATTCCCTGAACGTCTAAATCCACTATTTTCACTAATTAATGTGTTTAACACACACTCACGCACACGCACACACACACACACACACAAACACACATACACACATACACATACACACATACACACACACACACACACACACACACACACACACACACACACGCACCCACACACACACATACGCACACACACACACACACGCGCACACACACACACACACACACGCGCGCACGCACACACACACACAGATCTTTGTGCCTTGTTATGATCACTCAACGTTATAGCGATAGAAATAAGAATAAAAGATGGACAGGCCGTTAAAATCAACTTTTATTTCATCATTAACAGCTATTCTAATAATTGCGAACAAAACAGTCCGTAAATTAAATTTATAGCTTCAAAATTAAAAAAAAAACCTATTAACTTAAAAATAATCTTAACGTAAAATAAAACAGATCTTATACCTACTCTGAAGTTATAAATTCGAATTTCGCATATCATGTTGTCTGTCCCGCTCACGCTAATAGTTCCGCACGCAAGTCAAGACTTATACTAACGAAACTTCTTATTAAGGGTAAGTTTTAAAAATATGACTTTTCGTAAAAATGCTAATGTCGATAACTTTTTTTTATTCAATTTATTTAACAGCACGTCATAGGACTTATCAAACTCTATATCTTAGCGTTTCCTGTTTTTTCTAAGGTTGTTAAATATGCCTTTGTATATTCTGTTGTCGCAGAATTTGGCTTCCTTTTTAAGATAATACAAAAAGCTGTAAAAATTTGCGGACTTTTTCAGAATTTTTGATTTTAACCGTCGGTGCCATGCTTCCAATGAATTGGTCGTACGGTGTCGGTCTCCCGTGCAACTTAATGTTGCTGGTGTCATTTTTGGATACCATTGACGATGGTAATATTCGATGAAGCTTTTTATGGGGCCTTTCCGCCTTTGACTGCCCATAATTTGCGAACACGCCTCATCAATTCTGTCTGCAGGTAACAGAGGAAAAATTTATATCAACCGGGTTAATTTTCGCCCCTCTGATGATGAGGTCACATTCAAGTCTTTGGATTTCTTCCATATGGCTTTATTATAGTGGAAGAAACAGCTCAAAATTTTAACATCTGGAAACACCATCTGAACAGCATTCATCTGGGCAAGTTCAAAATCGCATTTGTAGTTACGAATGTTGATATAAAATTTATCCTTGATCAGTTGAAAGAACCTTTTATACGTCATCTGACTCTTGTTCGGTAGTAATCCGAAAATAACAGGAACAATGTTCGTAGTCGTGATGTCAGAACCAACGTCTATGTGTAGAACAAATAACTCGTAAAACGGCTTCGGAACTACATAAAAAGTAGCGTCGGCTACTTTTTAATAGAAGGTGCTCGTATACTCTTTAACAATATTTTTGGATAATATTGTAGCCAATATCACAATTTTATTTTCTCGACGATCTTCTATAACCACCATTTCGTCCATAAAATTTTCCGGTACATGAACGTCTTTTAAGCCAGTGCATGTCAATTAATCTAAATTTAAAAAAAAAAACTTGCCCTATAACATGCACTTTTCTTAGAGGAGAAGGATGGTACTTGCATGTCATATTCGGGCCCTCTATTCATCATCTCTACGAAATTGTCTTCAAAAATATGTTGGACAGGCCGGAAATCCAAACACATTTCACTTTTACATTTGTCAATTAATAAATCGACTTCATTTTTCACAGTATTTTGATCACATAAATGTGTTTTGCGGCGTACGACTTTATTTTTCTTGTCGTTTATAGTTATACTGGCGTTGCAAAGATCGCGATTACAACAACGCCATAAGGAGGTGCCATTTCCGTTTTGCACAATTTAAAGTATATTGATAACCATTTAATAATAATATCCGTTTGCCTTTTCTACTGTTAATGAACGTAATTTCGACATCCATGGCGACGAATCTTCGTGTAGGTAAAATGTCAAATAAACCAGTCAGGCACATTGTCATTACAAATACTTCAAAACACTTAAAAAGTAATGCATAGATAATCAGCGGCCAGTATTCATAATTCATATAGGTAAAGACAATAAAACTACTCAAATACTTCAAACTGACATTCGGAATAAATAAAATATGGGTTACTACGTAGTGCAAATTCGAAATTTCGGACAGTGTCGTTTTTCTCACTCTATACTTCGTTTTTTTAGCATTAGAAATCAGTTAAACAAAGAAGCAGGTGTCGTAAACCTTTTTCATAATAATAATAATATCGACGACCTAAGACCGACGAAATTGTTAATAATATAATTGTTGTAATTTGTACGTTACAGACGAAATCTGTGAAAATTAAAAAAATCAACAATATACGCATTGAATAATTTGTAATTTTCTTTAAATAGCAATCAAAAGTAAATTATGAATAGGGTTACCATTTTACCTACGGGCTGGGACATGCATGATAATATGGAACTTTACAACCACTTGAGAGAGAATATGACCTCACTACACTGCTGACTTGGATGGTTTTAATTTAACCTTTAAATGTACGCACAGCACAGGGCATCAAAAGCGACCCTACTAAAATAAGACCAAGCTAATTCAGTTTAATTTGAAGCTTTGTCTTTATAACACACTGGTGCGGTGTAGCCTTAAGAGGCCGTACACGAAATTTTGCCGATTTCGCTGATTTTCGTGATTTTACAGACGTGATTTTACTGTTGAAATACTTTACTTCTACAAATTTTAATGCGCAACACGAAAGATAATTTCAACTTTAAACGAATGTATGAAATACTTTTTTGTTTTTATTATTTATTGATTTTTGATTAATCGACCTGAAACCGGCGACTGTTTCGTGAGTTTTGCTGTAAGAGGTTTAGAATATCGCATATTCACGAATCGTTTTGACGTCTTAAAGGTATGAAAAATAGCAATTGATTGCTGTAAAAGTTGTCTAAAAAATGTATGAATTACTTTTTACCACCTTTATATTATTATTTTTTGTGTAAAAAAATTATGAACTTGGTAAAAAATTATAGAAAAAGGACAAAAAATAGTTTTAAATTTCGGCTTCTTAAAACACTCGTTCATAAAATTAAAAGAACAGTAATAAACTTCAGTTCAAAATCAATCCATTACCTTAAAAACACATCCAAAAATTAAAATTAAATAGCAATATATAATGTTTTAAAATAACCTAAATCCCGAATTTAAATTCTCGACAAAGATAAAAAAGTAGCTCATTCATTCGTAACTCATTTATTCGATCATAATTGAAATGATATATCATGATGTGCATTAAAACTTATAGAAAAGCAGTATTTAAAGTGGAAAATCACGAAAATCAGCAAAACTGGCAAAATTTCGTATACGGCCTCTTAAAGTTCTTATAATTTAGTAGTATCAGAGTGAAGGAAAAACTATATAAATAACGATAACAGTAAAAAGTAAAATAACAACAGTGATAACAACTAACTATAGTAACGGAAAACAATGAAACTCAACAACTCAAATTAATTAGAGAAATTAATACTTAAATACATAGAAAACAACCACGAGTCGGAAACCAATACTCGTGCTCATCACACAAATATTTGCCTATACTGGCAATCGAACCCGGGACCGCTAGTCTTGCAAAACAGGAGAGCGAGAGGAACGGCACCATTCGAAGTTTGATCTTTGATCTTGGAGATTATCTGTTAGAGTACGAGTAAGATCCCAGACCTGCCAGGCATTATGTTATTTTCTGAAAGATATTAAATAAACAAAAATCCCAACTGCATTAAAAATATCAACTGAAAAGCGAGAAACAAGCTCTAAAAATTGTAAGAGCAATGCACTTATAATGCACCATGCAATGATTTTTGTTTGATATCTCGTTAACAAATAATATAATTTATTTATAAATAAATATAACTTAAATATTGGAATACAGCTATCGGGTCAAATATCGGTATACATGGACCTTGTTGTTAGTGGAATAATGGTGTATAGATATTTTTGACGTCTTGGGAACGTATATATATTTATGCCCTTGACTGTACTTTGAACATTATACTTATATCAAAATCAACCACCAGAATTTAAATTAAGTTAGTCCTATTTTCACTTAACTTTGACACGCGGTATGTACCTGTGATTTGGCCCACTAACCAAGTTAGCGGGCATGTGGCGGGCATTCAAAGTACATTATCAACCCTATGTAAATGCCTGGCAGGTCTGAGAAGAAGAGGAAGCGGTAGAAGTAAAGAATGACAGACTTATGTCAGCCTTGTATGGAATGACAGCTGAGAGCTCTTTCTCAGTAGCGGTTAAATCGATGTACTCGTACAGTCAGCAGCAGAAGTAGCTACGCCAACGAAAGGTTCAAAATTATTTACTTACACAAGATTCTATTCTCAAGAGAATACAGCTTGTGTAGATCATTTTGAACATGTTATTTTGCGTAGCTATTTTGCTGCCGACTGTACTCGTATTTTATGTATGAATAAAATCTATAACTGTCAAATTTGCGACTAGACATTCGGGAAATGGACGTATGGCGACTAGACATTCGGGGAGTGGACGTATGGCGACTTGACATTCGAGGAATGGACGTATGGTTGCTAGATATTTGGGGAGTGGACGTATGGTTGCTAGACATTCGGGGAGTGGACGTATGGCTACTAGACATTCGAGGAATGGACGTATGGTTGCTAGACATTCGGGGAGTGGACGTATGGCTACTAGACTTTCGGGGAATGGACGTATGGCGACTTGACATTCGGGGAATGCACGTAAAATTAAAAAAAAAAAATATTTATGGTTGGCACTCCATACATGTAACTAGGGGACGAAAAATTTTTTTTTGAGTTTCATCAGCGTGTGGGTTATTTTTAGATAGGGCTTCCAAAATGATACAGAGGTTTTTAAGTGACTTTTTTACGTAAGTGAACAGTTGGCGAGATATACGCTTCTAAAGTCGTAAAAATTCTGTCCGGGTGGGTAGCTTTTGAACTGTTAAATAGAACATTGTAATAAAAATTACAGTAGTAGAACATACGAAATACTTCCAACCAAAATTGTTTTGAACACGATACGCTGTGTAGTTTTTAGCGCGCTTAGCTAGAACTCTGCTATTTTCTAGGCTGTCTTTTCGGCCTGTGCCAGTTTCGCCACCCCCTCTAAATTCTAAAATTCGTAAGTCGTTTTTAATTATGATAACTATGTGAATTAATATTGTCCTTTTTCTCTAGGCTAAAAATAAATGTTTTAATCTTCGTTCGGTGTTTAATTCTAAAGGCTATAGCCGGGTAAGGGAACAAAAAATGCCCCTGGCGTTATTAGCCAATGAGTATATCCTATGTATTGGTCATAATGACAGTTATTAATCTGCCAAGTTTCATGTCATTATTATTGACAGTTTCCTTGAAATGTCACTTGAAAGTTTTTTTTACTTTTCTAAATATCTTAAAAACTACTGATCTGTTTCTTTTGTGTTTAACGTATGTTGTTAATGGCTTGAAGACGAATAATTTTGTCAAAAACCAGATGTCTCTAGGTCAACATTAACTTGGTGTTTTTGGATGTCAAACATTTCAATTTTTTTTTTTACACTTGTTAGTCAGCGACACCTACTATTTTTCGTACACTAATGTGACATCTCTTTCCGTACTAATATAATATGTTTGTCTCATATGAATTGGGTTGGAGCAACATGGTGATTTTTTGTTTTGAGTTTACCTGCCTATTACATCAACAACGGTGACCTGTCGTTTCGCCGAGTTTAATTACGCAGATTTTGGTTTCGCAGACAACTATTGGCAGACCTTTCTTTTGGCCGAGTAACGTTTGGTATAATTTCGTTACGCCTATTATTTGTTTCGCCGAATAGTCGGTAGACAGTAAAGCGATACGCAGAGTTACGTCTAGTCGATTGTTTGTTTCGTAATTGTTTCATTTTACCGAACAACTGTTCGTCGAAACATGATAAGCAGAGTTGTGACATGGCATAATTATTGTTTAGTAGATTTAAGGTTCAGTCGATTTTTGTTTCGGCATTTTTTCAGTTAAGTAACTGTACAACTGTTGCATTTTTATGGAAGACTAATCAGGGCAGATCCGACTCGCTCCTTGACCTTCGAGGTTATTTTTTTTATCTGCCCAGTAAATAACAAACAACAAAGTCAAGGTTAACTATTATTAAACCGAGCCCAGTGCAAAACGAAAAGGTCGCAAACAGTTAATATGATGATGAATAATAGTTGAACCGTTTAAAAGCGAACAGTTGTTCGAGCAAACATTCAAAATGTGTAGTGATTAATAGGCTTAACGAATTTCTGCCGATAGTGGTTCGGCTTACTGACTTATAAGCCAACTAAAACAGCTGCTAAAGGTTGAGTTACGAAACGTTAGTCTGCGAAACAATACATCTACGAACAAATCCATCGGTGTACCGTTACTCGGCGAAACGTTGTCTGCCAATCAATAATCTGCCAAATAATTGCCGGCGAATCATTAGGGAACCATCATCAACGTATTCAGATATAAATATCTAAGACTCAGGAAAAAATATTCGTGTTCATCACACATACCGGGATTCGAACCTGGGACCGCTAGCTTCATAGGCAGGGTCACTACCAACTAGGCTATCGTGTCGTTTTGGAGTAGGGCAAGCCGAAAGATGTGTTTTCGTGCCGTTTCTGCGGAAAGAGAACTGTCGCAGAACTCATTAGTTCTCAACTATATAAAGACAAGTAAAGGCAAGCCCGGCTTTTAGACTCTTATGGAAACACCGCCACTTTTCAAACGGTCATTAAAAATGGTTTAGTTATGTAGTTATTTGCTTGTGTAGGTTTAGTTATTATATAAAGTTGGTTTCTATTTCTTTGTTTATATTCAGAAGTTAATTGTTTTGGTGTGTGAATAATTTCTATGTCTAAGTTTGGTAATAAACAAAAAATTAAATTTTAAAGTTACTTTTATTGTAGATTCAGGATAGTAGATCCGAAAAAATGTTTTTTACCCTTTTTATGCTTAAAAGCTTCTTAACTAATCCGCAGAACAATGAATATTTTATATCAAATATTATCAACATACTCGTAGTCTACACGTATACGTTGATGATGTACTAGGCAGGTAAACTCAAAACAAAAAATCACCATGTTGCTCCAACCTTATTCATATAAGACAAACATATATTATATGATCAAACGAACTTCGAAGTGAAGTTCGATCATTATTATATGAGTAAGTTTCATTCGAAGATATAATAACAATGTAGTCCTTTAATCTACCAGGCAACTCTTCGCACGTTTTGAGTAGTAAAAACCAAAGCTCTAACAGTTTTGTCCTATCCTGGGAACCCCGGCTCACTGCCGTGTCTCATTCTTTGTAGAGAGTATGTTTAATTATTTCAGCCAAAACTTTCATAACGGGTTTAAAGGGTGGGAGGGAAATTATATCTTCGAATGAAGCTTACTCATATAATAATGATCGAACTTCACTTCGAAGTTCGTTTGATCATAGATTAAATTTCGTAGCTTCATTCTTCAGATATAATAACATTAATAACAATGTAGATGTTTAGAGATTAAAGTTTTGCTGTATTTCGTAAATAATAAATGTATAAACTATAAATGATCTTTGTATTTATTGTACATAATATCTGTGACATAATTATAGATCCTATAGTACAAAATTATATTCGCTTAAATATCTATCTATCTATCTATCCGAAAGACAGATAGATCTGGCAAAATTTCCTTCGTCGATTAATTGACGATGATAGAATTTGGCGAAAGTCTCCGATGTTTTCGACCAGCCAGCTGCCTTCCGGATAGAATCAAGCGAGACGCCCGCACGGTGTGCGGCGGGCGTCGCGGCGTGCCGAGTGCTATGTTCGCTGAATGCGGTCACGTCCACGCCGCTCTCACCAAGTACTTGTTTAATCCACCTGCTAATGGATTGAGCAGATGCAGTTTTGTGGGGTCGTTTAAAGGTTAATAAAAGATTTTTTGACCTTTCGGTCCTGAGACCTGATGTAATATAAAGATAATCTTCTATTACGGTCGCCGGACAAATGTTCCTGTTATCCTGAAAATATGGAAGGAACAGAATTGGTTGTGCACTGATGTTTTAATTATATCATTTATACTAATTTTAATACCACTTGGGCATATGTTTATATTTTCCAACTTAATCAAAGATAATGTCTGCACTCCGTGGGCAGTACATATAGCTAACAAAATTGATAACTTCTTTGTGATTTTTTCCAACGAAAGTTGGAAAAAATCGGGTTCCACGTCGAAATATGATTTAAGACCACTTGAGGATCCCATGTACTACTATACTTAGGGGCTACTGGCTTTAATTTATATACACCTTTCATCAACCTTTTAATTTGGTCATCTGAGCAAATACTACTTCCCAGTAAAAGCGAAAGTGCTGACCTATGATTGTTTAACGATCCATACGATGATCCCCCATTAAATTCGTCCGTTAAAAACAGAAGAACGGCCGAAATCGAGCCCGTATAGAAATTAATCTTATTATCTATAGTAAATTTCCACCATAATTTGTAAGACACATTATATTGATGTAAGGTGTTGTTCGAAAGTGAAGCCAACATAAGATTTATTGAGGCCTCCGGAGTTCCTCGGCTTGAAAACGCACTCCGGAGAGGTTCACGGCAGCCAGGGTAAATTGGGGAAATTTCTTGTCCCGAGTTCTGGAACAACGGAACTGTTCAATATGATTATTTGGATCAAAATATATTATATCTGATATAATCAACCTTAATAATAGTAGAAACCACGGTTGGGATGGCCAATAAGGAAATATAATAATAACCGTGGCTTTGTCAATTATAACCTTATGTAAACACTTTAGGATTAATGCGAATGGTGGGAACGCATAGAAGTATTTATTGTTCCAGCTGATGGTAAACGCACGCGTCAACGGTAAGGGCGTCCGGGTCTGGTTTCCACGAGATATACGTTTCACATTTGGCAGAGGTACGAGAAGCGAAAAGATCAATTTCTGGTATGCCAATTTTTTCAGTTAACATTTCGAAAGCTGTAATACTCAAAGTCTAATCGATATCTCTATTTTGTTTTCTAGATTCCCTGTCCGCTTCTACATTATCTTTTGTATTGATATATGATGCGACTAGCCATATCTTTCGCTCCTCGCACCATTGCCAAATTGATCTAGTTAAACTATTTAAATGGGAAATTGGATTCCACCCATTCGATTTATGTATTCGAATAAAGCACAGTTATATTTGTGTCTAACAAAGCATTTTAAACCTAGAAAGACAGCAAGCAACTCCAAGTAATTAATATGGAATGCTAACTCGTCCTCTTTCCATACTCCGTTTACTGACTCCCCATCAGAAAAAGCGCCCCATCCAGTCCGGGACGCGTCTGTAAAAAAATCCAATTCGAATTTTGAAACTCCTAAATGACAAGAGGTTGTGAATATATTATTAGTCCACCAATCTAAGTCAGGTAATATTTCACGAGAAAGCTTTACTTTAATCTCATAGTCTTTGTGCTCCTGAATTGCTAAAAATATACATTTTTCTAATTCTTTAATTTTTTGTGACAATTTGCTGCCAAACAAAGTCTCATCCCTCTCGACGTCTTGAATTACATTCAGAAATATCTTGTCTAATCCGGGAGTAATTAGTTTTATTCTAGATTGCGACTCTGAATAATGTAGATCTGTCAAAATCCGACATCCATCAGATAGAATTTTTATAGCCTGTACCTTACTTTGTCTATCTTCAGTGGTTAACAGAAGATTCATGGCTCTGTTCATAGCAGATATTCCAATGCCCAACTGCTGTTGTGCTGACTCGATTTTCTTGTCACGGCATCTTGCCATGTCTGTAACTGCCGCAGCAATCTCGGCGTTTAAGGACGGCGCTTTTAATAATTTACAATTTTCCGGTATGGTATACTCTTTTAAGAGTATCTTTATTTTCCTTTGTGATACCTTTGCGTAATATCGGTAACCACCGATTTTACGCAATTTTGTGCTAAATCAGGATGAATATTTTCCCCATATACTGGAACCTCGTCCGTTGCTTCGCCCAACGCGGTCAATAACTCCGCGTCTATTATAGTATTTTCGTCTAATAAAGGAGGCTGTACTTCATTCAACAGTGCGGTCGGCATTTCCATGTCATCGTTGATCTCATTTTCTATCGTCGCCGTCGTGACCTCATTATTTAATCCTTCGTGATACATGTAAAAAAAACAAATAAAATATTTTTAATTTGAATGTATACCATAAATGAAATTAAAAATAAAACCATATTAACCGTACCAAGGTACCATTAGTGCATAATAATATGGATGTTTTGAAATTGCTATCGTGTTGACTCATGGCCAACCCCCAAGCATATAAGTAGGTAGGTATGCCTTAGTGACGACTCGGCTTTTCGTTACCATGCGTGGACTCACGGTCCGTGGGCGGTAATAGATATATATATCCGCATTAACGGATCAAAATTTAACTTAATTCATGGATCAGTTTTTTCAAATAGCTATCGTGCTGACTCACGGCCAACCCCCAAGCTTTTGTGCCTTCGTAACGACTCTCGGCCGTCCCCCTGGCTTTAGATTACCATGTGTGGACTCACAGCCCTTACGTGATAATAAATGCATTGAATACCAACCATTAGTGATTATTTTAATAAAATAGGTACATTTACCTGATTTCTCTTCAGAATCTGACGAATCAGATATAATAATTCGGCGGCGTCGTTTATAACTCTGTTCTTGTAACTTCCGAATCTTTGAGGAATAAAACTCCATCTTCTCTTCTGCGCTGCGTTTCGGCATGATGAAAATAATCCAACAGATTATAATATAAATCCCTGTGCGTTCATTGCCTCGCACGAAAAAAGAATGAGACACGGCAGTGAGCCGGTGTTCCCAGGATAGGACAAAACTGTTTGAGCTTTGGTTTTTACTACTCAAAACGTGCGAAGAGTTGCCTGGTAGATTAAAGGACTACATTGTTATTATATCTGAAGAATAAAGCTACGAAATATAATAATACGGAAAGAGATGTCACATTAGTGTACAAAAAATGGTAGGTGTCGCTGACTCACAAAAGTTAAAAAAAAAAGTTTGAAATGTTTGACATCCAAAAACACCAAGTTAATGTTGACCTAGAGACATCTAGTTTTTGGCAAAATTATTCCTCTTCAAGCCATTAACAACATACGTTAAACACAAAAGAAACGGTTCAGTAGTTTTTAAGATATTTAGAAAAGTAAAAATAACTTTCAAGTGACATTTCAAGGAAACTGACAATAATTATAACATGAAACTTGGCAGATTAATAACTGTCATTATGACCAATACATAAGATATACTCATTGGCTAATAACGCCAGGGGCATTTTTTGTTCCCTTACCCGGCTATAGCCTTTAATGTTTGTCGCTAACAGCATCCAGAAGTTTTCCAATCTTTGAATGGTTGCGCTTCACTTTCTAGTGGAAAGGTTAAGCGGGCGTTCCCTTGTCGCCATAAGTAAGCGTTATATGGCATAGGCAAGCCGCCACGTGATGCAGTCGTATGGTGTGCACGAAACTGACAAGACATAACAAATCAATAGAAAACTAATTTATAAATTTAACCGCACAAACAAAACTTTATCGAAAGGAGGCCTTTCCTATCAAAGGTTACTGTTTTAAGGGTTCCGTAGCCAAATGGCAAAAAACGGAACCCTTATAGATTAGTCATGTCTGTCTGTCTGTCCGTCCGTATTTCACAGTCACTTTTTTCCGAAAATATAAGAACTACACTGTTGAAACTTGGTAAGTAGATGTATTCTGTGAACCGCATTAAGATTTTCACTTTAAAACTCAATTTTTTTTTCATCACACCCATACGTGTGGGTTATCTATGGATAGGTCTTCAAAAATGACATTGAGGTTACCAACATAATTTTTTTCTAAACTGAACAGTTTGCGCGAGAGACACTTCCAAAATGTTGAAATGTTTGTCCCCCTGTAACTTCTAAAATAAGAGAATGATAGAATTAAAAAAAATATATGATGTACATTACTATGCAAACTTCCACCGAAAATTGGTTTGAACGAGATCTAGTAAGTAGTTTTTTTTTGAATACGTCATAAAAACATTGATCAAAGCTACAACGAACTTTTATATTATGTTACTTGCTGCTACGGAACCCTTCATGGGCGAGTCCGACTCGCACTTGGCCGCTTTTAGTCTTAATATTAATACAATGTAAACACAATACAATGTAATAGTAATAGTAAACTTCTTGGCCTGATTGTGCAAAATGTGGTTACAGAATTATCTACAAGTCTTTTTAGAGTTGTTGGTATTTCTGTAGCTCTGCCTACCCCACTCTGGGAATAAAGGCGTGATGTTATGTATGTATGTATATTGCCTCTTTTCCTCGTACTCCTTTGAAGTAAGGTAAAATGAGCGTTAATTGTATAACGAAATAGTTTATATTACTTTGCACGTCATTGAAACATGGTCACCATGGTCGTAGATTAATATGCAATATTAATATGCGCAACAGGAACAGTGTATGATCATGACATTTTAGCTTATAGAACTGTCTCTTTTTGGCACACTGAATCCCAATAAGACTGTGCATATCAGCTATCTGTATGCCTTTTGTTTTAATGCTCCTTTGTTCCTATGCCTTTAGTTTTTATTATACATATAATACATTCGCAGAGTTAGAAGGTTTCCATTCACAGCTTGAAAGATATACCAATATTCAAGTTATAAATTATTATTTTTTTATCAGGGGATCTAACACAAATTGACCTAGTCCCAAACTAAGCTCTAGGCTTGTACTATGGGTACTAGACAACGATAAACATACTTATATACAGAACTAAATAAATACTTAAATACATAGAAAACACCCAAGACTCAGGAACAAATATTCGCGCTCATCACACAAATATCTGCCCTTACCGGGATTTGAACCCAGGACCGCTGACTTCGGAGGCAGGGTCACTCCCAACTAGGTCACCGTGTCGTAAATTATCTTTAATCATTAATATAATAAATCCCATATGGAAAATATTTAATAATATAAAGGCCGGGATCCTATCATTTCATAACCAACGTTTCACAAATGATTCATTTAACAAAATATCATTTGACAACCCAAAAACGCGGGTTGTCAAATGATAATATTCCGAAACTGTAAATAATTTTGGATATATTTCAGGGCCATCGTGTAGAACCCTATAGGTTAGGTTAGGTTAGTGTTATAAAAATCCTGAAATATTTGTAGTAACAGAAAAAAAAGCAGGTTTGCAAATTGAACAGGTTGCGAAAAGATGCATTTGTCAAAGATTTGTCGCCAAAAAGGCAGAGAACCGTAAAGGCCATTTAACCTCTTGAGGCCCATCATACTACAATCCGGTAGATTTCTGTGAGTAGGAATTTGAATCTACCAGCAAGGAAATAAAGTTGAATTACCTTTGCACTTAAATTACACTTTCAATTTTGAAACAAATAAAATTGAACTTTATGAGACATGAAATAAAGTTTAAATTGACTGGATTATATACTTTCTATAGCACACCGGGTCTTACGAGGTTAAATATTTCAACGCCATAAGGTTCAATAATGGTTACCGCAGGGTGGTCTCTTTCATTTCCAAAAAAGCCTTATTTTATAAAAAATGCATTGCAAACGCGACCTTAGATATAAATGATAGAGGATTTATTATCCTTTGGTAATAAGATTGGAGAAACGCCGTTCTTACTTATGAGGGTTGTTCTAGCTAATTAATTTAAAAAACCCTTTTTAACCCTAAACGGGTAAGGGGCAGTTAGTAAAGATTCTTTATATACATCACGAAATTACAAGAATCCCATTTTATGTGAATCTATAATAATATTGTTGAAAATTGAATCCTTATTCGTCCGTCGACCGAAAGATGAGTTTTATTGAATAATTTTATGACGATATTGATACAATTTATCAAAGTACCAGTGTCAATTCTGTATTCGATCGAGGTAACTGAATTTGTATGGTTATTTAACAAATCGATTGTTATCGATTTGCTTTGCGATAGGTAGGTAAGGTTGTGACGTAATGGTTTTTTTCCTTAAAAATAGGGAAGGTACAGGCATTTTTTCATTTGAGGATTTAATCCTAATTTCACCGGTTGTCTTATCCCCACAGCGAGATACAATAATGAGAACACTGATGCTTGGCGGTAGGTTAAAGGATAAGATGGTGGTAAGCGACCCAGACGATCCCTGCAGCTCCACCAATGAATAGACAATAATATATTTTTTTGGCACAATACATGGGGAGAACAAATCAAATCAAATCAAATTATTTATTTGTAAACATAGGTTAGGGTGTTACAAATACTGGTTATGAGTATCGCTATGATTGGCCGCTTTTAAAATATGACCGGTCCCAATTTTCCATGCTACTCAAGCTATCCGTCACTTGAGCACATAGAGGTGTGACCAAACTGTTATCGATAAATACATAGTTAATTGTTTTCTGTTATGATTTGTTAGTAATTTTAAACTTAATATTATTATATTCATACATAACAATATTAATGATATGTCCTTACCAATTATTTTTAACTAAATCACTTACATATACAACATCACGCCTACATTCCCAGAGTGGGGTTACAGAAATACCAACAACTCTAAAAATATATGTTTATAATTCTTTAACCACACTATGCACAATCTAACTAAATCACTTAAACCAAGAAAAACGATGTCGCCGTTATTGAATTAAGCGAGATACAAATCAATTGTATTTTTCGTTTCTCGAAGGCAATTGATCGTAAGGTGAAGTGGATAGAATAAACTGAGTTCCCTCGAAGTACTATTCTGAAATAAGAAGGGTTCGTTACCCGGGTGCTTACCCGTCTCAAAAAAAAAAAAGCCACCAACACGTAAGCTTTAAATTACTACTTTTTTACCTACAACTAAGTCCAACAGTGAAAACTTATTCCATTGCTGGTAAATCTCAAATGCTGCAAATAGCAGGTAAGGCGGCATATTAAATACAGGGTGTCCCGTAAGTACCACGACAAACTTAAGGGGGAGGTAGGTGAGCAAGCCACCTACCTAACATGGAAAAATCGCCTTAGTAAAAATCGCACCGTTTTCGAGATATTTGGATTTTTCTGATTTTTAGAAAAATGTACACCCGCACTGAGTTTTTCATCTGTGGTATTCGGTTTTTTTTTTATTTTTTATTTTTTTTATTGCAAAACAATCTTGAATAGTTGTGTTACCAAATGGTAAAAACCATTAAAAAGTAACTATTGTAGTTTTTTTTATTTTTTAAATTAAATTTAAAATTGGCCTCTTCCGTTCTATTTTGATCAAACTTTAGCCCCTCATGGTCAAAAAAAAATACATGACCACTGGTTAGCCAATTAGATTAAAAACATGCTCGTTTAATGGACATTTAAAAATGATAAATACTTTATCATCAAAACACTAATAAATATTTTTTTTTAAAGAAAAGCGTAAAATACACGTTAAGCCAGTACTGCCACCCAAGCATACTTGCGACGCGAGCTGTATAGCAACGAAAAACTAATCGAACAAATTAAAATCTTTAAATTTCGCTTAATTTAAAAAAAAACTAAAAAACTTTTAATCTGCAATATTCCAAGTAATTATTCGATTTCGGCTTACAACCTGCACAATGCCAAACTCTTTATTAAAAAAAAATACTGTCCTAAAATTCTTCGAACTTCGTTCGAAATTTAAAAATAATTTTGCTCCTCATTTGTTTATTGTCACATTTGAACCTAATCTTACTGATTATTCGGTGTGTGGCTAAGTTTAATTACTTACTTTTGTGATTTGTCGTTTATGTTTGATGTTTTTCGTACTTACTGTTTTTGCTTGTATTTCGGACTCTGATTTTGCTTAACGATTTGGCCTTTGTGACAATTGTGACTGTAGATTAATACGATTTGGCGCTCTTTTGGACTTTGTTTAGCTAACTGATTGGAATTTATTAATACAACCGCGGTAATGGCGGCACTAATGTACACTTCGCAAGAGTATGCAGATTTTCATTTAATTTATGGCGAAGTTCGCTTTAACGCCAGAGCTGCTGCGAGACTTTATGCTGATCGATACCCAAACCGGCGACACCCTGGACATGAAGTTTTTACTCGAACCCACAATGCGATATCCGAAGGCCGCGTGCCAGGACAGCGTACTAGCGATGGACGGCCTTCATCCTCAAATGATGATTTGGTATTGGAAGAAGTGGCAAATGATCCGTCCACTTCCGTGAGAATGATTGAAAGGCGTACGGGGATACCTAAATCAACGGCTCATAAAATATTGCAAAGAAATAAGTTTCATCCCTATCATATTCAACGTGTCCAAAATTTACAACCGCGAGATTACCCGGCTAGGGTTACATTTTGCCGAGAAATGTTGAGTAGGCATCAATCAGATTTGATGATTGATTTTTTTGACAAAGTAATTTGGAGCGATGAGTCGGCGTGCAAGCGGCATGGATACTTCAACCTGCACAACCTTCACAGCTGGCAGTTATCCAACCCACACGAAATGCGGGAAGATCGGTCTCAGTACCGATACAAAATAAATTTGTGGACGGGTATCGTGAATGGGCAAGTACTGGGCCCCGTGGAACTGCCGCCGGTGCTGAATTTCCAAAATTATTTGGAGTTCCTGGAAAATGAATTGCCAATTTTATTAGAAGACTTACCACTGGAGCTGCGGCGTACATTATGGCTCCAACACGACGGCTGCCCTGCTCATTATGGCCGCCTAGTAAGGGCTCATTTGGACGAAACATATCCCCATAAATGGATAGGGCGATCGGGTGCAATCGCATGGCCTGCTAGATCACCCGATCTCAATCCATTGGATTTCTTTTACTGGGGTTGCCTTAGAGATAAGGTTTACCGAAAAATCATTACAACCGAAGAAAATCTCCGAGAACAAATAAACACAGCTGTCGTAGAAATAAATGAATTAAACCTAAGAAGATTGAAAAATAACTTTCTTAAGAGGTGCCGAGCGTGCATTGCTGTGGACGGCCGGCAACTCGAACATTTACTTACTGTGTTTACTGTTTAAAAAGTACCTAATTACAAAAAAAACTGTAAAATGTATTTTATTGCTTGGTAAACATCCGCGGGGTGAAGAGAAAAGCAATGTAAGTAGTCGTTACTTATTAAAATAATTGAAGACAATTACTTTATTTTAATGTTTTCTTTTATCAATGTTTTTTTTACGAACCTGATATTCGGCAGTTAGTAAAAAATTACATTACTTATCTTACGTACAGTCATTATGAATGCATTCTGATACAGCTCGCGTCGCAAGTATGCTTGGGTGGCAGTACTGGCTTAACGTAAATTGCGGTGTATTTTACGCTTTTCTTTAAAAAAAAAAATTATTAGTGTTTTGATGATAAAGTATTTATCATTTTTAAATGCCCATTAAACGAGCATGTTTTTAATCTAATTGGCTAACCAGTGGTCATGTATTTTTTTTTTCACCATGAGGGGCTAAAGTTTGACCAAAATAAAACGGAAGAGGCCAACTTTAAATTTAATTTAAAAAATAAAAAAAAACTACAATAGTTACTTTTTAATGGTTTTTACCATTTGATAACACAACTATTCAAGATTGTTTTGCAATAAAAAAATTAAAAAATAAAAAAAAAACCGAATACCACAGATGAAAAACTCAGTGCGGGTGTACATTTTTCTAAAAATCAGAAAAATCCAAATATCTCGAAAACGGTGCGATTTTTACTAAGGCGATTTTTCCATGTTAGGTAGGTGACTTGCTCACCTACCTCCCCCTTAAGTTTGTCGTGGTACTTACGGGACACCCTGTATATTTCGGATTGTAATCGTCAGATAGCATTGTTAAAGAGTAGAAATGCAGAATATCATTATCTGAAGTAAACATGTGTGTTCGAAATCTCTTTAAAGAAATATTTAATTAGATTTTTTTTTTCTTATATATTATAGTAGTGACGTTATAATTTTCTATCGATAAAACTGTTGCGAAGTTAACCCTTAATAGGGCCCCGTAGAAGTAAAAAATCTAGACCAAAATTAAATACAGTGATGGAATCGCAAGTCTCTAAAATGTTATTATTTATTAAGGTAATAAATTATAATTTTCGGAATATGGTTTATTTAGATTCCTTGACGACGATAATATGAAGCACAGTTGGAAGATTAACTTTTATAAACTACGATAGGTTCAAACATTTATTTGTATGTTTGTTTATAATTTTATTATATCCTATTTATTACATGTATATGTTTATACGTATTTGAATGCTATTTTTATCTTTATCTTCTGTCTCTTTAACTGTTGTACGTTTAGCCATCCGTTGTTATATTTCTCTCTCAATCGCTCAAAGGTTGACTGGAGGAGATCCCTTAATGGGGTAAGTTCGCCTTTGTACATACCTATCTTTTGTGTTTCTATTTCGTTTTTTACTTTGTTATCTTTTGTTTGTGCAATAAAGAGTTTACATACATACATTTGTTATATACCATTTTGAACCTTATTTATTCAGATAACACATTTTTATTCAAGCCTCATATAATGACACCTAAAATCCGCCATTAGAAATTCGTCCAGCCGTTTGGATGATACGAGGTAATAAAGAATATTATGTTATATTTTTATAAAACTTCAAAATATGTCGAGTCCGATATTATTGTTGTATCCGTCCCAGGTGTAAATTTACTTAGTCTGTGATCTAAACATGAACTGCTCCTTGACAAGTTGAAACATTATGGTGTTCAGGATACTAGCCATCGATTATTTTCATCATTTTTGTCGGACCGAAAACTTGTAGTGAAGTTGTCTGCAAATGGCAAAAGACTGGCTTCTGAGACGGGTGACGTGCGTTTAGGGTTTCCTCAAGGATCAGCATTAGGAAATACCCTATTTTTAATGTTTGTCAAGGACCTTCCAACTACCATTACAGCTGGCCTTTCTCTGCTGTTTGCAGATGACATAACAGTCGTGATAAGTGCGCGCACGTATGAACAGTTAGATACAAAAATACATGACGCTTGTGAGCAACTACAAAGGTGGCTTTCAACAAATGGATTGCTTCTAAACGTTATAAAATCCAATGTCATGATATTTTCGGGCCGCAGTCTGGCTGTTCCTCTGAGCGCGTTAAGCAACCCGATGCCTATATTATAAGTGCAGGTGCAGGTCCTTAGCTTCACTCTGGACTCCAACCTGAACTGGAAGTGCCATGTTGACGAACTGTGTGGTAAACTGAGTGGGAAACCGAAAGCTAATGAAACTCATCTCTGTTGATGTACTAAAACAGGTATATTTTGCGCATTCTTACTCCCTAATGTCGTACGGTACTCTAATATGGGGAAATTCCACGGATGCCAACAGAGTGATGCTAATGCAGAAACTGCTGTACGCACACTAGTTGGAGTAAAACCTAGACACTCATGCAGGGGTCTCTTTGCGATGCCCCGCATAATGATGCAATACTCACTTTATGTATTTGAAGTCATATCTTATGTAAGAAATAATGTATGTATGTTCGCCCGCGTGCACATAGTCGGCAAGCATCTCCGCCACTCTGGGAGTTTAAGAACAGTTCCCCATCGCATGGCGCTTGCAGGGAAAAAACCGCGCGTGATTGAGCCCACCTATTATGAGCATCTGCCTTCCGAACCCAAAACAGAACCATCCGACGAAGCATTTGGTCGCCGGCTGAAATAAAAAAATAACTAATCCTGTCATTGGACAAACGATAAAAAACAAAACGTTTTTGGTCTAAAAAAAAACGATTTTGCGACAGGTTACCGTTTAATCTATGTATCAATGTGGCAAAGTACTGGAGCTTACGAAAAATTATGCAAAACAAGGACATCAATATTCTTGTCAAAAGAAAGCTCTACGAAATATTAATCCTCCCATGCTGTCAGACTTGGGCGCTATGAAAAAAAGACGAGACTAAATTAGCGGTACAACAGAGAAAAATGGAACGTAGGTAGTATGTTAGGAATTAGAATACTGGATAAAGTAAGAAACAAGGATATTACAAAAAAGGGAAGGAAAATAACAGACATTATAGAAATAATAAGAAACCTAAAATGCAATAGGGCTGGACATACCTACCTGCAGATTAAAGGACAACAGAAGGACGAGCAAATTCATACAATGGTTACCACGGGATGGACTGAGAAAGCAAGGTCTGCCAAAGAAACGATGGGAAGATATACAGGGTGTTAGGCAAATCGTGTGCCAAAAGAATACGGCGGGTAGGTAGGGTGACTTGCAACACACATTAGGCTAATTAACACCCATCCTGCCCACGGTCTTTATTAATTTTATTTTTTTATTTATTACGATATTTTCCAAATGTTAACAGTTTTCTTTACGTATCTTTTTTTTGTAATGTCGCAGCAAACAGGTATTTGTATTTTTGTTATCTCTAATGTTTGCTTATTCTATTAACATCTTATTTGCATTCTCATAGGAAACAAAAAAAAAGATATGACCCGACAAAGTATGAAAATTAGAAAATAAAAGTCGTCAAGCTCATTTTTACGGCACAATAAAAAAAATAGGAACTTCTCGAACCTTCCATTTTCACAAAAACTTTTTCAATTCATGACCACTTTAACGGTCACATGTCTAGACTCACTATGAATTTTCTGGCAAAAAAAATGGTTTCACTCTAAAATGGTGGTTTACATCACCTATTACTTCTTTAAAGTTAAGTGAATTACATTATGAAATAAATAATAAATGCACTCAATAAAACAAGTTAATTTGACAAACATTTATAAAAAAAAAGTTTTACCGTCATTAGGTACAAATGAAAAATCGTCCACTTGAAATTATTCGTCCTATTAGAAAAATGACAATTTGAATTACATTCTTAAGGAAAATTGTCCAACCAGAATAATGTTGAAAATATAATTATGACCCATACTAAAATTGACAAATATGATATAGGTCCAAAAATATATGTCCATTTGTATTTACGTACACTCAGAAAAAATACCAATTGTAAATATGTCCCATCTGTAATATGTTCAGCGTAGGTATAATCGGCCAAATATAAATGTGTACATTTGTATTTACGCACACTCAGAAAAATTACCAATTGTAAATAAGTCCCATCTGAACATTTGATAGTCCTTTACCTCAAAAGCATGAATTCCTTGTAGCGATTCACCGAATCGCATTTCACCTCGGATGAACAAAACTTCAATAGAATCTTTTACTTGAAGCAATTTCTCGCGTGGCTTTTTACATCAGTATAATTGTTTTGTAGCATTTCATTTTTCGTGTACTATTTTACCCTAGACGCATTTCGTCACGATCGATGTTTGTTTGGGACTCTATTTAATTTGACGCATTAATGGATGTTCGCACTAAATTTCTGTATCATTTTCTTTAAAACGTGTTTTGTGCTTGTGGTTTCATTTCTTAAATGCTATCAAATTCATTGAAATATTATCATCATCGTGTTGTTACCGCGACGCGAGCGTCTCCTGCAGCGGGACCGTCGCGCCGCGCCGTAATAAGCGCGCGAAGACTGACTAAATAAAACAATTAGATTTTATTATAGAGGTAATTACTAATTATAGTAGATTGGCGGACTATGATATTAAGCGATCGCAGCGAAATACTATTACAAAATATGCGATTGAGGTATACTGTGATTTATAATAATATTTGCTAATAATAAAATTGGCGATCGAGACCAAATGAAACAGTAAAATAAGCGATCGAGATGAAATGCGAGTAAAGCTATTAACGAACAATTAAATGACGACTTTGACACAAAGCGAAAATGAAATATACGATCGAGGTGAAATGCGAATCGGTGAACCGCTACAAGAAAATTATGCTTTTGAGGTAAAGGACTAACAAACGCATCTGAAATATGTACGGCGTAGGTATAATTGGCCAAATATAAATGTGTCCATTTGTATTTACATAATGGACAAAATTCCATTCGGGCTTAATTAATTTACAACGAAAATAGATTTGGTTATAGATATTTTTCAGCATAATTACATTTTGACTAAATTGTCTTTGGACACTATTATTTTTGGCCCAACTTCAGAATGGTTATTTTAAGTGAATGATTTTCCATTTGTATCTAATGACAGTAAATAAAAAAAAAAGCTATCTACAATGATAAAAAACGGTAATAAAAGTTAACATTTATTTTCACCGCTAATTATTCTTTAACAATATTTTAAACGCAATTTACGACTAAAAAGAACCTATTTATTTTTTCCCGACTTCATCGCATAATAAACTACCTATTTGAACAGCTATTCATTAAAAGTTAGCTGCGTGGGAAAAAAAAAAGTTGTACAATTATAAGTTAACTATTCAAATAAATACGTTTTTACCAACGTGCATTTGTTTTTAAATGCATTCACCCCATTTAACAGGATGGATGTACTGACCGTGTAAAACCACTAATATAGAGTGAACCCGTTTTTCGCCAGAAAATTCATAGTGATTCTAGACATGTGGGACACCGTTAGAGTGGTTGTACAACAAATGTTTTCCCACGCAGGTAACTTTTTTAATGAGTAGCTGTTCAATTAGGTAATTTAATATGCAATGAAGTCGGGAAAAAATAAATAGGTTCTTTGTGTCGTAAGTTGCGTATTGAATATCGTTAAAGAATTATTAGCGGTGAAAATAAATGTTAACTTTTATTACCGTTTTTTATCATTGTAGATAACTTTTAATGTTTTTTTTTCTAATTATTTGTCAAATTAACTTGTTTCATTAAGTGCACTTATTATTTATTTATTTATTTCATAAAGTAAGTTCACTTAACTTCAAAGAAGTTATAGGTGATGTAAACCACCATTTTATAGTGAAAGCATTTTTTTGCCAGAAAATTCATAGTGATTCTAAACATGTGGTATACCGTTAGAGTGGTCATAAATTGGAGAAGTTTTTGTGAAATTAGAAGGCTCGAGAAGCTCCTATTTTTTTTAATTGTGCCGTAAAATTGAACTTGACTTTTATTTTCTAATTTTCACACTTTGTCGGGACTTATATTTTTTGTTTACTATGGGAATGCAAATATGATGTTAATAGAATAAGAAAACATTAGAGATAGAAAAAATACAAATTCCTTTTTGCTGCGACATTTAAAAAAAAGATATGTAAAGAAAACTGAACTTTTGGGAAATAAAGTAATAAAATAAATAAAAATAATTAAAAAATAACCGTGGGCAGGATGAGTGTTAATTAGCCTAAAGTGTGTTGCAAGTGACCCTACCTACCCGCCGTATTCTTTTGGCACACGATCTGCCTAGCACCCTGTATATTTAGAAAGCGTTGTGGAGCCATATAGTCGAGATCGAGGCCAAAGGCAGAGGTACATGGAGATGACTGGAGGAGGCCTACGCAAAAAAGGCGAATTCCAAAAAAAAATATAAAAAAAAATGAAATAATTATTATAGTTATGTAACAGTATTTTATTTAAATTAGAGTAACAATAATGAATTTTACGTATTTAAAATAGATTTAATAAAATGTAATACACGCAGTTAAATTCTGGTAGAATTAAAAAGGCTTTTTTTATTAAATTTATTTTATGTATCAATGTAGCAGCCAACAGATTCTTGCAATATCAGGAGCACCCAGAAGTATGACTAACGATACTGATTAAGAAAGGAACATATTGTTTTTAATTTTTAATTTTATATTTTTCAGAATACCACTTCCGTCGACTCAAAAACTCCCAACAGATGCACATCTTTTGGACATTAATGCCAAAATATTTGTCGAAAAACCAGAGAAAGATATACATTCCTTTATCGGAACATGTACAAGACTGGATGAAGAAGAAATTGACTCGTTAGATATAGAAAACACGTTGTGGAGTGGGTGTGTAGTAGCATCGGGGCAAGCAACGGGGCTGATCATTTACACTGGTAATGCTTAATGACTTTTAGCACATTACACACATCACCAAGAAATTTATTCATTATTTCACTAAATCTTATACGGTTTGCACAGGTAGCCAGACCCGTAGTGTCATGAACAACGCCACGCCTCGTTCTAAAGTTGGACGTTTAGAATTTCAAGTCAATAATCTGACAAAGGTCCTTTTTGGAGCCACACTCCTTACTTCTTTTCTGATGATTGTGCTCAAGGGATTTAATGGACCTTGGTATGGATTTTTGTTCAGATTCGAGTTGCTGTTTTCTTACATCATTCCAATTAGGTAAATAGAAAAATGATCATACTCTTTTGCTATTGTATTAATTACTTAGCCTCTTAAAACATATGTTATTCCTTTGCAGTTTAAGAGTAAACTTAGATATGGGAAAAGCTTTCTATTCTTGGACTATTCAAAAGGATAAAAAAATAGAAGGCACAGTAATGCGTACCACTACTATACCAGAAGAATTAGGACGGATACAGTATCTACTTGCAGATAAAACAGGAACTTTGACAAAAAATGAAATGGTGTTCCAAAAATTGCATTTAGGACACGCTCTTTATGATAAAAATTTATTCTTCGAGGTTTGTCCTGATTTTATTTCCGTTCATTAAATTATTTTACGTATGAAAATGGTAAATAAGAAACTTTCTAATCTAAGTAACAAGATTCCCAAATCGACAGTTGTCATTTTTCAACGACCACTCGCAGCGAAAAGATAAATCTAGTTTGTATTAAATCTAGGTTTAATTCTGACAATTCCGCACGTTGTGACGCGACTACACTGTACTTATGATTAAATCTAGATTTATCTTTCTGCTGCAAGTGGCCGTCGAAGTATCTATGAAAATGACAACTGTTGATTTGGGAACCTTGCTACTTGCTACTATGGATTTCTTTTTTTTTAATCTCCTTTATCGGTTTGTATTTAAACTTTTAAGAGCATCGCCAATAACCCAATGTAACATCGATTTGGATTTTCTATATGTACATCTTTACTTTTTTATTAGTAACACTATCCTAAGTTGGATGCATGTTTTAATATTCACTAGCGACTGCCTTCGCTTCGCTTCGGTTAGTGTGGGTTCTCTGTAACACCCGTACATAGACCAGAATTTAGTATAAGTACATTAAAACCTTCCGTGAAAATAATATCTAACTGATGGTGACCCACGTATCAAAATTATTTTCGTGGTTTAGGAGTAGTTAGCGGATATACCTACAGACAGACAGACGCGGAAAGCGATTTTGTTTTATACCAAGTAAAGAAGATTATACTAAATGGTTGAATTTCTACTATTCAGAGTTGTATAATGATTAATGCATATGCATACATATGCATAATATATAATGCATATGCATACATACATCTCTCTAACAATAGAAACAAAGCATTCGTTCCATTATCTTATTAAACTGTTATCTCGACAGGTAGAGGCCTTGCTTACTCAATACTTAACCAATGACGCTAGTCCACCACCGTCGCGCATAGTGCCCGAGAGTACCGAGTTGCAGACCTCTCCACACCACGTCTGGCAGGCGGTGCTGGCTATAGCCCTTTGCCATAATGTTACGCCGGTCTATGAAGTAGACAATGAAAGAGCTGATGAGGCACAGTCAGGTAACATTATCTTTACTCCATTTTTTCGATAAATTTTCATCACCATATAATTTTTGATAATGTAAGTTTTTTCTTGGATAAACTTCAATGAAAATGAATTGCAAATCAAGTACCTACTGACTAAGCTTTTTTAATAAATGCCTATCAGTTTGTGTATAATTTCTATTTTCAGTGCATTTCTTCTTGCATGTGTATTGAATGAAGCGAAACTATACATAGTTAGGTACTTACATTAAAATACTATCCACGTCCGTTCTTTCCGAAAGATTTTCAGCATACTCCCTAATCACATGCAAGTCCACTTTTCTTTCCATGATGTCTTCTTATTTCTGATGGACATATAAATAATTTTATTAGCAATTAAATTACACATGAGACAGCGACCATTAAATGACAGGGTACGTTCATGTTATGCAAAATGAAAACAGCTCACCCTTTCCGAGCTCTGACCTTGACTCATTATGCTAAGTGTCTGAATAGTTTAAGGTCTTAGTTTTAAATCGTCTAGGTAGCTACATTAGCTTAATTTTATGTTGGAAGGAGTATTTATTGTCTAGGACTCCATACTGATTACCATACGTCGTACTCCAGCGGGCATTTTGCGGGCACGTCAGTCGGTATCGTTTACGGAAAAATAAATTTAAACCCTTAATTTGGCAAAAAATAAAAATAGTCGTGTATTGAAACCCTATTTGATTTTCAACCAGCCTAAAAAATTATCAATCAAAAAACCGGGCAAGAGCATGTCCGACACTTGAGTCTAACAAATATTAGCGCTTTAAACCTTAATATTTCATAAATGGATTACTTAATCAAAAAACTGTTTTCACAAACCCGTAGTAATTTTGAAAGACCTATCAAACGATGAATTTACACATTTACTCTTTTTGCAACCAAGATCTTATGAAACTGAGTTGTTTTTTGCTTACATAGTCAGTCGTTTTGCAATCTAGTCCGTACGAACCTAACTCCCCGTAAGCTCTTTTTCCCATCTCTTATAAGGCTTTTAATAAAAGTTATAGATGGTCGCATTTCTCGTTAACTAGATAGGTACCAACCACCCGGTCTTTCTACCACAGCTCTGCTTTCTACCCTGAATCAAGTCTTAGAGAAGCATCATGAGTTTAACATTCTACTATATTTGGGCTGCGGCAATATTAGCTGCTTTACACAACCAAGGCTTATAACCAACATTCCACCATAGCCATTAATGCCACGAAATGTCTTCAATCATCCGCGATTGAAGATCTTTGATTTTAGCCATGTAGATTCAGTTTCTATTGTTAAGGTATTTACATCGCTGTTTAAAAAAGGCGGAGGATTAATGGGAAACATCATTTAAAGTCATCGATCATGTTATAAATATCATTGCACCGCACTTAGCTTTCGCACTTAGCTTTAATCTACAATAATTGCATTTTAGAGGGGGTCTTTTTAAATCGGGCGAGATGAGTGATTTAACAAATTTTCGTCCGTCGATTTTTTTGTGACCTTTCAAAAGCTTTCGATTGCGTAGTTCATGCGACTCTTATAATGAAATGAAAACATTATAGTCTGTCAAATAATTTTCTAAGTCTTATATTCTTCGTCTATTATATTTCTTCATATCTTAGTGATAGAACACAAACAGTTGTTGTAAACCAAACACAGTCTGTTGGAGCAGCAGTTAAATTAGGTGTTCCTCAGGGCATTAGGTCCTTTCTTATTTTTGGTTTATATTAATGACTTACCAACAACGGTAGATAAACTTTGTGATATTGTGCTTTTTGCTGATGATACATAATTAATTTTCAAGGTAGACCGAAAATACGTCGATTACAGTAGGATAAATGCCACCCTAGGTAAAGTACTTACTTAGTTTACTTGTAACAATTTACTACTCAATGCCATAAAAACTAAATGTGTTAGGTTCAGTTTGCCTTCTGTTAGACCAGTAAAATCAAGCTTAATTCTGAATAACGAATGTTTAGAAATGGTGGATAAGACACTTTTCTTAGGGATAACTATAGCAATGGAGTCCCCATACAGCAGTACTAGCAGGTAAATTAAGTTCGGCAGCTTACGGAAGTTAGGAAAATCAGGCAACTTACCAATATTGAGACAGCTTGCTTAGTTTATTATAGTTATTTTCATAGTGTTATGTCGTACGGTATTCTAGTTTGGGGAAAAGCGGTTGATATATATTCGTGTTACAAAAAGGGGTCATTCGTTCAATGTATAACTTAAACTCCCGTGATTTCTTAAAAGTACTAATTAAAGAAATTATTGTTTTGAGTTTAGCGTCACAATTAATTTAAGAGAATATTATTTATGTTATTAAGAACCATGACTCTTTTATAAAAAAATGTGATATTCATAATTTTAATACTAGAAATAAAAATAAAATTGCCATTAGAAAAAATCGTGTCCGCAAAGTATATTGTTACGTACGTGGGGGTAGGTAAATGATAAAAATGCACGAACACACCGATAATTAAGAGCAGACTTTAATTAACACACTCGCTTAATCGTTAGGTACAAACAACTATCGCACAATAAACTTAGAAGATCGCTCGGTTCACTCGTAGGTGTTCGCTCTCTAAGTAAGGAATGAATCACCGCGCGCGCGCCACATCTCTTTATACACCCAATCGCCGAACGTTCCAGATTGCCTTCTCGAATGACCCATAGACGGGTCAAGACCCGCCGGGGACGTTCTCGATAATTCGATAATGGAAGGTTCTACTCATTGCGGCCTTGTATTACAATAGCGACGGCCTTAGCCTTGAACTCGATCGAACCCGTTAACAATAGAGGTGTCCTTGAGTCGGCGCGTCGATTCTAATCTACCTACCTACCTAACCATACCTACTCGCATGGGGTTATGCAACCACACTAACGAACCTTCCTCAAACCCCACTTGATTAGATTTCCTGTCATATCGTGTTTTCATCTTCGAGGAGGCTTGAAGTCCATGTTCACGAACATGACTGTGAACGTCGTCTATCCGGTTCCGCAAATCGCTCGCATACTCCGAGATTGAGTTTGGCGAATCTGGAAGGCGTCTAGTTAAAAGAGCGGGTAAATGAAGTTCTCGTCCAAAGTTCACGTACGCTGGAGTAACAGCAGTGCTTTCGTGAGTTGTTGACCTATATGACATCAGGTAAAGGGGAATATGCCTATCCCAATCCTTTTGGTGACTTTCAACCACCTTGGCCAAATGTCTCTCCGTGGGTGATATGGCGTGGTTCTAGTGTTATGAATTCCCATGATTCGGCAAGTCTCCTAGCAACTTGGGACTCAAAAGTTTCAGCCTTGATCACTGAATTTCTAGGGGCACTCACCTCCATCACCAATTACTCCGCTACCGTGACTGCCTCTTGGTTGGGAATCGCAAATGCTTCAGGCCATTTCGTGTAATATTGTACCTTCGATACTTGGATCCGTGTCCGTTTTTCTGTAGATTCATGGTTTAAATTGTTAACTTATTGCGCATTTCTGATCATCTTGCCGGCGCGGTTCACCTGACGGTTATTGGGACTCGTTTGGTCGCACCTCAAGAAGCCTCAATCTCCACACCTTGATCTCGTTCCTGCTTGCTCCGGGACCGTTACTCGATCTCACGGGCCTCTGCTCGGGCCTATCTGCTACCATACTTCTACGAAAAGGAGCGTTGCTGCTATCGCTACGCACTACTGCGCAAGTGGTGTTCACTGGAGCTCTCTTCAATCATCTACTTCACAGAGAAGAACTACTCTCTGCTGCTATCTCCCTGGTGTTGTTAGGGACCTATATAATTAGTTAGAAATTTTGTATCGGTAATTCTGTGTAAAGCTAAACAAGTGCTCAATAAATAACCCTGACCCTGACCTAACTCTTTCATCTCTCTCTACCCTCTTTAGGTACCTGGTTTTTCGAGCCTTCGAAAGGTCAGGTGCCTCTACAAATTTCCTCCGTCCGTTATCTGGTCTTCCCAACCTTCGAAAGACCACGTAACACGACATTGGTGAAGTAATCCATAATGATGAGGATGTACTTGTTTCCGGAGTTGGAGGTCGGAAATGGATCTGCAACGTCTAAAGCAATCCTTTTCGAAGGTGCTCCAACATTGTATAACTTGAGCGCTCCTCTACTGCGAGTTTGCTGCCCCTTGACTGATGAGCAGTTTGTACACTTTCTGCACCAGTCTTCTACACATTCGCGGCAGTGAATCCAATAAAAGTGTTGCCGGATTTTCATTAAGGTCCTCTTAACTCCTAGTTGCCCACCGGAAATTCCATCATGGAAGGATCTCAAAACATCACTTACTCTTTTCCTAGGAACAACTACCTGTAAGTGAGCATCCATTCCATTTGCGGACTCCCATTTTCTGCACAATACGCCAAACTTTCCCATTAGGCCTAGTAGCTTTTTTTTTGTTCAATGGACCCACTTCACACAATTTTGGTTTTGGAACCTCTGCTCCAATCCAATCATAAATGGGTTTGATGTCAACGTCTTCTTGCTGAGCTCGTCGCATGGCTTCATTACTCTATTCCTCGTTAACAGTGTCAGTCTTCAACATTCGCACGTTAACTCTTTCCTCTTGATGACTAGGTTTTCGGGAAAGGACATCTGTGTTTCCATGTAATCTCTCACTCCAAAGACGGCCGACACACGCCGAGTTTGCTTTGCAACTTGCTGATAAACCAGTGCTGAACTCGCTTCGCCACTCCCCCGCGGTTGAATAGTTCGTTTCAAGCCCATTCCGCCAGCCGTCCGCACTGACTTGACAGTGCCCGTAGCGTTTGCGGGTACCGCACTAGCCTTTCTTGTTATCATTGCAGATGAATCTCTCATGGCATCTGTCAGCAACGTCGCGATCTTATCCGCCTGCGCATAGGTATTGCGTCTGTCGTCATTTAACCGCAGTTGAACTTCATCATTCCTTGTTCCGCGTACAATTTGATTTCGTTGTGTTCTCCTTCTTTTCGGGCAACTGGTCTGCAAGTGGCCGCATTCTCCACACCAGTATCACCTTGGTCCAAATTCACGGCTAGGAGCAGTCGGCTCTCTGGTTGAAACTTCTCGCACCCTAAAAGACGTTGAGTCCTGGCGTACAGCTTCCACTTCCAGAGCGCGGGCAACTGCATCTTTCAGGCTCCCATGATGTCACAGCCGCACAGCAGCTCTTACTTCCAAATACAAAAGAGGCCAACGCGCTTTGGTATGCTTTTCTGACCAATTTTTATATTTCCAGGGCCCACTGATTCAATGATTCATTACGTCCCTGGGTTCGATCCTTCAGCTGAGCTGTGAATACGTGCTCTAGACGACTTTTTTTTTTTTTATGTTAAAGAGAAGGCACCCGAGCACTCAGGCCACCTGATGGTAAGTGGAATCTGAGACCCATAGACATTTGAATTCTCAAGACTATAATCCCAAGACCTCAAATGCGTTGCCAACCCTGAGGACTAAGATGGAATGCCTTTATGCTAGTAATTTCACCGGTTGTCTTATCCCCACACCGGAACACAACAACGCGAACACTGTTGCTTGGCGGGTGGTTAATGGATAAGATGGTGGTAGCGATCCGGACGGACCCTGCACACGGTCCTACCACCACTAAAATGACCCATGAATGATGATGAATGTCGGTCGCCGTAACGTGCCTCCAAAGCTTCAAGAAGGCGGCCGTATGTCCTATCTTTTCCTAGAGCTTCCAGCTCACTGGGGGCTTCATCTCTAAGTGCCAAGGTTACCTGACACTTCCGGTAAAAAAAAATACTAACGGATTTTCGCTTCCTTTTTCTGTCTGTACCGGAAATTTTTTTAACTGATGCCATAACTAGGTAAGTAACGCCCCTTTTTCGCACCGGTTTTGACTTTTTTTTTTACTTCTGTACTACTTTCTTACTTTTAGGTTCAGCTGTGACAAACTTTCGAATTCGGACTTAGCATCACTTTTATGGGAAACAATGGTGCATTTCATCGCGGTATCAAGTCAGTACGAAATTTTGACTGGAAATTCGCCGTATTCTTTGAAAGGAATACAGCTCATTTGTAATGATTAAGTCCAATCGACTAGGGGACAAAACTCATTGGTTTTCGAGTTATTTTCAGGTTTTTAGTTTTTTTTTTGATACTTGCCTTTCGACCTAAATCTACTAATGTGTAAAAAGTTCGTCATTTAGAAATAAACCACTGATAACAAAAAATTAAAAAAAAACCCAAAAATTTGCATTATTTTGCTAATATAAGGATTTAAACTTAGAATTTCTAGTAATTATTTTCTAAATTTTGTAACATTTTTAAAGCATAACTAAAAAAAAGTACACCGCTTCGCGCATATTACAGGAATAGTTTGCTCAACTCATAAGCTTTCTAAAAAGGTACAATTTATGGCATTTTTAAATTATTTTTTATTTAAAATCGTACAATTAATAATAATAGCAGAAATGTTCGCGGTTAAGCTCCATCGTTTCAACCAAAAAACGCGGGAAGCGTTGTAGTAAAATTAACATAGATCTCTTTTTAAAATTCAGCCAATGGTGTGTACTTAATTAAATTTGCTTTTTGAAAACATAAAGTGTGTTCCATTTTTAAATTTCGAGCATCTCAAAACTTTTCGAGTGAGCTACGTAATCAGTTAGTTTCAACTTTCTTTTCAATTCGGACGATATTGATAACTAAGCTTCTTTCTCAAATGGCTGCTAACCAATTCGATGAATACGCAGATATCATGTATTGTTACGGACTTTGCAATGGAGACGCCTAACCTCGTTACCCTAACCGCCGTTTACGTCACGTAAGCGCGTTTGTTTCATCGTACCGTCTTATTCGGGAAAGAGGATCAGTCATCGCCGCCAAGCTGACGCTGGAAGAACTCGACATGATCCTGCTGACGAAGAAGAAATCCTTCAGTGTTTCCGGGCAGACGGCACTACTTCGACGAGAATTGTGGCTAACCGGCTCGGTATGTCTCAGTGGAAGGTGTGGTTTACACTGCACTCAGCTCGGCAATACCCATATCATGACACTCCAGTGCACGGTATTGAAGAGGGAGAAGGATGGATTTCTGCAGAATTTTAATTAATGCACATATCGAAGATCCCGAGTACCTGAAGATAATTTTGTGGACAGATGAATCCAATTTTAACCGTGACGCGATAACTAACTACCATAATCTGCACTTTTGGGCTCCTAAAGCACAAAACACAAAAAAAAAATAAGAGAAGGAGCTCACCACTAACCTAACCTAACCTACCCAAGAAGATGGATTGGTCGAGGCAGCCCAGCTCCTTGGCCAGCCAGAAGCCCGCAGCCAGATTTAACTCCATGTGGCTTCTACATCTGGGGTCACATGAAGGCGTTGGTCAACGATAGGCCGACCCATAAAGTAAAAGAGTTACGACAAAAAAAAATAGAGGCGGTACAGACAATGAAAGATGGGCTTTCGAGGCGAGTAACAATCACCGAAGTACGAAAAAGGCTTTGTGCTTGCTTTCGGAACCAGGGCAGACAGTTCGAGCAAATTTGTGATTTAACTGATTTTAGTTTTTAAGAGTAAAGTTTATTTGATAGTGAAACTGTTTATTATTTTTTCCTGATTTTCTCCTAACTTTGCTTAATTACTTATCAAAGTACGTATCACCTAAGATAACTTTAAGTCTAAGAATATAAGAAACTGAAGACAAGGCAAGGCCCAGAAGACCAAAAAACCCCGCGTACTAGAATTAGTGACACAAACAAATTAAATTAATTAACCTAATGACCCTTTGTGTCACCAAAGGCAATCTGCTGTGCCTTCTACCTCAAGAAGATAAGTTAAGATAAGAAACTGAAGACAAAGTAAGCCCTCGGAGAATCTAAAACGATACAAACAAACCCATTTAGAGTCAAAAAGTCAAGTCTTCTACCTGTTCTGCTAACAAACATCCATCCATCCATCCATCCAAACTTTGGCATTTATAATATAATATACAGGGCGTCCCACGGCTATGCCACATGGAGGGAAAGTACGGGTTCGATTCCCAGTTCAACCATAAAATACGAATCTAGTATTATAAGAATCTGGTGTATTGCGATTCTGATCTTTTGCGAATCTGCTATCATGAGAATCTGGTATTATAAGCATCTGGTGTTTTGCGAATCTGCTATTAAGATAGTATGGTGTTTTGCGAATCTGGTATTCTGAGTATCTGGTGTTTTGCGAATCTGCTATTCTGAGAATCTGGTGTTTTGCGAATCCGGTGTTTTGAGAATCTGGTATTTTGCGAATCTGGTATCCAACAAACAAAGGCCGTTTCGAAAAACAATGTCCTTTTTTGAAGGCATTGGAACTGTGTTTAAATATCATTAACAATAATGTTATATTTGCTTGCATTATTAGAGACAAGTAATATACAAGCTCGGCCAGAGAGGACGGTTGCTGGACTCGTATATAGTGTATAACCTATACTCGTCTCGGGAATGCCTTTTTTTTGGATCTCTGCAGTTATGTACTAGTACTTGAGAACTTTGCTAAAGTGGCGTTCTGGACTGTAAGAAAAGTAATTATTAATGGTTTTTTTACCTCAGCACCTCAAAAAGGGTGGTTTTGCTGTTTAAAGATAATGAGCGAAATTCGATTTTGCTGCGAGCGTGAGTCAAAGTAACTTTTTAATTTTTGTTCACAATATAAAGGTGGTCGTGGTGCGGCGCGCGGGCGGCTGGGGGATGTCGTTATATTTTCATTATGTTATTTTTTTACCTGATGGTTATATTTTCTCGCTCCTGAGGTGAACAATGGTATGTGCATCACGAGACCAAAGTTATTTGCATCTCGTGTCTTTGAATCCCTTGCTGCACTCAGGATTCTAACCTAGAATCACTCGCAACGCTCGTGATTCATTTATAGAATCCTTCGCTCGCTCGGGATTCAAAATCAACACTCGCAGCAAAAACCAACTTTGCTCTCTTGTTGCACTTGTTGTTATTTAAATGTTTGGTGTCGACGCAGACATGGGCAGCTCCGTGATGTCGGAGAGCTGCGGCGGCGCCGTGCCCCAGCAGGAACTCTGCGACTACCAAGCATCCAGCCCAGACGAGGTGGCGCTGGTCAAGTGGACGGATATGGTAAACTACCTTTTTACGTCAGTACCTCAAAAAGGGTGGTTTTGCTGTTTAAAGACAGTGAGCAAAATTCGATTTTACTGCGAGCGCGAGACAAAGTAATTTTTAAATTTTTGTAAAGGTGGCCGTGCTGCGGCGCATGGGCGGCTGGGGGATGTCGTGTTATTTTTATCATGTTTTTGTTTTTACTTATAGTTTATGTGACTGTTACATAATAACATCTCACGAGTGTTACATTCACTGCTTTATCTACATTACGTATATTATTATAAAAAACCAAACTAAACGACAAGACAGATATAATGATAAAAATAGCGGCACACGTAGTTTTTTTTTAAATTCAGAAGCAAGCTAGAGTTGTCCTCCACTATCATATCGTTCGATATCAAGTAACAAGCGAGATTTGTCAAATTTGTATGAAATTGACGTTTCATTTCGAATAAAATGTTATCTCGAGTGATATTAGAATCAAGGTCAAGTGAAATGGCTTTGCTTTTCAAATATGTTCTTTTTTTTACGTAATAATCATGTCGAATTTGATGTTATTATTAAGCAATTATAACATTTTCACAAATAAGAAATTGGTTCTAACAAAACAGTTTATTTTTATGCTAGTCGTAAGTAATTTGCGGTTTTTAACGCATGATAGAGGGTTTATGATATGTGTGTAGATAAAGGTTTTTTTTCTCGCTGCTAAGGTGAAAAATTGAATGTGCAACACAAGACCAAAGTTATGTGCATCTCGTGTCTTTGAATCCCTCGCTGCACTCAGGATTCTAACCTATAATCACTCGCTATACTCGTGATTCAATTCTAGAATCCTTCGCTTGCTCCGGATCCAAAATTAACATTCGCAGCAAAAAAACAACTTTGCTCTTTTGTTGCTCAAATAACTATTCTTGCTTTTGTCTTCTACACTGTGAACGAGAAAAAAATACAGATATTCTATCTCACGAACTCCGTTTGGTTATGAATGTTGTCAGCACGTTTTGTGCACGACGTGCACATTGTTTTGGTGTGCGTAACCTCGAAATCACTCAGAGAAGACCGCGACACGGAGTAACTTCAGCATGGAAACCAAACATGAAAACCTTGTCCATAGTGCGGTAACATTTTTAAACTTTTTAACAATAACGCCTTTCGTCTAACTTATATTATACTAGGTGGAGTTGGTTATAGGGCAGCTCATAAGCTATCGATTTAACCCCTATGTATGTTCAGCGATTTTGTGTACTTTAGGAAATATTGATCATTTTAATCGAAATTATTGTAATTTTTCCTTATGTCCATGTTTTGAAAAGCCCATAAGTCCATGTATTATTTAAATGTTTTTTCAGTGGACTCTTACATCGATAGAATAATTATGAACTTAGGATGTTTTTAAAGCTACTTGCTATGTATTTATGTATGTAACCTGTTCATTGCACAAAAAAAAAAAACCTACTGTTTTTTTTATGATAATTTTTTGTGTAATCACACAAAGCTACTGTCTCATTCTAAGTGAACCCTAGTTCCCTTTTCATCTAGTTTAGAAAAACATTACATAACATCACGCCCTCATTCCCAGAGTGGGGTAGGCAGAGCTACAGAAATACCAACATCTCTAAAAAGACTTGTTTATAATTCTAATTAATTTTGCACAAACAGGATAAGAAGTTCGCTAGTGTAATAGTGACAGGTTGCAAGTCCATCGCCTAACAGTACTATAAGCCCCTATTCCCTTAGTCGCCTCTTACGATATCCACGGGAAGACATGGGGAGGCATCATTCTAACCCGGCAACCAGACGATTGTTATATAAATAAATAAAAACAAACTTTGTGTAATTATACTAATAATTGCCTTGAAACAAAAATTGCCAAGCAGGTTTAAAAAAATACTAAGTTCATAATCATTCTATCGATGCAAGCAACCACTGAAAAAATATTGAAATAATACACGAACATAAGGGTTTTTCAAAACATGGATATAGAGAAAAATTACAAAAATCCGATTAAAATGACAATATCTTCGAAAGTACTAAAAATAGCTGGACATAGATTAGCTGGGTTAAATCGATAGCTTATGAGCTGCAGTATCACCTATTTCCGTCTTGACGTCGATTTTTGGGACACCCTGTATAAAAGCTGGGACGGTGGAAATGATTGAAAAATAATAATTGATGTACCTTGACCATCGAAATATAATTATGTATGGAAGAATAACTGACGCTGAAAATCGGCCCACTGACTTAGTGCCGGCAGGGGTGGAGCTAATACTTAGTGCCGAACCGTGTATCGGTCGACTTTCTGACGTAGTAATAGTGCACTTTTAAATATTAATATAGTTGGTTACGCAGGGGACGATGGGTTGTCTGATTTTAATATTCATACATTATTATTATTTATTATTAACCATGATATATTTTGTATGTCATGATATGTTATAACCATAAGTCACCTGAAATATTTTAATACCACAATAGAAAAGGAGTACCTTAAAAGCTGATTCACCCATTTAACTATTCCCGTACTAAAATGTCATGGCCGATGTTATGCAATATTATCTTTGAAAAATGTCAATTACAAGCAACTACCATAACAATAAATACTATTAGAAGGGCATCTTCGGCGTCGTTTTATGGATTTGACAGCAAAGCCGTCAAATAATTACCCACAGCGCCCCACGCTCCGGCTTACCTCTCTGTCGCCTGTCGCAAAATTAGGGTTGTCACAAGTATATAATACTAACTGAGCCCGCAACCTCGTTCGCGTTGAATAAGTTTATTTACCTGTAAAACTAACCATTAACCATAACCTTAGACATGCTCTTGGTTGCTTATTTAAATAAATATTGCTTATAACAATGGTAGAACTTAACCTAACATTATTTAAATCAATTAATAAATTTATATATAATTAATAATATCTTATCTTAATATATATAAATCTCGTGTCACAATGTTTGTCCTCAATGGACTCCTAAACCACTTAACCGATTATAATAAAATTTGCACACCATGTGCAGTTCGATCCAACTTGAGAGATAGGATAGTTTAAATCTCAAATTATAGTCGCAATTTTAATTTATTGCTAATTATTTGTCTGTTATTATTTCGCAATTATCTGTTAACTCCAAATGATTCTAACAGATGTCGATACCTTTCGACTGGGTTGAGTAAGTAATCAATAGATGGCGCTGCTATGGTAAATCTACGAACGTGTCATATAAGCTACATATAATTATATGTAATTGTCTCAGTGAATGAAAGTGGCGTGGTACTAAAGTGTAATCATATTTATGACTTCGACTGTACCACGTTCCATACATTTTAGCCCATTGCTCTTTGTACAGATTTTTTTCGTTAATTAGCACAGGTTTTGCTGAAGTGAACTTTGTTCAATAATGACCTCAAAAGTTGGAGCTTAAGTTGGATTTACGAAGATTTGTCATGATTTCTTTGTTCACTACATAGTATAAAACAAAGTCGCTTCCCGCTGTCTGTCCCTATGTATGCTTAAATCTTCAAAACTACGCAACGGATTTTGATGCGGTTTTTTTAAATAGATAGAGTTATTGAAGAGGAAGGTTTATATGTATAATACTTTAATCCAGAGCGAAGCGAGGGCGGGTCGCTAGTATATATATATCGGATCAAGAGGCTGATTAACTGGATCATCCGACATCATCGGAGTGTAGGCGTGGAAAATGATTTTATAAAAAGGACCTTTCACAGTTAATAAATTTTATTTAACAGAATATCATGAAAACGAAACGTAACGACAGTTTCAAGGGTCGACCGCACTCGACGAAGGCTAATAGCAGAATCTTCTTCGGAGCTGCTCCACCTTAAAGCTTTTCACGCGTCTTGTCAGCACCAAGATGAACGAGAGAGTCGTGAAAGTTATTAATTACCGACCACCTTAACGCTCGGCCTATGATAACCTCATTTTGCAAACAACTGTTTGGTAATACATGAAATAAAATTTCAAGTGGGTAGTTGTTAACGTTACATAATATCTGTTCTGTACTGAATACTCGCGTTTGTCCAATGCCCACCATAGAAACAACATTTTTAAATCGTTTAACAGTTAATTTAGCAGCCAATTTCTCTGTAACCAACGAGAATTCAGCACCAGAATCGTAATAAAAACAATACAGCTCACCATTATGTTCCAAGGTCCCCTTAGGTGGTTGAACGACGCAAACATCAACGCGCCGCTCGTTGCGCGCCGCGCCCGCGCCGCCGCCACCGCCGCTGCCGTTTGCTTGACCGCCGCCGTCGCTCGTACAACGACTGGCAATGTGGCCTGGTTTTCCGCACTTGAAGCACACCAGTGGGCCCCTAGCTGTTTGCTGGGTCACTTGACTTGTTGTTGCTGTTGGCACTGTTGTTCGGCCACTGTCTATAGGCTTGCTTCTACACTCTGATCATCGATGGCCCATTCTACCGCAGTTATAACACTTTAGCGGGGTAATCTTCGCTCGCTTGTTATCCAGTGCAGTTGAAGATTCGCTCGATGTAGGTACCTTGCGTTTTAAGTGGGAAAATGCGTGTAGTTCTTGTTGCAATTTTTCCCGCGTCGTGACTTTAGTTGTAAAAGCCATTCTTTGGATCCTCGTATCAAATTGCGATATGTGAGCGAGTACTGTAGCCACCGCAATTTCTTCTTTGTTTACATCTTTCCAACGGGATGTAAGTGACGTCATCAACCGACTAGCGTAAGCGGCCAGAGTTTCTTTTTCGCTTGGTTTGTCGCCGCTCAAATTAATGAGGGTAGCCGCTAAAGTTTCGGTCAATGCAAATCTCGGTGAGAAAAGTACCTTGAACTCGTTCCATGTAATGCCTTGATAGGCAACTTGCGATAACCATGTCGATGCGGCACCTTTTAGCGCTTTGCTTATCGTCAAAACCAACTGTGCGCCTTGTAACGGAGTTTCACCAAAGCACACATCTGCGGTCGTGCACCATGATCTCGCGTCCACGTCCTTCTTGTCAGGGTCGAACTCGGGTAACTCGATGTGACTGGTAGTCTTCGGTGCTTGTATGGCTGCAACCAACGCCTGCATGTTCGCATGTTGCTGTTCAAAAAGTGCCTGCCAATTTATGTTGTTTTGCGAAGATTCGTTGTCTTGTTTCGATCCCACTTCTGATATCGGATCAAGAGGCTGATTAACTGGATCATCCGACATCATCGGAGTGTAGGCGTGGAAAATGGTTTTATAAAAAGGACCTTTCACAGTTAATAAATTTAATTTAACAGAATATCATGAAAACGAAACTTAACGACAGTTTCAAGGGTCGACCGCACTCGACGATGGCTAATAGCAGAATCTTCTTCGGAGCTGCTCCACCTGCGCCAGCTGCGCTCGCACCGAGACTCTGTCAAAGCGCCTTCCGGTAGTTGTAGATGGCGCTTGCGCTTCGTTTTCCTCCCGTGATCATGACCATCTCCGACATATATAATATATTGTTTTGTAACAAAATATATATGAGTAAATCAATATTATTCTCATAAATATTGTGACGCTACAGTCAAAATATTAATAAAAGGTGCAGTTTTAAATAAAACGCTTATCCAGTAATCATATTGTTACGACTAGGTATGGTTAGGTAGGTAGGTAAATTAGAATCGACGCGCCGGCTCAAGGACATGCCTATTGTTAACGGGTACAATCGAGTTCAAGGCCAAGGCCGTCGCTATTGTAATACAAGGCCGCAATGAGTAGAACCTTCCATTATCGAACGTTCCCGGCGGGTCAAGGCCCATCGGTCATTCGAGAAGGCATTCTGGAACAATCGGCGATTCGGAGTATAAAACGTGAGGCGCGCGCGAGCGGCGAGACATTCCTTACTTGGAGAGCGAACAGTGCGTACCTACGAGTGAACCGAGCGATCATCTAAGTTTATTGTGCGATAATTGTTTGTAACGATTAAGTGAGTGTGTTAATTAAAGTCTGCTCTTAATTATCGGTGTGTTCGTGCATTTCTATCAGTTACCTACCCCCACGTACGTAACGTTTGGTGTCAGAAGTGGGATAGAAAATGCCTATAACTCCGCGAGATCAAGAGCAGGAGGGGGTCAAAATCTGAAGCCACACTGCAGCAGAGGACTCTGCGGCCGGCGCTGGTACGTCGACGGCTACTGCACAGGAGTCAACTAAGCCGGAAATCGACCTCAACGCGATCGTTATCCTGTTGAAGGAACAATCGAGAGTTATTCAGGAACATTCCAGAGCGCAAAAGGAACAATCCAGAGCACAAGAAGAACGATTTAGAGAACAAGCCAGAGCGCAAGAGGAACAATCGAGAGTTATCCAAAATGAACTACTCAGTCTGAAGAAATTCCAAGAAGAACAATCCAGAGCCCAAATGGATCAATCCAGAGCCCAAGAAGAACAATCGAGAATTCTCCTAGAGGTACGAGAGGCCACTTCGGAATGGAAGAAGGAGATGACTGAGGTTCAAGGGAAACTGGTTGATCTGGACATTAAGTTCGAGAACCGTCTCCATGGAGTTGATGAAAAAGTTGAGGACCACGAAAATCGCATTCAGACCATAAGAGACGAAATGAAGAAGCTGGAAATCAAAGTGGTCAACGGTGCCTCTGGACCTGAGACATCTGTTCCGGTTGTTGGAAGGTTTAAGGTACCTCCATTTGATGGTACTTCGTCATGGACGGCGTATAAACTGCAATTTGAATCGGTTTCTCATGCAAATGGCTGGAACAAAGACCAGGCGAAGACAGCTCTAACCTTGGCACTTCGAGATGAAGCCCTCACTGTACTGGAAGCTCTAGGAAAAGATAAGACATATGACCGACTTCTCGAAGCTTTGGAGGCACGTTACGGTGACAGTCATCTAGAGCACGTATTCAGAGCTCAGTTAAAAGACAGAACCCAGGGACGTAACGAGTCATTACAACAGTGGGCCCTCGAGATAGAAAAATTGGTCAGAAAGGCGTATCAAAGTGCATCAGGCACATTAGTGGACAGCATGCTCGTACAGGCCTTCATCGACGGAATCCGTGATTTGGAAGTCAGAGCTGCTGTGCGACTGGGACATCATGGGAGCCTGAAAGATGCAGTTGCCCACGCCTTGGAAGTGGAAGCTGTACGCCAGGACTCGAGGCCTTTTAGGGTGCGAGAAGTTTCGACCAGAGATTCGACTGCTCCTCGCCTTGAATTTGGACCAAGGTGTTACTGGTGTGGAGAACGCGGCCACTTGCAATCCAGTTGCCCGCAGAGACATAGACCGCATCGAGATCCAGGCCCAACGGAGAGGCCAGCAAGCTCTGACGCGTCAGAGCAGCACCAGGGAAACGAGTAGGAGCCAGGACTAAGGGACGAGTGCTGGCTGGTGGTCAAAATGTCCCAGCTATGATCTCACAGATGAATGATGGGAATAGTCTGGTCGTCAAAGGAGAAATTGGTGGAATACCATGTCACCTTACTATCGACACCGGAGCTTCTCGGACTGTGATCAGTTCTCGGCTACTGAAGCACTTAACCAGGGATCATTTAGTCCGACCTAAGCATCTTCAGCTGCAAACGGCTACCGGCCAGTATATTTCCGTCCTGGGGGAGGAAGAAGTGGCGGTGCAAATTGGTGAAAAGAACTACTGGCACAAAGTCATCGTCGCTAACATCATCGACGATTGCATTATTGGATTAGATTTTATGAGAAAACATGGCTGCAAAATCGACTTGGAAGGTGGAGTCCTGAAATTTGGGGTTGGTGAAGTCCCCATGGAAGGTGGAGTGAGTGGACAAGTCTACTGTGCTAGAAGAACCATTCTCCAACCAAGATCGCAAGCCCTTGTTCCTGTGAAATTACTGCACTATACGGGTCGGGGATGTCATCGCTGCGTATTAGTGGACAAAATTGAGGGTAGTCAACCGTGGATAACAGCTCGCACGGTTGTGACAACCTCATCTGCAGCGTTTGTAAGGGTCCTAAACTTAGGCGATACTAAATTCGCCCTTAGTAAAGGAACCCTTATCGGGTCTTGCGAAGAAATTTCTTGGATAAGAAGTTGCCAGGGATCGAATGGAAGCGGAAAATCTGCAAGTACAGAAGTAGACATTACCGGATTATTAGATGGTTGCCAAAATGATCTCAACAAGGAAGAAATACTGAAGGCACGCAATTTATTGCTGCGTTATAGCAATGTTTTCTCTGCGCACGACGGTGATATTGGGAGAACTGGAGTTGTACAACATGAGATCAACACTGGTGGAATCATGCCTGTCCGACAACGTCCTCGGCGAGTCCCAGTAGCTCGCGAACAGGAAGTGGAAGACATGATTGAAGATATGAGGAAGAACAGAGTTATAGAGCCATCAACAAGTCCTTGGTGTTCACCGGTAGTTCTAGTTAAGAAGAAGGACCGGACGATGAGATTTTGTGTTGACTACCGCCGACTTAACGATGTGACTAAGAAGGATTCTTATCCAATACCTCGAATCGACGACACGCTGGACACTTTGAACGGGATGAAATGGTTTTCCACGTTGGATTTGAAAAGCGGGTACTGGCAAGTGGAAATAAAGGACCAAGATAAAGAGAAAACGGCCTTCTCGACTGGAAAAGGACTTTGGCAGTTCAATGTTATGCCGTTTGGACTGTAATGCACCAGCAACTTTTGAGAGATTGATGGAACAAATACTTGCTGGTTTACTTGGAGATACTTGCCTGGTATATCTGGATGACATAATAATTGTTGGTAGAGACTTTGACGATAACCTTGGAAAATTGGAGCAAGTTTTGACTAAGCTACGAGATGCGAACCTGAAACTTAGTCCAAAAAAATGCTCACTTTTTAAGCGTAAGGTGAATTATTTGGGGCATGTAGTGTCAACAGATGGTATCCAGACAGATCCTGAGAAGATAATCGCCGTTAAGGATTGGCCGACACCGAGGGACAAGACCGCAGTTCGTGCCTTTTTGGGACTTTGCTCTTACTATCGACGTTTCGTCAAAAACTTCTCAGATATAGCGAAGCCCTTGCACCAGCTGACGGAAGAAAAACGACGATTTGACTGGAATGATCAGTGTGAAACAGCTTTTGCCAATCTCAAACAAAGGCTTTGTGAAACTCCTATATTGGGATATCCAGATCCTGAGACTGATTTTATTGTTGACACAGACGCGAGTAATATTGGTATCGGAGGAGTCTTGTCCCAAAAGAAAGGGGACCAGGAAGTTGTAATTGCCTACTTTAGTAAATCACTATCGAAACCAGAGAGAAATTACTGCATCACTCGGAGGGAATTGCTGGCAGTTGTCAAGACGTTGCAGCATTTCAGTAAATATCTGCTTGGGCGCAAATTCCGTATCAGGACGGATCACGCTGCTTTAAAATGGTTGTTAGAGTTTAAAAATCCTAAGGGTCAAGTAGCGCGCTGGATCGAACAACTACAGGAATATGACTTCGTCATAGAACATCGCAGTGGAAAATCACACGGCAACGCGGAGGCCCTTTCCCGAAGACCTTGTCCGGATGACTGTAAACATTGTTTGAGGCAGAAGGGCAAAGATTGTGTGAAGATGTTGAGGACTGACACTGTTAGCGACGAGTGGAGTAATGAAGTCATGCAACAAGCGCAGCAAGAAGATAAGGACGTCAAACCCATTTATGATTGGATTAAAGCAGGCGTACCAAAACCAAAATGGTGTGATGTGGCTCCGTTGAGCACACAAACAAAAAGCTACTGGGCCCAATGGGAAAGTTTGGCTATGCATAATGGCGTATTATGCAGAAAATGGGAGTCCGCAAATGGAAAGGATGCTCACTTACAGGTTGTTGTCCCTAGGAAAAGAATAAGTGATGTTTTGAGATCCTTCCATGATGGAATTTCCGGTGGGCACCTTGGAGTGAAGAGGACCTTAATGAAAATCCGGCATTGCTTTTATTGGATTCACTGCCGCGAAGATGTAGAAGACTGGTGCAGGAAATGTACAAACTGCTCATCGGTCAAGGGGCCGCAAACACGCAGTAGAGGAGCGCTCAAGTTGTATAACGTTGGAGCACCTTGGGAGAGAATTGCTTTAGACGTCGCAGGCCCGTTTCCGACGTCCGACTCCGGAAACAAGTACATACTTGTAGTAATGGATTATTTCACCAAATGGCCTGGAGCATTTGCGATTCCCAACCAGGAAGCAGTCACGGTAGCGGAAAAATTAGTGATGGAGGTGATTTGTCGGTTCGGAGTGCCTCTCGAAATTCACAGCGATCAAGGCAGAAACTTTGAATCACAGGTGTTCCAGGATACTTGCCGAATCATGGGAATTCATAAGACTAGGACCACGCCATATCACCCACAATCGGATGGAATGGTTGAGAGATTCAACCAGACGCTGGAGAGACATTTGGCTAAGGTGGTTGAAAGTCACCAAAATGATTGGGATAGGCATATTCTCCTCTTTCTGATGTCATATAGTTCAGCAACTCACGAAAGCACTGCTGTTACTCCAGCGTACGTGAACTTTGGACGAGAACTTCGTTTACCAGCAGATCTTTTAACTGGACGCCCCCCAGATTCACCAAACTCGATCTCGGAGTATGCGAGCGATTTGCGGAACCGTATAGACGACGTTCACAGTCACGTTCGGGAACATGGACTTCAAGCCTCCTCGAAGATGAAAACACGATATGACAGAAAATCTAATCAAGTGGGGTTTGAGGCAGGTTCGTTGGTGTGGCTGCATAACCCCATGCGACGAAAAGGAAAATCTCCGAAACTATCGCCGAATTGGGAAGGACCGTACAGAGTAGTCACTAAAATCAACGAGGTTACTTATCGGATACAACGAAATCAGCGAAGTCCCTGTAAGGTTGTCCACGTTGATCGACTGGCCAGATACTACGGGTCTAATAATGCTCGAGACGAGCATGTCTTGGGAGGGGGTAGTGTTACGAGTAGGTATGGTTAGGTAGGTAGGTAAATTAGAATCGACGCGCCGGCTCAAGGACATGCCTATTGTTAACGGGTACAATCGAGTTCAAGGTCAAGGCCGTCGCTATTGTAATACAAGGTCGCAATGAGTAGAACCTTCCATTATCGAACGTTCCCGGCGGGTCAAGGCCCATCGGCCATTCGAGAAAGCATTCTGGAACAATCGGCGATTGGGAGTATAAAACGTGAGGCGCGCGCGAGCGGCGAGACATTCCTTACTTGGAGAGCGAACAGTGCGTACCTACGAGTGAACCGAGCGATCATCTAAGTTTATTGTGCAATAATTGTTTGTAACGATTAAGCGAGTGTGTTAATTAAAGTCTGCTCTTAATTATCGGTGTGTTCGTGCATTTCTATCAGTTACCTACCCCCACGTACGTAACAATATCAGTGACGTATAATGTATAGACCAATAGCAAGATCCTGAAGGCGAATCGCATTTTTATTATTGCAGTGTTTTAAAACGAGTATTGTTAAATCTAAAAAAAAACATGCATAGGTATAAAATGTATTTATTTAATTCTTTCATTTTTACGCTCTTTACTTAATGTGTTTTTTTTACAAATCTTTCATATAAAAATGAATCGCAAAATGTGTTGGTAAGCGCTTAACTCAACAACGCCTGGACCAATTTTACCAATTCTTTTTTTAAATGTTCGTTGAAGTCCAACGATGGTTTTTACGGCGAGAAAAATTCGAATAATTTCCGGGAATGTCAGAAATTTGCAGCGGGGCCAAGCCGCTGGCGGGCCGCTAGTAATAAATAAATATTAAAACTTCTTTTATATCGTCCTATAACTATCGTAAAGCACGTGGTCAAATACGGAACTCACAATTTCGTATGGTAAAACAACAGATTGCGTGTTAACTCTGATTTTTTGTAATTGATTTGATTTAGTTTACTTAACCTACCTACGCACACGTCTCGTCGTATTGTACCAATTTATCGTCATTTATTATACTGTTGTACCTACTTATTAGTTACATCATTTTTTAAATTTTAATGTTCCTTTGTTGATGATATCACTAGCGCTAAGAATACTAGATATACCTACTAATTATTACAGTATCATAATTTAATTACACCTCACCTATACATTTCAAGGTCAAGTATAAATTGTCTTTTTAATGGATTTTGAAATTCGTTTGTTGCCTAATGTGTGAGAACTGTAGGCCCAAGTAGAAAAAAAAGCGGTATTTTTAAATTTAGGTACTTGGTGAGAGGATTTATTTATAAATTGATATCAGAGGCTCCGTGTGGACTTCAAATACAAACCCGTTATCGGAATTCAAAAATATAGCCTGCCATTTTGGACTTTATTTACTGGGCCGATTGCTTTGAAAATTGATATCTCTGAAGCTCCGTATGGCCTTCAAACACAAACCCGTCATCAAAATTCATAAAATGCCCGCCATTTTGATTTTTGGTTTTTCAAAATAAAACTTGGATAACTATCGCTTGTCTATGGAAATTATGCCTTTTACTGCCTTCAAAATTTATATCTGGGATTCCTCATAATTTCTGAATAAAAATCTGTAGTCAGAATTTAGAAAATGGTCGCCATTTTGAACTTCGTGGCTCTTGAACGGATTGCGTTCAAAATCGATATCTGGGTTTCCACATGAATTCTGAATACGAATCTGTAGTTACAATAAAGAAAAATGGCTGCCATTTTGAACTTCGTAGTTCCTAAACGGATTGCGTTTAAAATCGATGTCTGGGATTCCACATGATTTCTAAATACGAATCTCTAGACAGAATTAAGAAAAATGGCCGCCTCTTTGAACTTCGCAGTTCTTGAACTATGTAATTGCCTTCAAAATCGATATCTGGGATTCCTCATGATTTCTGTATACGAATCTGTAACTGTAGTCAGAATTTAGAAAAACGGCCGCCATTTTGAACTTCGAAGTTCTTAAACGGATTGCGTTCAAAATCGATATCTGGGATTCCTCATTAATTCTGAATACGAATATGTAGTCACAATTTAGAAAAATGGCCGCCATTTTGAACTTCGTAGTTCTTAATAGGACTGAGTTCAAAATTGATATCTGGTTTCCCTAATGATTTCTGAATATGAATATGTGGTCATAATCAAGAGAAATGGCCGCCATTTTGAACTTCGTAGTTCTTGTACGGATTGCGTTCAAAATCGATATCTAGAATTCCGCATGATTTCTGAATACGAATCTGTAGTCAGAATTAAGAAAAATGCCTTCCATTTTGAACTTTGAAGTTCTTGAACGGATTGTGTTCAAAATCGATATCTGAGATTCCTCAGGATTTCTGAATACGAATCTGTAGTCAGAATTAAGGAAAATGGCCGCCGTTTTGAACTTCGAAGTATCGATATCTGGGATTCCTCATGATTTCTGAATATGAAGATTCCTCATGATTTCTGAATATGAATATATACTCATAGTTAAGAAAAATGGCCGCCATTTTGAACTTCGTAGTTCTTAATAGGACTGAGTTCAAAATTGATATCTGGTTTCCCTAATGATTTCTGAATATGAATCTGTGGTCATAATCAAGAGAAATGGCCGCCATTTTGAACTTCGTAGTTCTTGTACGGATTGCGTTCAAAATCGATATCTAGAATTCCGCATGATTTCTGAATACGAATCTGTAGTCAGAATTAAGAAAAATGCCTTCCATTTTGAACTTTGAAGTTCTTGAACGGATTGTGTTCAAAATCGATATCTGAGATTCCTCGGGATTTCTGAATACGAATCTGTAGTCAGAATTAAGGAAAATGGCCGCCATTTTGAACTTCGAAGTATCGATATCTGGGATTCCTCATGATTTCTGAATATGAAGATTCCTCATGATTTCTGAATATGAATATATACTCATAGTTAAGAAAAATGGCCGCCATTTTGAACCTTGTAGTAATTAAACGTAATTCGTTCAAAATCGATATCTGGGATCCCACATGATTTCTAAATAGGAGTCTGTAGTCAGAATTGAGATAAATGGCCGCCATTTTGAACTTTGTAATCCTTGAACGGATTGCGTTCTAAATCGATATCTGAAATTCCTCATGATTTATGAATAAGAATCTGTAGTTAGAATTTATAAAAATGGCCGTCATTTTTCTCAATTCTGACTTCTGACTCCTATTTAGAAATTATGTGGAATCCCAGATATCAATTTTGAACGTATTGCTTTCAAGAACTACAAAATGTAAAATGGCGGCCATTTTTCTTCGTTAAAAGTTATACTCAGAAATAGCTTCTTTTATAAAATGGTAGGTAATTCGAGTAGATCGGTCCAAGTGAAGTCGGCTTTTGGTTTAAAATGTTGTGGGACGTCGACTTTAGTTAGACGGACCCATTATCTACCATTTTATAAAAGAAGGCGGGTTTTTGTTTATTAAAACATCATTTTATCCTATATTTTTTAGTGATCATTATATGTTTACAATGTAGTCCTAAATCTAAATGACTAAGAAACAAGCAACGCCGCGGAAAAGTCGTAGTCATATATTTAAACCATTTAAATGTGCTTCGTCATAGTCGCTCAACTATCACCCTTGAAAAATGGTACTGTTGAGAAGTTCCAGTGGCCATCAGTTGTCTTCATCATCAGTTGCACTTCACCAAATGATACTTTTTAAATGCAAATGATGGACTTGTTACTGAAATAATCGCGGACAATCATACATACATACTACGAGTCAAACTGAGAACCTCTTTTTTTGAAGTGGGTAAATAAATAAATACTTTTCTGAAAACCGCATCAAAATCGTTTCAGCCAAACGCGAGATAATTGTGGACAAGCAAATATACATACGGGTCAAACTGAGAACCTATTTTATTGCAGTCGTTTAAAATACCAAATCCTTCTATGTGTAACAAATACTTACCTGAAAATTGCAACAAAATCGGTTCAGCCAAACGCGAGATAATTGCGGACGTACATGCATACGGATCAAACTGTGGACCTATTTTTTGGTTGAAGTCGGTTAAAATACCAAAAGCGTCTCCTAAGTATAACAAATACTTTTCTGAAAACCGCATCAAAATCGGTTCAGCCAAACGAGAGATAAACGTGGACAAACATACATACATACCTAGAGGGCAACATGAGGAAATCCTTTTTTAGAAGTCGGTTAATAATTACCCGCCATTTTGAAATTTTCATTTACTAGGCCGATTACATTGAAAATTGATATCTGAGGCTCCGTGTGACCTTCAAACACAAAAAATCTAAATTCAAAAATTGCCCGCCATTTTGAACTCTTTTTGCCGGGCCGATTGCTTTGAAAATCGAAAAGTAATCGCGGTCAAATTTCAGACATAGAATATAGGTACGTTTGACGTGGTTTGGCGGTAAGTAGGGAGGTACCTACCTTCTCCAAGTATTTACTACATCAAGTTCTTACCTACCAATAGCCTAACGAATGACAGTCATCTGTGGCCTTCATCATCATTTCCGCTTCATCAAATAGGTAGGCACACCAAATAATGATGATTATTGAAATACAAATGGATCAGATACTTACCTATTACAGAAAGAATTAAATTTGCTTATGAATCCCATCTACATACATACCTTTTTTTTGTATGGTTATACTTAGGTGAATTGTGTTTTGACCATTCTAACAATAAAAGTTGTTGATATTTCTGTAGCTCTGCTACCCCACTCTGGGAATACAGGCGTGATGTTATGTTTATGTATGTAACAATAAAATAATAATCGGAATCGTTTAAGGTTAAAAGTTATACATGAACACTTATCTAAATTAAAATCCATTTACTCAATGTACTCTATGCAACGATTCCAATCAAAACAGAAATATCAACAAGTGCGAATTGAATCGCACGCGCACAAAGTAAACATAAGTATACACATACATATTTTGGTAAACGCCTGCCACCACTCTCGACCCCATGCCATATAATGTTTGAACCTTATTAGGACTTCATGTTAAGGCATAATTTAGCTCGCAATATATCGTAACGAATGGCACCGCTGATACGTCAAACCAACCGCGTGCTACCGAACGAAAACCTACCTTATGCGTTACAAGACAGCGATATCACTTGTTTGAAAGCTAAAAACCGTTCAATTTGCTTTTTAAGCACTATCCCGAAAGGCTAACCCATTCATTGGGTTTGAAGGTACAAAGGTCTATGACAGCGTGCCAGCGGCTTAATTCAAACCCTTTCGTATAGCCTTTGGTATTGGTAAGCCTTATGAAGGGTCATAAACAAGTACCTTCAAACCCAATGAATGGGCTAGCCTTTCGGGATAGCGCTTAAAAAGCAAATTGAACGGCTTTTAACGCTGAACGGGTTTGGTTATAAAAATCCCTTCAAAAACCCGTGAAGGGGATAGCGGACCGGTCCCTGGTTTTCTGCGATAAGTAGTCTTGGAATGCTGACAGGCCACGCGGGAGCGCGCGTGGCGGGGATGAAGTTACTCTTCTAATAGTACTTATTCTTATGCAGCTACTACGAATGAATAGGACATTAAATTTTATGTCATCTTTATTATAGTTAGTTTACATAATGAAACAAAATAATAGGTAATATGATATTTTTAAGTTTTTCAAAAAATTAAGAATGGCAGTCTGGCTTGGATGGATGCAGTTCGTCGCGAATTGCGTAGTGAAAATTTGATGCCTTTAGCAAACATTGCACAATTTGCAGCATCCATTTTGACGAATGGGCTTCTGTCATCTCAAAAACTGGAACATATTTTTTTAAAGTCACAACAATCCCAAATTGTACAGTAGGTACGTGGTCAACATTTATATTAAATAATATTTTAATGCATATCAGGCGTCGAGTGGTTTATCACACATTTATTAGGTGCCTGAGCCTGCTTAACTTATATTGTCACCCATCTTTATGCCTATAAGAATAAAGATGTGTTGCGATATATTTGGCACTCTGGATGCTAAAAACGATTTGATGTGAACCGTAAAGATACTCTTCTACAACTTTATAATAGTGTAAAATACGAATGTTAAATGATTCAAGGAGGAATAATCAGTAAGGTTGTCAAAACACTACTGTAAAAAAATATTAATATAATTCATTTTTTAATTACTGTGTTATTTTTGTGTTAAGCCATCCACGTGAAATGTTTTAATCAGGGACCGGCCCGCCATCCCATTCAAGGGGTTTCGAATGGGTTTTTATAAGGGTTTTACTAAGAAAGGCCGTATCGCTTAAGAGCCGTTCGATTTGCTTTTAAAACCTGCTATCCCATTGAAGGTGTTTCGAATGGGTTTTATAAGGGATTTACTTAAAAAAGCCGTTCGAAATGCTTTTTAAAGCGCTATTTATAAGGGTTATCTGGGCTTTAGCTGTTAAGGTTTCCCTTATGTGAATGGGTAGTTTAACAAATAACTTACTCAAATATTTCGTTTCAAGAGGTTATTCTTTTAGTGGGGTATTACATTGAGAGGTTAGTCTTTCAAAGGCTTTTATCGGTGAATGGGTATGGGTGGGCGGGTCCCTGGTTGTAATACTTGGTGGCCACTTTCAAGTAAACCTTACGAAAAAAGATCGAACCTTATGAAAAGAGAGCTTGTAGGTAACCAATTGCAGATTTTTATCTTTCAAACGGTATCAACCCTTACAGAAGTTACTGTCTATTCAAACGTTATATCTGACATAAATAACTTCAAACCTTAACTCAACTGATATTTAGTTGGTTATCGAAACCACTTGATACATGAGACCTTTTAATTTCGACAAGTGGTTATTTTGGAGCAGATTCGGCAGTCGTTTTTGTTTGTGGTTACCCTTCCATACTTATATTTCGATGACCTCGTCCTGGGTTTCAACTTCTTAATTAATGTGCAAAACGATTACGACGAAAGCGAAGCGGAATCGGAATTCGACTCTTTGTCTGCTAAAGGATAATGTTTTGTTTAAACTGTGTAGTAACTAAAAATCTCTTCAAAACGTAACAAATAACATCTTTTAAAATGATTGGTCAGTCTAACTGAATTCGGTTTTTAGGTAAAAATATTTTGGGACGCCGACTTAAGTTGGACTGACTTATATAGGTAATAAGTCAGTCCAACTTAAGTTAACTAACTTAACCATTTTCTAAGATATTTCTTACTTTTTGAAGACGGTTTTAAGTTTTTTAAAACATTAATTTTATTTCATACCTTTTAGTGATCATAAAAATACTGTCATTTCGTCCCACCTTTCAACAGATAAGAAACAGGCAACTCGGCGCGGGAAGTTTATAGTCAAATGTTTAAACCATTTAAATGTGCTTCGTCATAGTCGCTCAAATATCTTATTCGAGATATCCTATCGCCACCCTTGAAATACGTAGCGTTCAGGAGTTCCGGTGGCCATCTGTGGTCTACATGAACAGTCCTACTTCACCGAATGCTTTACTTAAATGCGATGCTAGACTTGTCACTGAAAACGCTAAAATCGCCATTATGTATTCCTATAATATTTGACGCTCCGTACCGAATCATCCATCAATCAAAACGATCACGACTCCCCTATTTCACCATCCAGAAAATGACACGTGACAGGTGACATTTCAGTGTAGCTGGCGCAGCTTATATGAAAGCCAGTGATGTATTAGCATATTAACTTTGCAATGTATACCGAATTGTCCTGTCTAACCCGTCACTTGTCATTGTCAAGATGGTGAAATAGGGGGCAGATGGTCTAAAAAGCACATGTCCCTTTATGTAATTTGTCCATTGTTTGAAGATGTATTAATCGTAAAATATCCAATTCACGGTCAGATAGCAATAAGTAAGTAGGTATGTAAAATGTTTAATGTTTAAATCGTCCAAAACGTATAATGTCCATATCACGTTTGTCGCGATGTAAAGAAATTGAGCTTAATAGGTAAATCATAACTAGATAATTAAACATCGGTAGGTATCAACGTTCAACTTTCATGGCACCCGGTGAGGGTGCCAAAAATATAAATACATTCGAACATTTAATGAATAATAACGTTTCATTTGTTTTTATTTAAAATTTAATTATGATGCAGCTAACTGTACCTATATTTACTTATACTTGAAGAAGTTTACATATCCTAAATAATGTGATAGAACATAATGTATAAAGATACTATAAGCCAAATAGGTAACAAAATTTAATCGCCACACCAAATAAATATCTGCTGAGTCTGCAGAGTAAAATAATAGTTTATCTGAAACACTCACGACACAAGGTCCCAACGCAACTCCGTGCAAGACCGAGATAATGACTTTTATATTTTATAGCCTGGTTATAACATTATTCAAACCTCTTTGCTTTTTGAAAGTTGGTTTACAATTATTGTAAACCAACTGTCAAAAGCAAAGAAGTTTCAATACCAGCAAGGGTAAATAAACATGTGTTGAATATTTTCAGTACTTGACTTATCTTCCCATAACCTCAGTCAGTGTGGAAAGGTCATTTAGTCGAAAAGTTGTGAAAGGATATAATTATTATAACAGATGTCAAAAGTTGACAGCAAAATCCATGGAACAAGTTTTAGTAATTTATTCTAATCTTTAATACATTTTTAGCGTCTTACTTTATGTCTATAAATAAATAATAAAGGTTCAAAATACTAGACGTATTTATTTGTATTTGTTGTTCTGCAAACCGTACTCTGCCATGAAAGTTGAATGTTGATACCGATGTTTATTGATAATATAACCGGCCATTTGAAACACGAATATCACTTATAATGACAACAATTGACTTTGTATCTACTTGTCTTTTTCTAATTTTTGGACGCTTTGCTTTATGGTTCTTCTGCTACTCTGGCTAACTGCTTACAATAAGATTAGCTTTTTTGGGTGAAAGCGTTTTTGACAATAAGTAGTTTGAACATTATACTACACGGACTAATTACTATTTTGATGTTCTGCGTTATGGATATTATGATAATGGGGCAAAATGCTAATAGGACGTCTGATATTCCGCTTGTTGGTCAACTTCCGTCGCTGGTTTTTTTGCTACATAGACGATTCGGTACTGAGTCATATTTGAGGAGTTCCCTCGATTGCTCCAAGATACCATAAGTTTATCTACATCTATTTGCTTTGTTTATATTCATTAAACTACGTATTTCTAATATCTAAATATCTTAGAAACTGGAATTTTAAGGTAGTTAATATAGGAAAAAATATAACGAAAATAAAAATATGCGTGTCTAGTTTGTTCGCTAGTCCTCTCCCCGGGTTATACATATGCGCGCTTATCGGTACATGTCACTGCTACGCTCTTGGTGGATTCGGTCTGCTACGATGATCCCAACTATACAAACAGAGCCAAATGGATTTCGTGAAATATCTGTAATCGAAAATAACAAAAATGGACACTTGGAGTCTTGGCCGCTACCACCTTTAAGCCTGTGATTTCACAATTTCAGATGGGCGTTTCCTTGTACCGCAGGGACCTTCACAATATTTCGTTAAAACTCCGTGCGACTAACGAGATAATGCAATTCTCTATTCTGCAGATATTCCACTTTACTAGTGAAAGCAAGATGATGGGCATAATTGTTCAGGTTAGAGAATATCGCATATTATGTCGTATGTTTATTTAATTTCTTAGTTTGTACACTGTACAGGCAGATTCTTAGATGATCAAGAAGGATCCATCATGGGCAAATGTAACAAAGTCTTCTTTTCCGAAGAGTACACTTTCAACTTCGTCACATACCTAGTTACTATTATATAGATAAATTAACGAGAGCATGGAATTGCATATGTAGTAGTATTTTATGTTTACAGGCATTCTATTTTTGAATTTTCTATTTTCTCGTACTATCAGCATAAAAAGAGGTTTGTTATATATTGAAGAAGTAAATACCAAAATAATGTCAGTGTCAAATTGTGAATATTATTTACGTTGTGCATATATTCTTACGTCTGATTTTATTGTATTCTCACAATTATCAGAATAATTTTGTGTCAGCCCGTACGACTAAGTGTAAGTTACATAATTTAAACATGCAAGGCATTATGAGTTTAGCAACTGAACGATTGAATACTATTACTGCTGAGGACTGGGGAAATATTTGTCGCCATGTCGAAAGTGAAGATAATAAATATCGATGTCAGGAAGGGGAAATGGATCGAATTTCAAACAATCTTATTATCAATACTAGTGACAGCTCAGATGAAGAACATGATAGCGGCTAAAAGCAAAAAACAGTGGACTACTACTTATTCAATTTCAAAAGGGTATGTAATTTTATTAAATTTAAGAGAAAAATATTCTCCTCTTGTTGCAAACGGTACCACTACAAATGCAATTCAATGTTCTCGATAATTCATCTATACTTGATTAACCACTACCCAAAAATAAGGACAATTTGAATTTCTAGTTAAGAGGCCTTATACGAAATTTAGCCGGTTTTGCTTCTTTTCGTGTTTTTACAGTTAAAATACTGCTTTTCTATAAGTTCTAATGCACATCATGATATATCATTTCAGTTATGATCGAATAAATGAGTTACGAAAAGATACCTTTTTTATTTTTGTCGTGATTTATAATTCGAGATTTAGGTTGTTTTGAAACATTAAATATTGTATTTTCTTTTTCATATTTTGGATGTTTTTTTAAGGTAATGGACTGATTTAGAACTGAAGTTTATTACTGTTGTTTTAATTTTATGACCAACAGTTTTAAGTAGCCGAAATCAAAAACAATTTCTTGCACACTTTCTATAAAATTTTACCAATTTAATTATTGTTTTTCACAAAAAAAAATTTGAAGGTGCTAAAAAGTTATTCATAAATTTTTAATCGACTTTTACAGTAATTAATTGTAATTATTTCATACCTTTTAGACATAAAACGATTCGTGAATATGCGATAAGTATTCTAAACCTCATACAGCAAAATTCATAAAACAGTCGCCGGTTTCAGGACGATTAAATAAAAAATAAAAATAAAGTAGCTTATACATTTGTTGAAAATCAAAATTATATTTCGTGTTGCGCATTGAAATTTGTAGAAGTAAAGTATTTATTTATTATTTTAAGAAGTAGATTGGCTGAGGAGGAAAGTTTAGTAGCATATAATTCATTTTACCTGAAGTTCTACAACGTGAAAACTTATGAATATTACTTGTGCTCTTATATTTACATGATTTTATGATGTTTGTGAGACTCGTATACGTAGGGGCGATAGAGAAATAAAAACGAAACTGTTAAATCGATGGATAAAGGTGACCAAATTTCAATCGTGACTTTTGCTACAAATATACATATGAATACAAATAAATAAATAATCAACCCTAAAACTCATCTCAGGGTGTTTCAGAGAGAGCTCTATTTATTTATTTATTTATTTATTAGAACGGCATTACACCAATATCACTAATTAATTATAACATTAAAATAGAAAGAAATACATAAAATGACTCATCAAGTAAAATCACACACATGCAATATATGATAAATCAATAATAAATGTGTATAAGTAAAAAAGGAAAACTGTGTATAAGTAGTAAAAAGTAATAATAATAAAGCTAATCTGCTTCAGGGGGGGCAATAATCGTCCCCGAGTCATGCGTTTCGTGACCCAGGGCCTTTGCTGGGACCGGAATAACGCCCGAGCATTTTATGGCCTGTGTCACGGAACGTATCGACTTTCTGAAGCAGAAGGTTTACGCGTGGGTAATCCGTATTCGTCGTTATAGAGAGCGTGTGGATAGATACCAGCAAAATCGCCTCTTCCGAAGCGATCAGAGGAAGGTGTACCGAAAGTGGGAAGGAACCGATCAAGGTGTGAGCGACGGACACCTACCGGATCCTGCTGCTATGATTAATTTCTGGCGCAGCGTCTGGTTGGTGCCTATCGCGCACACAGAAGGAGACTGGTTGCGTGTTATGGAGCGTGAATGTGAGACTATTGAACCCATGGGGCCCATTACCATCTGCTCCGAAGACATCAGTTATGCAGTTCAAATGGCTCAGAACTGGAAAAGTCCTGGGCCGGACGGATTGCATAACCTTTGGATTAACAACCGGCGTCACCTTCCTGCTCCACAAGTCCAGTAGTACCGCGGAGCCAAAAAACTATCGATCCATTACATGCTTGCCTACCATCTACAAGCTCCTTACATCCATTTTGAGTACAAAATTAAATAAGCATATTATAGCAAACAACGTTTTGTCCTCTACTCAAAATGGATGTAAGGTTGGGTCCCGCGGTACTAAGGTGCTCCTCCTCATTGACATGACCTTTTACCAACAAGTAAGGCGGAACAAGGCGGCCCTTTTGGCTGCTTGCATTGACTATAAGATGGCTTATGACTCGGTACCTCACTCATGGCTTGAAAGGATCTTAGAGTTGTATAAAGTTAATACAACTTTGAGATCCTTTTTGAGTGTGTGTATGAGGCAGTGGGTAACAGTCCTTCGTCAACCAGGTAGTCCAGATGTCCCCTCTGTTTCGCCTAACTTGATAAGGATTGAAAGAGGCATCTTCCAGGATGACAGTCTGAGTCCTTTGTGGTTTTGTTTAGCCTTGAATCCTCTCAGCTCTTTGTTGAAGGATTAACCCTTGAGGGATTGAGAAAAGTGAAAGGTTGTGCATCGAGTAGGCAAGTTAACAAATTTCTTTAGGATCAGATCATACAAATAAGTCCTAACTATAAACATAAAATTAACTACATTCAAATACTTAAATAAATATGCTAGACACAGAAATATATATTTATAGATATTGATCTATATATATGTATATTGATACATACTTAAACTTACATAAACTACATTTATGTAAAGGACAGTTGATACAATATTTAATTTAGGAGCTAGGGTCAAGCCAAAACTTCATCAATTTGCCCTTTAAGGAGTCAACTGATTGTGACTGCCTGAAGCCGGCCGGTAGCCGATTCCACAACCTGACAGAGTGCACTGAAAAGGATTTAGAATAGGATTTTGATTTGTGAGACGGGAAAGCGAGAGTGAGATTGGCCTTTGAGCGCAACCGGTTTTGAGAACCGGTGGCCATAAAACTAAACCTCTCTGAAAGGTAGAAGGGAGAACGAGGATTAAAAAGAGTGTTAAAAAGCAACGACAGAATGTGAACATTTCGGCGAAAACGAATGGGTAGCCAGTTCAGCTGTGCACGGAAGTTGGAGACATGGTCATATTTACGTAGACCAAAAATATATCGTATGCACACGTTTTAGAGTCTCTCCAGTTTATAGAGCAGCTGCTCTGAAAGGTCCAAATAAGCAACGTCAGCGTAGTCTAAGAGTGGGAGTAGGAGAGATTGCGCTAAGGTAATCTTGGTTCGTCGAGGTAGGAAATTCTGTAGGCGCCTGAGGGAGTGAGGTGAAGCGAAGAGCTTGCGACTAACTTCGGTAACCTGAGCCGACCAGGAAAGTGTCTGATCCATTGTAATACCCAAATTCCTCACTGCAGTAGAAAAAGGAATGATGGTTCCATCAAACATCAAGTTGGGTATCACGAGGTCAGACAGCTTTGAAATGTAGTGCGGGCTTCCAACAACAATGGCTTGCGATTTCTTTGCGTTAACCTTTAGACCAAAATTATTTGCCCACTCTTGGATCGTGGCAAGGTCATCATTCATAAGGTCAATCATGGAAGGGAAATCATCAAAACTAGCCCCCGCATAAATTTGTAAGTCATCGGCGTATAAATGGTAAGATGATAGAAGAGAGGTCGTTATACCATTTATGAATATAGAAAAAATAAGAGGAGAGAGCACAGCTCCCTGAAGGACACCAGCAATGGGAACATTCTAGTCTGACAGATTATCATCCATCCTAACGCGTTGGCGTCTTCCAAGGAGGTATGACTGAAACCACGTAAGGGCCGACGGAGTAAAATTTAGGTTCTTGAGAATGCCGAGAAGAATATTGAAATCTACAGTATTAAAGGCACTACTGAAATCTAACAAAACGAGGACAGTTAGATGTTTATTTTCTATATTCAAACCAATGTCATCGGTAACCTTGACTAAAGCAGTGACCGTACTATGCCCGGGATGGAAACCGGATTGCAAGGGATTAAAAAGATTGTGCATATTAAGGAAGCGGGACAGTTTGATTAACGAAGTGCTCTATTATTTTGGAGAGGACCGGAAGGATAGAAATAGGACGGTAATCGGAAAGGGACACGGGTTTCGACAATTTTGGGAGAGGGAGCACATGTGCAAGTTTCCACAACGTAGGAAAACAGCCAGAGGAGAAGGAATGGTTAATGATGCGTGTCAGGATAGGAGCAATGAAATCCGCCACCGGCATGAGCATGTCTAAGCTTAGGTCATCTTCACCGACGGCTTTCGTTTTAATAGACTTCAAAATGTCTATGGTCTCTTTAGGAGTAATGAAACCGATATCAAAGGAAGGAAAGTCAGGGTACGAGGCATTAGCAAGAAGAGATAGTGTTTGATTTTTTACAGAAGGGTCCATAGTGACCGGAGAAGTACTGAAATGCTTATTTAGGGCGTCGAGATCCATTTATGGATTAGAAGAGTGAGTCTGAGATTTGCCCACCCCTAATGACTTCAAAAATTTCCATAGTTTATGGGGGGGACAACCATGAATAGACTCATGAATATAACGACGTCTCGCTTCCCGGCACATCTTGTTGCAACGGTTACGCAGGGTGATGTAGAGATGATGACCATCCTCTGACGGATTGCGGCGCAGCCGCACGCGGGCGCGGTTCCTCTTCGCCATTAGGACTTTAATATCCCCTGTGAGCCACGGCGCTGGAAAATGCTTGACGCGCATAGGCTTGAGAGGCGCGTGTCGGTCGTAAATCGCAAGCAGTGTGCTGTTAAAGATCTCAAGTTTAAGGTCCACGTCAGTTCAAGTTTCGATAGACTGCCAATTGGCGTCGCGAAGATCGGAGAGAAGGGCTTGTAGATTTATGTCGCCAAGTTTTCGACGAAGGACGAATTTGTGTCTATGTTTCGGGGGGCGAATTTTGAAAGAGGCGTATATAAGGTCGTGGTTGGAAAAGGAACCGGCATTAAACTGGCCATGAAAAGAGACGTAATCAGGGGATGAAGTTATAATAAGATCAAGAAGAGATCGGGGACCATTATGAGGAAAATAAGTGGGACTAAGAGGGAGAACACTAAGGTTCAATGAATTTACTAGGGATAGAAGCTTAGAGGAACGATATTAATGCTTGAAGATGGACTGTAGTAAACCCCTTTGGTATGATTTAATGTAAGGCTAAGAAATAAATATTCTGGTGATTTCGAATACAAGGAAGGCGACTCAGCAGCTATGTCACAGTCGATATCACTTTTTAAATAAATGGCAACACCACCCCCGCGAACAATGCTCAACCCGCCATCCTTGAACCCAGTCCTATCGTTGCGAATTAATCGGTATCCGGCTAGGGGATAGAGGGTAGATGAGAGGGACGGCTTAAACCATGTCTCAGAAATCAGAATAGCGTGAACGTTTTTATCAGCAAAGGTTGCAAGTAGGTCAGGAAAGTGAGCCGGGACACTCTGTGCATTGATGTGGACAACGTTGAAGAGTTTTGAAGTGGCAGAAAAAGTGTTGTGCTATCGGTCACCAAGGTCTGGCATGTCCGACGAATCACTTGCGAATCGTAGAGGCTTGACGAAGACAGAGAGAAAAATTCGCTAACATGACTAGCGCCAAAGACGTCAGACATGTAAGCATGAATAAATATAAAAATAAAAATAAAAATATATAATACTTAATAATAACCAATAATACGTATTACATAAAACAAAATTATATATGTACAGTACGGCAACAACAATCTAACTTAAGCTCAATCGCTCGCCATCAGCTGTCATAGACGAGACAATTTATTTTAAAGTTAATAATTGAACAGATTATAACACTTTCGAATAAAAAATATGATAAGAAACAAACAACAATTAAGCATTGCATAATACATGTGACCAATCTATAGTTCACTAAAAAGTTAAATAAATTTACTGCTCCGTTCCACAACGACCATAGAATATTTAACAAAACGCAGAAGCGCGCAAGCGCGGCCAGTGTGTGCAAAAGTCAACAAATGTCAACAACCGTCAAGTAAAAGTAAAGGCGAAAATAACATAAAACTAGTGAAATAAAGTGAAGGTATAAGCAGAAAAATTATCAGACATTTACGTGGACGCTAGATACAAAATATCTACCTACATAATAATAAAAATTGCATAGAACACTAAAGCGAAGGCCGTGTATGGGAGCCGGTCTTGAGATTCCCAACAATATGTACACATCCATTATTTAGGCTTAGCTGCAGTCGTTGTGCGTTTAGGAGGCTTAACACGCTGAGGAGGCAGCTTAGCTGGCTCCTTCCCAAGTCCTGAAGACGATGCCGCAGCTCCACCTCCCGACGGGGAGACCGGAGCCGGCAGCGCTCGAAGCTCAGCCATGGTCGTGACTCGTCGACGAGACCCGTCGCTGCACAGTACGACAATCCGCCCGTCGCTCGTCCAGCAGCCCTTGACACCATGGATTCGCCGAGCCTCAATGAACACAGAGTGCCTAGTGCCGGTCAGAAACTCCGACATCGTCATACCGGAGCCCTTGAGCTTAGTCTTTGAGGACCATACCAGGTTCCGTTGCTCGAGGTAAACAAACCGCAGTAGAAGTGGTCTAGGCTTCGAGGGGTCCTTCAACTTACCCAAGCGATGACACACCCGAAGTGACTGCACTGAGATGTCTTGCACCAGCAAATTTCGTGTGCAAATGGAAACAGCAGTTTCTTTGGCACTCTCATTTGCCACCTTTGGAATGCCATGTAGCAAAAGAACCTTGCCCCGTGATCTCATTTCCATACCCTCTAAGGTCTGAGCCACCATTTCCATCTGCGCCTGCAGGCTCGATATGGCCTTCCAGATAAGAGATTTGAACAATCTGTACTCCTCAAGTGGGCTCTGGTCAGTGCTGGTGTGTGATGTGGTGCTTTCAAATGAAGCCATCCTTGCTGAGAAGAACTCCTTCATCTCATCCATGCTTTTCTTAAGCTGAGCCAGTCCAAGTGAAACTAGCCCACAGGTCCTCGCCGAACTCTGTCTCTAGATCTTGCCGTCGGCGCACCGCAATAGGCGGGCGCGCAGCGAGCAAAACTCCTCAACAAGGCGTGACCCTACGTATCTTGACGCACTATGTTCCAGCCGCCACATATCAGTTCGGAGTCCTCCACAGAACCATCGAAGAATGTTTCAGTTGCTGCCACTATATTATGTCCCAGTAATGCCAGACCATTTCGCCACACTGAGAGCTTGGTTTTAAGACCTCTCATATTCTGGTAGAAAGCTTGAAAGTAGCCGGAGTTATTGTGCATCCTTCGGACCACGAAATGGCTGCCGATTACCACGGGACACTGCTGCCCCGGGAGTGCTCTGCTGGTCCCTAAATGTTTTTCTATTGTGGATCCATAGTTTTATTCTAGCATTAACAGGCCAGATGTCCGTGGAATACATCTTGTTGTAGTGCACTTCTGGAACTGGAATTTTGAAGGACTCGTAGCTTCTTTTAGGCGTCAACTCGTCAACCACGACGGCCTCGTCAGGAAACAACTGTTTCAGATATTGGAGAACTTCATCTTTATCGGACGCCATATTTCATAGAAGCAGATATCTAAATTGCTCTACCTTATGCATTTTACTAGGGATGCCATTGTTATCGTTTTTAGTCCTGATATACTACCAAAAAGATTTGATGTTGGTTTTCACGCCATCCTCAATATTTTTCATGTATGCTAAGAAACAATCATCAAGTGCGGTTTTAAATTTAGTTCGCAATAAGCAAAATGTGTCGAAATCTCTCGGGTTACCAAACTTTTTGTATCTTCTGTGGTACCCGTCTTTTTCTTTAAACAGATTAATTTGTGTCCTGCTGAACCAGGAAGGATATAGAATACTTTTAGGCTTGCCCTTTGGCGTATATTTATCAATAGCTTCACAGAGTAGACCATAGTGTTCTAACAAAATCGTTGCAGATTAAACTTTTGTATTCATCCCAATTATTTGATTTCAGAAATGATTGACATTCTTCTACATATGGTTTTCCTACATTGATAACGCGGCGCAGTATTAACATTCAGTGTTGGAGACTTATCACTTAATATTTGAAAGAAAGAAAGAAAAACATTTATTCGTGACAAACAAAAAGTAACAAAATTCAAAAGACCTGTGTTGTCACGAAATGGTTCCAACTCAGCGTTATGCTGGAACCATCCAGCGCAGCCACGGCACATCACTCACACATAGCATAAGCACAAGCACTGGGCACATTTGGATCTCTATAGGGGGATGATAATTATCAATACGACTAATAGCCAAAGTTCTAGATACTTGACATGCCATTTCAGGCTTGATCCAACATTCTATTCAAGTGATTAAAAATATTGTTTTTTTTTAAATTAAAATACATTCTAGCAATGCAATAAATTCCTTTAAAAGAGAGGTTCTATTATTAATATTGTTACCGACTGGAGTTGAACTTGAGTGTTGCGGTTATAGGTCTAGCGTTAAAGTCTCCAATTATAATTGTTTGGTCTTTCTCAGCGCGTGAAATGGATGATTTGAAGTTATCATATACATTTGATAACTGCTCATTACTTAAATAGTCAGGTAGGTATACCAGGCATTTAAATATTGCTTTCTTAGTTTTATTTTTATCCAGAGATCTTCTATGATAGGCGACTGCCACTCATGAACATGATCGGAGACTAGGGATTTTTTGACAGCGATCAAAACACGGCCTCCGTCCGATTTACCGAACATTTTGAAGAAGTTTATTGAGCGATCTCTTCTGTAAATAACATTTCTTGTATCAACAAATTCTGACGATGATATAGAACTGTCCGGCCAAGTTTCACAAAGGCAAATGACATCGTATTTTACGCTTAAAACAGACTTATACATTTCTAGTATTTTACTTCTCATCCCGCGTACATTCTGGTAATAGATGGTAGTACAGTTTTGAGTAGCCATTTTTAAAAAGTTAATTAGTCAATTGATGTATTACTAGTACCTATGCAGGCTAGACATTATACTAAAGAGTAGCATTTGCTGGTTTTTGACATGATAGTAACGCGAAGTCTCGTTCTATTTGCCCACACATATTTATATGAGAGTTCAGTAGCTTTCTTCCGCGACGCCGACGACGCTGGGGAGAGATGCTCAGATACGTAGATAGGAGCCGAGTCGCCGCCGATGCCCAGTAGTGAAGAGTTCACCTTCTCCTTTTTTTGTTTTTTTTTTTTTTAATGGAATAGGAGGCAAAAGAGCAGACAGATCGCCTGATGGTAAGCGAATATTGTCACCCATAGACACCTGCAGCACCAGAGGAGTTACAGGTACATTGCCGGCCTTTTAAATGAGAGTACGCTCTTTTCTTGAAGGTTTGAAGGTTGTATTGGTCCGGAAATACCGCAGGCGACAGACCATTCCATAGTTTAGTTGTGCGTGCCAGGAAATTCCTAGTAAAACGCACGGTTGTGGACTGCCAACCATCTAAATGATGGTGGTGGAAGTTATGTCGCGTAGGACGAAGGCGGAATGATGTGGCAGGAATTAATCCGAACAGCTCCTCGGAGCACTCCCCGCTATACAGGTGATAGAGAATGCACAGCGATGCTACATCTCTACGCAGCGCCAAAGAGTCTAGCCGATCAGAAGTACACTGGCAGCCGACAATTCGAGTCGCTCTGCGCTGGATGCGGTCCAGAGGGAGAAGCTGGTACTGAAGAGCCCTAGCCCACAGATGAGAGCAGTATTCCATAAGTGGCCGAACCTGCGCCTTGTACAGCTGCAGGCGATGGGCCGGAGTGAAATACTGTCTCGATCTGTTGAGCACACCGAGCTTCTTCGAGGCCAATTTGGCCTTACCCTCTAAATGACCGCGGAACTAGACATCAATCGAAATGTCGACACCAAGGACTCAGATACTGGCTGTGGCCGTGAGGGGAGTGCTCTCAAAACGAGGAGATGCATCAAACGCCATCTTTTTTGTGGTGATCGTGCAAACTTGAGTCTTTGTGGGGTTAAAGCGGACTAAATTAAGTCGACCGCATTCTGAAACTTTTTTTAGGGTAGTCTCAATTTCAGACACAAGTTTGTTGCGGCTCTCGACGACGTTGTCCCGAGAAATATTGGCACGGCCGGTGTAGAAGGTATCGCCCGTGCTATCATCTGCATAACAGTGAATGCCGCAGATTTGCAGCATGTCATTGATATGCAGAAGGAACAGCGTGGGCGATAGCACACAGCCTTGAGGGACACCAGCATTAACAGAGATGGAGTCAAAGCATGCACCGTCAACTAAGACTTTTATGCTTCTATCTGCTAGGAAGCTGGTGACCCATTCGCATAATTTCTCAGGAAGCCCGTAGAATGGAAGCTTGGACAGAAGTGCTTAGTGCCAAGCCCGATCAAAGGCCTTCGCAATGCCCAAACTAACTGCCAATGCTTCGCCTTTAGTCTCGATCGCCCGTGCCCAACGATTTGTGAGGTAATCTAGAAGATCACCAGCCGAGCGGCCCCTACGGAAACCGAATTGTCGGTCACTAAGCAGCTGGTGGTCCTCTAGGTACATTAAGAGCTGGCAGTTGATAATGGACTCGCATTATCTTCGAAAACAGGGAAGTTATGGCTATCGACCTGCAGTGGGACGGATTTGAGCGGTCACCTTTTTTAGAGATCGGGTGCACCAAAGCTGACTTCCACGAAGTCGGGACTACGCCAGAGGAGTAGGAGAGTCGAAAAAGCCGTGTTAGAACCGGTACCAACTCTGGAGCTCACATCTTTAACACAATAGGAGGGACTCCATAGGGCCCACTCGACTTATGAACGTTGAGGGAAAGAAGTGATTTACGCACCGAGCTTTGGTGAAACCGGACATCCGGCATGCTGCTCTTGCACCGCGGTATGGTCGGAGGTTCGTGAACCCCATCGTCCAAAGACGAGTTGGACGCAAAGAGTTTGCCAAGAAGATCAGCCTTCTCCTTTGCGTCGTAGGCCAACGAATCAGTTCCCATGTGCAGGGGTGGAAAAGATGGCGTGCAGAAATTTCCCTGGATAGCTTTGACAAGAGACCAGAACGCAAGAGTTCCCGAAGGGAGGCGCTCGAGTCTCTCGCCAATTCTACTAATGTGCAATGACTTCGCCCTGGCAATAACCCTCTTAAAGGACCTGGAGGCAAAGTTAAACTGCTTTTTTAATGCGCTAGCCTGATCATCCCGTGCCGTCGCCGCAGTTACCCAGGCTTGGTAACATTCCTGCTTCCGGCAAGAAGACTGTGGTGCCATTTCTATAATAGTATAAAAAGCATTCGACATCATGTTAGGGGGGGCAGCAATGGCAAGAAAGTGCAGAATTGTGTTATCGTGTAATCTTCTTTCGACTTTTTAGGATTTAATTGGTGGTTCTTTTTGAAGACAGCGTTACAAAAATGGTAGTAGCATCCTTTTATTTCAATATCTGGAAACACTTCTTTTATGGCATGTACTACGGCTATTTCGTAATCGCATTTGTATAATTTAAATTCAATTCAAATTGTTCCTTTAATGTAACAAAAAGCCTCTTATAAGTTACTTTGCTTCTTGTTGGGGAGTAATGCAAAAACTAAAGGTATAAAATTAACCGTGTTTTCGCTTCGTGCCACGTCGACATGTAAACTGTGCATTTGATAATACGGTGCTGGTACAGCCTTAAATGTGCCGTCACCGAAAACAGTAGTACATATTTAAAGTAGTCTTTCAAGTCGTCACGTGCCAGTGTTGAGAAGATTACAATCCTATCTTTCACAAAATTTTGCGGTAATTTCTTTTTTTTGAGGTTGTGATTTTAGAATTTTGCATGTTTAAATATTTATTACGTGCTTTATAAAGAGTATCCTTAATCGACTCATAATTGGGAATTTCGTGTTCAGCCTTAAAATCGTGTATTAGTATATTTTTTTCAAATATTTTCTGGGCACTTTCGTAATTTTCACATATCTCTTTTTTGCAGTCGTCTAGGATCACAAGTGTGTGCTTCGCGGGCCTTGCAATTTTATTGTTGATATCCAGAGTTATTGAGGTACGGCAATCTTGCTGTTTTGAACATCGCCAGTTTGTCGTTCCAGATTTGTTTATTAAATAAAAATTGTACCCGTATCCGCCGTGCAACAGGGTAGGTTTATTTTTCTGGCTTTTTATATTTTTTATGTCACCATCACTACAATTCGGGTGATCCATATCCATTATTGTCGCCACATAAATAAAACGTGCCGTTGTCATATTAATAGATAACAATAGGAAGAAAGTCATAGTCATAGCCGTATAACTAGCCAGTCCTAGAACCTTCTGGCATAAAAGTAATGGGCGTATAGATAAATTACCGATCTAATTATAATAATAATAACAATTATTATTATTATTATTATAATACATGACACTTTGATTTTGACCTTCAGTAGAGTCATTTTTTAAAATGAACTAAATACATTTTTAGATCGGTTATTCCATACCTGCTAGTATTTGCTTGTTTGTAACGCTTTCACAGCAGAGATATCCTCCATGACGAAATTCATTTAAATTGGTTTAGCGGTATAATTAATAAATGAATTTTTAAATATTAAAATACTGAAGGTCAAAATCAATGTAAGTAGTAGTAATACGGTAGTGGTTTTAACTTGAAGGGGTAACAGACAGAAAGACAGTAATTGTATAAAATAGCTATTTATAAAAGAGTAAGTTTGCAGGTAGCCTTAACAAAACATCTAAAATAAAACACGCACTGTGGGAAAACAAGCATAATAAGACGATGACCGACATAAAAAAGGACACAAGGAACATAACGGAAAAACAATTTATACAGAGTTTTTTCCAATTCAGGTCCTGAGCCGTTACAGGAGGCAACAAAGCTTGTTACAGAAAGGTTTTGCGAAGATCATATCTTGCTAATATGATGTTTTGCGTATATCATGCTATTCGAATATCATATTGTTACGTACTGGGGGGTAGGTAACTGATAGAAATTCTCGAACACACCGATAATTAAGAGCAGACTTTAATTAACACACTCACTTAATCGTTACAAACAATTATCGCACAATAAACTTAGATGATCGCTCGGTTCACTCGTAGGTACGCACTGTTCTACTCATTGCGGCCTTGTATTACAATAGCGACGGCCTTGGCCTTGAACTCGATTGTACCCGTTAACAATAGGCATGTCCTTGAGCCAGCGCGTCGATTCTAATTTACCTACTTACCTAACCATACCTACTCGTAACACTGCCCCCTCCCAAGACATGCTCGTCCCGAGCATTATTAGACCCGTAGTATCTCGCCAGTCGGTCAACGTGGACAACCTTACAGGGACGTCGCTGGTTGCGTTGTATCCGATACGTAACATCGTTGATTTTAGTGACTATTCTATACGGTCCTTCCCAATTCGGCGATAGTTTCGGAGATTTTCCTTTTCGTCGTATGGGGTTATGCAGCCACACCAACGAACCTGCCCCAAACCCCACTTGATTAGAAATTCTGTCATATCGTGTTTTCATCTTCGAGGAGGCTTGAAGTCCATGTTCACGAACGTGACTGTGAACGTCGTCTATCCGGTTCCGCAAATCGCTCGTATACTCCGAGATCGAGTTTGGCGAATCTGGAGGGCATCCAGTTAAAAGATCTGCTGGTAAACGAAGTTCTCGTCCAAAGTTCACGTACGCTGGAGTAACAGCAGTGCTTTCGTGAGTTGCTGACCTATATGATATCAGAAAGAGGGGAATATGCCTATCCCAATCCTTTTGGTGACTTTCAACCACCTTAGCCAAATGTCTCTCCAGCGTCTGGTTGAATCTCTCAACCATTCCATCCGATTGTGGGTGATATGGCGTGGTCCTAGTCTTATGAATTCCCATGATTCGGCAAGTCTCCTGGAACACCTGTGATTCAAAGTTTCTGCCTTGATCGCTGTGAATTTCGAGTGGCACTCCGAACCGACAAATCACCTCCATCACTAATTTTTCCGCTACCGTGACTGCTTCCTGGTTGGGAATCGCAAATGCTCCAGGCCATTTGGTGAAATAATCCATTACTACAAGTATGTACTTGTTTCCGGAGTCGGACGTCGGAAACGGGCCTGCGACGTCTAGAGCAATTCTTTCCCAAGGTGCTCCAACGTTATACAACTTGAGCGCTCCTCTACTGCGTGTTTGCGGCCCCTTGACCGATGAGCAGTTTGTACATTTCCTGCACCAGTCTTCTACATCTTCGCGGCAGTGAATCCAATAAAAGCGTTGCCGGATTTTCATTAAGGTCCTCTTCACTCCAAGGTGCCCACCGGAAATTCCATCATGGAAGGATCTCAAAACATCACTTATTCTTTTCCTAGGGACAACAACCTGTAAGTGAGCATCCTTTCCATTTGCGGACTCCCATTTTCTGCATAATACGCCATTATGCATAGCCAAACTTTCCCATTGGGCCCAGTAGCTCTTTGTTTGTGTGCTCAACGGAGCCACATCACACCATTTTGGTTTTGGTACGCCTGCTTTAATCCAATCATAAATGCGTTTGATGTCCTTATCTTCTTGCTGCGCTTGTTGCATGACTTCATTACTCCACTCGTCGCTAACAGTATCAGTTCTCAACATCTTTACACAGTCTTTGCCCTCCTGCCTCAAACAATGTTTACAGTCATCCGGACAAGGTCTTCGGAAAAGGGCGTCCGCGTTGCCGTGTGATTTTCCACTGCGATGTTCTATGATGAAGTCATATTCCTGTAGTTGTTCGATCCAGCGCGCTACCTGACCCTCAGGATTTTTAAACTCTAACAACCATTTTAAAGCAGCGTGATCCGTCCTGATACGGAATTTGCGCCCAAGCAGATATTTACTGAAATGCTGCAACGTCTTGACAACTGCCAGCAATTCCCTCCGAGTGACGCAGTAATTTCTCTCTGGTTTCGATAGTGATTTACTAAAGTAGGCAATTACAACTTCCTGGTCCCCTTTCTTTTGGGACAAGACTCCTCCGATACCAATATTACTCGCGTCTGTGTCAACAATAAAATCAGTCTCAGGATCTGTATATCCCAATATAGGAGTTTCACAAAGCCTTTGTTTGAGATTGGCAAAAGCTGTTTCACACTGATCATTCCAGTCAAACCGTCGTTTTTCTTCCGTCAGCTGGTGCAAGGGCTTCGCTATATCTGAGAAGTTTTTCACGAAACTTCGATAGTACGAGCAAAGTCCCAAAAAGGCACGAACTGCGGTCTTGTCCCTCGGTGTCGGCCAATCCTTAAGGGCGCTTATCTTTTCAGGATCTGCCTGGATACCATCAGTTGACACTACATGCCCCAAATAATTCACCTTACGCTTAAAAAGTGAGCATTTTTTTGGACTATGTTTCAGGTTTGCATCTCGTAGCTTAGTCAAAACTTGCTCCAATTTCCCAAGGTGATCGTCGAAATCTCTACCAACAATTATGATGTCATCCAGGTAAACCAGGCAAGTATCTCCTAGTAGACCAGCAAGTATTTGTTCCATCAATCTCTCAAAAGTTGCTGGTGCATTACACAGTCCAAATGGCATAACATTGAACTGCCAAAGTCCCTTTCCGGTCGAGAAAGCCGTTTCCTGGTATCTTGGTCCTTGATTTCCACTTGCCAGTACCCGCTTTTCAAATCCAACGTGGAAAACCATTTCATCCCGTTCAAAGTGTCCAGCGTGTCGTCGATTCGAGGTAGTGGATAAGAATCCTTCTTAGTCACATCGTTAAGTCGGCGGTAGTCAACACAAAATCTCATCGTCCCGTCCTTCTTCTTAACCAGAACTACCGGTGAACACCAAGGACTTGTTGATGGCTCTATAACTCTGTTCTTCCTCATATCTTAATAATCTTATAATCATGTCTTCCACTTCCTGTTCGCGAGCTACTGGGACTCGCCGAGGACGTTGTCGGACAGGCATGATTCCACCAGTGTTGATCTCATGTTGTACAACTCCAATTCTCCCAATATCACCGTCGTGCGCAGAGAAAACATTGCTATAACGCAGCAATAAATTGCGTGCCTTCAGTATTTCTTCCTTGTTGAGATCATTTTGGCAACCATCTAATAATCCGGTAATGTCTACTCCTTTACTTGCAGATTTTCCGCTTCCATTCGATACCTGGCAACTTCTTATCCAAGAAATTTCTTCGCAAGACCCGATAAGGGTTCCTTTACTAAGGGCAAATTTAGTATCGCTTAAGTTTAGGACACCTACAAACGCTGCAGATGATGTTGTCACAACCGTGCGAGCTGTTATCCACGATTGACTACCCTAAGTTTTGTCAACTAATACGCAGCGATGAGATCCCCGTCCCGTATAGTGCGGTAATTTCACAGGAACAAGGGCTTGCGATCTTGGTTGGAGAATGGTCCTTCTAGCACAGTAGACTTGTCCACTCACTCCACCTTCCATGGGGACTTCATCAACCCCGAATTTCAGGACTCCACCTTTCAAGTCAATTTTGCAGCCATGTTTTCTCATAAAATCTAATCCAATAATGCAATCGTCGATGATGTTAGCGACGATGACTTTGTGCCAGTAGTACTTTTCGCCAATTTGCACCGCCACTTCTTGCTCCCCCAGGACGGAAATGTACTGGCCGGTAGCCGTTTGCAGCTGAAGATGCTTAGGTCGGACTAGATGATCCCTGGTTAAGTGCTTCAGTAGCCGAGAACTGATCACAGTCCGAGAAGCTCCGGTGTCGATAGTAAGGTGACATGGTATTCCACCAATTTCTCCTTTGACGACCAGACTATTCCCATCATTCACCTGTGAGATCATAACTGGGACATTTTGGTCACCAGCCAGCACTCGTCCCTTAGTCCTGGCTCCTACTCGTTTCCCTGGTGCTGCTCTGACGCGTCAGAGCTTGCTGGCCTCTCCGTTGGGCCCGGATCTCGGTGCGGTCTATTTTTCTTCGGGCAACTGGATTGCAAGTGGCCGCGTTCTCCACACCAGTAACACCTTGGTCCAAATTCACGGCGAGGAGCAGTCGAATCTCTGTTCGAAACTTCTCGCACCCTAAATAGCCTCGAGTCTGGCGTACAGCTTCCACTTCCAAGGCGTGGGCAACTGCATCTTTCAGGCTCCCATGATGTCCCAGTCGCACAGCAGCTCTGACTTCCAAATTACGGATTCCGTCGATGAAGGCTTGTACGAGCATGCTGTCCACTAATGTGCCTGATGCACTTTGATACGCCTTTCTGACCAATTTTTCTATCTCGAGGGCTCACTGTTGTAATGACTCGTTACGACCCTGGGTTCTGTTTTAACTGAGCCCTGAATACGTGTTCTAGATGACTGTCACCATAACGTGCCTCCAAAGCTTCAAGAAGGCGGTCGTATGTTCGGTCTTTTCCCAGAGCTTTCAGAATGGTGAGGGCTTCATCTCGTAGCGCCAAGGTTAGAGCCGTCTTCGCCTGGGCTTTATTCTAACCATTTGCCTGAGAAACCGACTCAAATTGCAATTTATAGGCCGTCCATGACGAAGTACCATCAAATGGCGGTACCTTGATCCTTCCAGCTACCGGAATAGATGTCTCAGGTCCACAGGCACCGTTGACAACTTTTATTTCTAGTTTCTTCATTTCGTTTCTTAGGGCCTGGAGGCGGTCCTCAACTTTCTCGTTAAAGTCATGGAAACGATTCTCAACCCTAATATCCATGTCAACAAGTTTTCCTTGAACTTCTGCTATCTCCTTCTTCCATTCGGTGGCCGCCTCTCGTACCTCTCGGAGAACGCTATATTGGTCTTCTTGAAATTTCTTCTGACTACGTAGCTCGTCATGGATAACCCTTGATTGTTCTTCTTGTGCTCTAAAGCGTTCCTCTAGAGCTATAGATTGTTCCTTTTGCGCTCTGGATTGTTCCATTTGGGCTCTGGATTGTTCTTCTTGGAATTTCTTCTGACTGAGTAGTCCATTTTGGATAATTCTCGATTGTTCCTCTTGGGCTCTGGATTGTTCCTTTAAGAGGATTAAGATCGCGTTGAGATCAATTTCCGGCTTAGTTGACTCCCTTATCCAGTAAGAATATGATTATACTTCATCCAACTAGGGCTCACGATATTTATCAGATACCACAGTGCAAATAACTATTCCAGAACAATCAGCCGCGACATATGTATCCAAATTTAATGATGTGCCATAATATTTTGAACCAAGTGAAAGTTTTCAATTATTATTTTATTACTTAAATTTAACTAGGTACTCACTTGTATTTGCGCAAGACTAAACGGGCGCAAGTAAATCGCTTCGTGTATGGCTACCATAATGCTGACTGTAAACGTTTTAAACTTAATTGTTCATTTAAACCATATTTAAAATCGTAATAGATCATAGTACGCAAATGTTCGTAGTTAAGCTCCATCGTTTCAACCAAAAAACGCGGGAAGCTTTGTACTAAAATGAATAGAACATCGTTTTCTTTTTTTTAATTCAGTTAATAGAGCTTTGTCAGGATCGTAGCAGGTGGAAAGAAGTGGTCTCTGCCTACCCCTCTGGGAAACAGGCGTGATTTATGTATATATGTATGTAATTCAGTTAATGGCTTACGGTGTTCTATTTTGAAATAAAGTTGCTTTTTAAAACATACAACACTAGTGCGTTCCATTTTATATTTCGAGCATCTCAAAACTTTGTGTCACCTACGTAACTATGTAATGTAATCAAATCACCGTGTAATATTGTACCGGGTAGAAAATGATTACTTAACTAATAATATTATTGTACCTTCATTTATTATTCTTTAATTATTTTTGTAAATATGGTAATGTGACATCTGTAAAATATTATTTATTAATGAGTATATGAGTAATTATTCTAATGTGCTTAAATTAGATTGCGATCGGCTGACAAAATGGTTATAAATCTCCCACGATCTTACCATCATGGTTCCCACTGGTAAAATACCTACAGAAAAATCTCCCAGAATACGTCAGTTTCTAAATAATGGTCAATACCGCATCAAAATGTATTCCGTATTTATAATAACTAATAACTAAGCCAACAATTATACTGAGGGGAATAGCTATCTAATGTTTATTATATTATTTTGAGATTTTGATCACTTGATGTCATGTTACTTCGGTGTTTGATATAATTTTAAATATGATTGACCTTAGGTATTTTTAAAAATCAAGGTTTTCCCCTTTCATTTTTTTTTAAGATTGTCCTTTAGTATGTATAATTGTTTACCTGATAGGTACCTATATATATAATTTAATGCTTATTATTTTAAAATTACCTCATTAAAAGTTCTGAAATTTTTGGGCGCCGGATATGATGTATTACAGTTGTACTTTCGTATTCAGTAAACTGACATCTTCGGTGTTGTAAGTTACTGATGCTTGACTTTATTGAATGAATGGTACTGGAAGAGTTCAAGAGAAACGGTTTTTTACTGTAAAATAATAAGAAAATATCAAAAAAACTGCGTTTGAAGCTAACTATGCCGCCTAGGTTTGATTTTCGGTATGGGTAAATATTTTGTGATGATTCTGAGAAGATCCTGAATGAATGAGTATTTATTTTATGTATCCGATAACGAAAATTATTAATCTTATTTCAGACAGTAGGTACATGGCTTTGTATTACTTTTTGTTGGTAAGAGTTTTACGGAAATGGCTTTCGGCTGTCTATCGCTAACACAGTTCCACTCGCAACTGACTATAATTATTTGTCACTCCTGTTTCTTTGAGAGTTATCCGTACTGCATTTTTCCATTTTTTTTAAATCCCTTATAATTATTACATTCTCTGCATGTACAAGTAATACCTACAATTCAACATACTCGTACAATTCTGATGTTTCGAAACATTAACGTTTTCAATCAAAGATGGCACGAGGCGGTTGTGCACATGTATGAAAAAATCAAATTGAGGCGAGACGTCGGAAATTGCAAACACTGCCTTTGAATGTGTGTTTAACCATGAAAATATTTCAATGAACAGCATATATTTTACGTTGTAGAACTTACCTATGTAAAATTAATTATCAGCTACAAAACTCGTTGTCACCCAATCTACTTTCTGGGTCACTTCACCATTTTAGTTCGTTCTTTGTTCAAATCATTCCCTTTGTTTTTGTGGTATCTATTATATATTGTACAGTCGACTACAGAGATATGTGACCACTTTTTCACCCTATTGCTTTGTAATAAGGTGTAGTAGATCTTACCATGGGATTCATGTGCTAAACGCTGTTTGTATGCATGCTTAATAACATTTTGATAGCATGATTATTTATCAGGAAGAAATTTCGGGTGAAATAACATACTACGTGAAAGGAGCGGATGTAGCTCTAGCTAAGCTTCTCGACTCTTCGTGGCTAAATAATGAATGCAGGCGCCTGGCAGCCGATGGCCTGCGAACGTTAGTGGTAGCCAAAAGAGTGCTGACCAAGGACGAGTACTTCAAATTTGAGGTTAGCATCAAATTGTACGCTAAACCTGCGCAATAAATAAAAAAAATGTAATCTAATCCGTTCTGTTTATAGAGTGAGTACAAAGAAGCCCGTCTAAGCGTTACGAATCGTAGCGAGAAAACTATTGCTGCCATGTCGAAATTGCAGTGTGGCCTCCAACTGTTGGGTCTCACGGGCGTGGAGGACCGGCTGGCAGATGACGTGCCAAGCACCATGGCCATGTTGAGGACGGCTGGCATAAAGGTAGCTTTACCACCGAGAAACACTAAAATAAAAAGGCTGTGACATATGAATAGACAGACATACAAACGAACAATTGACTGACAGAGTAGCTTATGACTAAACTATAAAGAATCGGTTCAATGAGATTGCGTACTGTACTAACGGTTCCACCTGTTCATACTATACTGGGTATTTTTTTATCAGTGCACAAATTTTAACATATGATTTTGTATCGTTAATATAATACATTACGACGATAAAACGAGTTCAAAAAATACATTTTTTTGTTGCAAATTTGTTCTCTTTTACTTTCTCGTGTGGACACAAATTCACACTAGAAATGATGACATGGGTTGTCAAGCTCTAGGTATGCGATACACTGTATTGTCATTCGAAATTTGAATTTTCATGTACAGCTTATCAGACAACAAGCCCCTCTCCTACTGATATTCTAAATTTTTAATTTCATTTATTAACTTACTTAAAAACTTTCCAGGTCCATGAATATCGTTAAGTTAGTGGAATCATTGAATCGGCAATGATATCTCTAATATTTTTTAAGCTAGAGTAAAAAGAACATAACATGTGTTATTGATTATCAATAGTGAAGCAAATATTAAAATTTGTGCACCTATTAAAAAGTTACCCTGTATAAATGAATATACCATGAGAATATTTTTTCGACACAAGTATAACTTATCAAACAAGTAAGGACTTCGGTGTCCCCTTGTTTTACAGACAGAAAAATTACAGAATTTTGTTCCACAGAAATCGTTTCATATACTATTTGGTCCTTGTATTTTTGCTTCGAATATATTTATTTTTAAACTATTTACTTGAAAGAAACAAATTCCACAGAAAATCAATTCGAAGAATTTTGTAATTTTATTTTTTCATTCCACAAACTTATCAAACAATATAATTATTTTTTAACGAATATTGTTTGGTCAGTGTATTTTTTCATAGCATTTCATTTTAACGACAACAGTATTCGAAGTCGTGGAAAACTCAATATTCTGTGAATAATTTTTGTGATTCAAAATTCTACGAAATTACTGTTTGGAGAATAAGGATACATCAATAATAACAAAATCAATATAACATAATACATATTATCGGTGTTCCCTTGTTTTACAGAAACTCATTTCATAGAATGTATCACTTCGCAGAATTTTCATTTCTTAGAATGCTACTTTCTGCTGAAACCTTAATGTTTTCAGATTATCTTAAGCATGAGTTACGAAGGTTAGGTTAGGTTAGACCTAAGACAGCGGGTGGTGGCCCTCAGAATAGTGAGGGCCTATATGACGGTGGCCCACGCCGCGGCCTGCCTTCTTGCCTGCACCCCACCCTGGGAGTTGGACGCAGAGGTGCAGGCAGAGACCTACCGAGTTAGGTCCAGGGCCCGGGTGAGAGGTGAACGCCCGGACCCTGAGGAGGTAGAGGAGACGCGCCGGATGACGGAGCGCCGATTGCGGGACAGGTGGAAAGAGGACCTGGAGGACTCCCCCTATGGGACCCGTACTATAGAGGCGATCCTCCCGTCCCTGGACATTTGGTTGGAGAGGGCAGTCGGCGCTACGTCGTACCGGCTTATGCAGGTATTGACCGGACATGGGTGTTTCGGTCATTACCTGCACAAAATTGGGAGGGAGTCTGACCCGCAGTGCCATGAGTGCGGGGACCCAGACACTCTAGAGGTGTGCAGTCGCTGGGGTTCGGAACGCGGAGCCATGGCACTGGCCATAGGGCGGTCGGACCTCTCCCTGCACAGCGTCATCTCTGCGATGCTGTGCAGCGACAGGTCCTGGAAGGCGGTGGCCTCCTTCTGCGAAAGTGTCATCTCGCAGAAGGAGGCGGCGGAGCGTAAGCGCGAGGAGTCTCCTCTCGCGCATCCGCTCCGGCGCAGACGGCGGGGGTTCAGGCGTAGGCGTTTTGCCGCCAGCCTCAATCCTTAGTGGCTGCGGGCGGGGGATGGGAGTCCCCTTCCCGCTGTAGGAGAAAGCGGTAGCTGGGGCTGCCGGTAGGCGTCGTGGGCAGTGCTTCGGCGGTACCACGGCGCCTTGCCTAACCGGCAGGAGGGTACGCCAGGGTGGTTTTTAGTGGGTAGCACTCCTCCCCCCTCTCGCTCTGAGAGGGGGGCACATAGGGGTGAGTCCCACATACCCTTCCGCCACTCCCATGGCGGGGGAAACGCGTAACGCATTTTCCACCCTGTCAAAAAAAAACAAAAAGGTTAGACCTAAGACCATAAAAAAATAATCTGAAAATAGTACGATTACAGCAGAAATTAGCTATTATAATATATATTATTCTATGAAATGAAAATTCTGTGAAGTGATACATTCTATAAAACTTCTGTCTGTAAAATAACGTACAACCCATATTATCTTTTAGTATAAGAGTTTTATGATAGATACTATATCACTACATAGTATAAAACAAAGTCGCTTTTTCTGTCCCTATATCCCTATGTATGCTTAAATCTTTAAAAGTACGCAACGGATTTTGATGCGGTTTTTTTTAATAGATAGTGATTAAAGATGAAGTTTTATATGTATAATACTTTGATCCGGAGCGAAGCGAGGGCGGGTCGCTAGTTATGATATAAATATGAGTGAGCGAGCGAGCGAAGTGAGCGACCAAGACCTTTCTGGGCAGAACCGACTTGAATAGGTTAGGTTAGAAGGCTATGGCGGGAGCGAAGCGAATCGCCTTAGCCTTCGAGGTTATTTTTTTATATCCCTTAAATAGGTTATATTTTAAATAAATAATATGAGAACAAAGAATATTTAATTTGCTATTCTAGGTATGATATGAAAAAAGAAACATTGATTTTTATTTGAAATAAAAAACGATGATTTAAATGTCTTCAAAGTAATTATTCTACATATTGATTATTCTATGAAATGATAATACTCGTACGAGAATTTTTTTATATGAATTGAATTCTAAACAACTTCTGTCTGTAAAATAACGTACAACCAAGGACTTGAATATGAGGGGTGATCCATAAGTTTTGATAATCGGTATAAAAAATGGGATATAAGTAAATCGTTCTGTTCTGTGTTTGCAAAAACTTAATAACATCATTCAATTGTTTTATTTTACCCTTTAAGAATATTTTTACTTTTGGAGGTCAAATTTTGTAGCTTCACTAAGTCATCATCAGCTCTTGATTTTTATATAGTTGTTTGTGAACTTTACTGAATGAGAAGTAGGAGTCAGGGCTACATAACAGGGGAAGCGGTTATCGGGGAAGTTCTGAAATTTGTTCGAAGGAATTAACCCTTGTAAATTAGAAGGCTCTGAAGCACAATTCCTGCCGCAAATTCGTCGTTCTTTTTTTAGCTTATTTTCGATATTTTTACATAACTTTGAAAGAATAATGTTAATTGACTTTCTTATATTATTTGAGCTCTATTAGTAAAACCTAATGTCACAGTTATTATTTGTAGGCCTCAATAATCCTGAAAAAAACCGAAAAACCTACCCTAAATTTTGGTGACAAATTAGAGATAAAAAAAACTACTACAAAGTTTAACTTATTTATCCTTAATCATAAAGATACACTAATACACTAGTAAACTTCTTGGCCTGATTGTGCAAAATGTGGATATAGAATTGTATACAAGTCTTTTTAGATTTGTTGGTGTTTCTGTAGCTCTGCCTACCCCACTGGGAATGGAAGCGTGATATTATGTATGTATGTAATCATAAAGATAAACCTAGGTTTCATTTTCAGTAACAACATTTTTTAATAATGCATCAGGACGTCCTCCACACTGCTCCAAATAATTACAAAACTCACTGTTATTTTGCCGACTTGTAAAATGGTTCATAAATATTATGTTTTTTGTATAGCTATCACAGAAAAACAAATGAATAATGTATATATATATATATATATATATATAGATTTACCCCCTTACGTATGAACGTGGAATAAGCTTGGAATAGTTTATGCCATGCTTTGCCACTTTCTGTCAGATGCAAATGTCACAATTACAGATAAGGACAAAGCATGCCATAAACTATTCCAAGCTTATTCCACGTTCATAAGTAAGGGGGTTAGTGATAGAGCCTACTACGAGTATTTTGTTGAATGCTATATGTAAGAACAAATCTATTCAAGGTTTGTTAATTAAATCTGGTATCTTCTCACCTACAAATACTGAATTTATAGGAGGTTCAACCTCCTGATACGACACGACATTGGCCTTCTATCTTAAAGTTAAAGTAAGTCAGCCTAGGTCTTCCTCTTCCTCTTTTTCCTTCGACTTTACCCTCCAAGATGTTAAAAAAAACTATCCTCACAGAATAGATAATAGTACAATTTCAGAAGGCACACTCCTTTGATCTTTACAAAAGCGGCTTTTACTTAGCCTAAACATTATGATTTATGGCCCTCTAACGTCGACGACTCCAGCGCAAGCCAAACGGAACGTTAAGGCTGTGTAAGAACGGTGAAAATGAATTGGCTCACTAGCCGCGCAGCCGATAGTGAGGGTTGTCAACGACAAAAAGTAAAACAATAATGTATTGCCCATTTATTTCTTGCATGCAATATAGTGAGCAATGTATGTATTATATTATTCATACATCATGTACATTATTTCATTATTAATCTCTAAAATATTAAATATCAGGGGACCATCTCAAAAAATAAAGTCAGAATACGTTTTGCTAAATATGGCAACCCCATGGACGAAATATCTTTTAAGCTATTACGATGCAGATGTGACAAGCTAGCCACTGCATGCTATAGCCGGTATTTAAACAGCATAGAAACAAAAATTGCAGATAATTCAAAGTTTTTTTGGTCATATTTAAAAAGTAAGCGTTAAGGAATCGAGTAACTACCCGGCTACATATGGAATAAGAGTTGCAAGTAACGGTCCTGATATTTGTGAACTGTTTGCTGATCACTTTGCTGCAGTCTTCACCGAGAAAAATATTAACCCCACCGATACGATAGTAGTTAATAATGATAATATATCAGGGAGCGACTGTCTGGCGACCATTACAGTAACTCCCGAAATGATTCATAAAAAGCTAATTAAACTCGATAGAAACAAAGGAGCTGGCCCAAATGGCATACTAACATTCTTTGTTTCTCACTGTACTCCAAGTCTAGTTGTACCACTGTATCTAATCTTCATAAGTCACTTAATGTTCCCAAGTGAATGGAAATCCGCTAACGTGCTACCAATCCATAAAGCGGAGGGCAAGGACATGGTGGATAATTACAGACCGATCTCTTTGCTCTCATCCTTTGCCAAAAAATTTGAGTCCTTTGTCTGCCCTTTCATTCAACACCATCTTAAACAAAGACTCACACCATATCAACACGGTTTCGTTGCCGCTAGGTCAACGGCCACAAACTTAATGTCGTTTACGGAAACACTAACCGAAACGATGTATATCGCGCTTTAAAGAATTTGATATCTGTCTGTTGAGCTGCCGATAGCGACAAGTATCACCAGAGGACTGCAAAACCATCTCGCGCCTTACCTCCATGAGCCTAAGGGTGGAGTCCGAGAGCTTCTTGGTTCTGGCACGGCGGGTCTTAAAGTACTTAGACCCAACCGCATGGACAGCTTCCACAAACCCGTCGTTGAAATCGTCCACGTCACTTCCTAGGCATTCGAAACGGTTTTGGAGTTCGAGCTGGAAGCTCTCGGGGTTTTGGAGCTGGGCGGGTGCCGGGCGGAGCGTAGACTTCATCAGTCGAGACCTTTCAAGCTTGAACTGGATATTCAATGAGCCTCGTACCATACGGTGATCACTCCCGGTTTTAACCGCACTGATCACGGAGACATCATTGAATATGTGCTTCTTAGTCGTCATGATAAAGTCTATCTCGTTCCTCGTTACACCATCAGGGCTCATCCAGGTCCACTTCCTATGCTCACGTTTTCTGAAGAAGGAGTTCATCATATAGAGTCCCTCCTTCTCCATAAAACTGGCCAGTAGGTGACCCCGGTGATTCCTACGTCCCACTCCAAATTTCCCCACTCTCAGCTCTTCACCGTCTCGTTTGCCCAGCTTTGCGTTGAAGTCCCCCATAATAACCGTGAAGTGAGTTCTGGAGCTGTGCATGGCTCTGGAAACATCCTCATACACAGCCTCCACCTCATCGTCGGAGTGCCTCGAGGTCGGAGCGTATACCTGTATGACCTTCAACGAATAACATTTAGTCATTCTTAGTACAAGGCACGCTACCCTGCTCGACACACTCGATCTTCACCACGTTGTTTACGAGGGACTTGTGGACGATAAACCCGACACCTCCCTGGGACTGGTGGTCGCCCTCCCGGAAATAGAGCAGGTTCCCGGACTTCAGGGTTATTATGTCCTCGCCCTCTCTACGGACTTCTGATAATCCTATGATTCCCCATCGCAACCTGCTCAATTCTTCCTCCAATTCCAGTAATCTTTCGTCGGTCCGCAGTGTTCGGCAGTTGTATGTTGCCAGGGCCAAAGGTCGTCGTTTTTGGTAGCGGGGTCTCTGCCGGTGATTCACTGAAGCACCCCCTGCCCCACCGTTACCATGGCCGCTACCGGAGCCAGGAATAGCAGGGCCGCCGGGGACTAGGGGTCTGGGCCGATATTGTAGAGGTGGTACTTACGTGTAAGTAACTGCGAATAAAGAACAGCTTATGCTAATAAGCAACACTCACCCAACTGTCTTGGATTACGTAAGCACGTTCACAGATTTTCCAAAATCCAAGTTTGCGGTTCAATATTTGGTTCTGAAGGACCAATATGTAGCGGCGTGATCCAGCTACTGTAATTTTTATTGTTAAGTGCCAAAGGTTGATTAGTATAAACCAAACACGAGGTGTTAGCCAGTTGTCTCAGCCAAAAAGTGCGATGTTATTACAAAAAGTTTATACAAAAAAAGGAAAAAGGGTGAGGGAACAATGAGCCAATCACTAAACAGTACGACACTCAGTACTCGATATCACGTTATTTATGAGCATTCTTATTGGGTGACAATTCCGGGTGCATATGGCGGGGCGCCTCCTTGGGTGGTGGTTTGATAGGCTATGATCCCAAACAGGAGGGTATAACAGCTTTGGAGCGAAGGTGGACCAAGTGCGTAGAGCTTAATGGAGGATATTAAAAAAAAAAAAACACATTAACTGTAGTATTTAATAGGCTAGTTACTTATCTTCCTGCCCTTGTATATTAACCACGTACTTAATCTATCCTAAAAGACAATGTCCCGGTTTACTGACCGACTCAATCATCGTCCAGACCAAACAATAAAAATTGAAATTTGGTATTTTATGTGGGGGTTGATTTTGTAATGTTGGCATCGTGAAGGGATTTTTCGAAATTCAAATCCCAAGAAATAATAAACCTAATAATAATAATAATAATAATAATAAGGTTGAAATTTGTATGAAAGTCTTCCAGGGGGGTTATCATGACATAACAATGCAGTTCTGTTTACGCTCAGAGAAAAGGACAGAGCTATATAACCGCCATAGCTCTGTCCTTTACGCTGACCGTAAACAGAACTGCAAAGCTAGCTCATGATAACCCCCCTGGTGCTTTCAGATCAGTTGATAATGTACACGAGATGTTATCTAGACGACCTGCGTCTTAGACGAGTTGCCCGATAGACGAGTTGCTCTTTAGACGCCGTGATACTGTCCCAAACTATAGCCTTCGTTTATGGATATTGTTTAAATTTAAAAACAACGGTGGGTAACTACCTTTTTAACTTGCATTATTTTTACGACTGTAACGTCTATAACCACCTATTCATTGCGGATGATACGACATTTTTCAACGAGTGGAGTATGACACTAGAGGCGTGCCATTTCTAAATTTTTTATATTATATTACTGCGCAGGCCGGGAAATAGGTCATTGCGGGAAGTCGAAGCCGCGCTATATAAAAATCAAGCAACCGCACTTCCCGGGAGAAGCTCGAGTAGTACTTTTATCCAACAATGCTAGTAAATAGCACAGTACCAAAATTATCATCGAAAAAAAAAGTCCGCTGTCGGCATAAACTATTAAATTCTAAATAGGTACGACATAGTATACATCTGAAATACACTATTAACCTTTTCATCGATATGGACGCATAATTCCGTCCTAGTTCCGAGATGTCATTTGAAACCCGCCGTATTTTAAAACCAAAGCGTACATAAAGAAATACCAAAATGTTGGAATCCCGGATTCCAGTTAACTACATATGTATCAGCCCTCGTAACAACCTTAGTGTATGTAAGATTTTGTCAATATTAAAATCTAACACATTATTTTTATCTAAATCGATAACAGATAACAGTGTTGCTACTTAAATATATTTGAGAAGGGTCCCTTAGATGGCATGTTTATAATAGTTTGTTAATGGCGATTCTAATTGTACGTACTTGATCTACATGGCTTTACTTTAAAAAAAATCAAAAAAGGGAACAATAAATTATGTGAATTGGACGTTGAACCGTCACAGTACTACTAACCATATACTAGGTACGAGTATATGGTAATACTCATGCATAATGTACGAGGCGCATAATTGTAGCACTAACGTTAATGTTACACGCGGCCAGATATGGATGCTGACGGGCGACAAGGTGGAGACTGCGCTGTGCATCGCGCGATCGCTGCAGCTGGGCGGCGGGACGGGATGGCGCGCGGCGCGCGAGTGCGCAGCGCGCTGTGATGCGCACGCGCTGCTGCGCGACCTGAATTCCGGCGAAGCGCCGCCTGACCTCGTCATCGAGGGAGAGACGCTTGAGGTCACTACAACACGCACCGCCCGCTCTAACGGGGATCGGCTTGGAGGGCTGTGGTGCCGTATGTCTAGACTAGTTAGATTACCTACAGCTTGGTGCAAAATTATAATTTACGAGTACTAGATGGCCTCACCCCACCGCTTCGTGAGGTGTTCCCCTAAGGCTGCGTTTCCACCAGAGATGTGCGAAGTAGCTAAGCGGTGCGAGGCTGTGTAACGATGTGAATGCTTCCACGTGCGAGGTAGCCAAGCGGTGCGAGGAAGCGTAGCGGGCTCTTTAGGTATAGATAGCTAGACGCCGCCACGCAACACATTCTACGCACACATTTTTTACTTGTTTTGTATGTACAAAACCTTGCTCCGCTGAGCTGTCCCACCAGAGTTGAGCTGAGTGAGGATAGGTAAATGAAATGTTTCTATTATTTTATGACAAACACATTCCTCGCTACGCATCCTCGCACATCTCTGAAAACGCAGGCTAACTGTGAAGGTATTCCCTTACGCGGCAAAGTCGAGTATGGTTTAATTGTCTTCGATACGGTTTACCCGCGGAGAGGTTTGACTGTTTACGTCAACCTGACTCGCCCTGCAATGCTAGTGTGTGCGTAGGTAGGTTAATATTAAAAAAAGCATTTAATAACTATAAACCGTCTTCAAAAAGAAAGAAATTACTTCTTTTAAAATTATAGGTAAATAGGACAGTTCCACTGAATTCTGCTTTTGGATAAAAATATAGTGTGACGCTGACTTCAGTGGCGACTAGGTACAGTAGATTTTTTTAAATTGGTTTAAAAGATACACGAGCGGAATTTTGTCCCTGTTTTGTGACCCTAGCGGAATCCTAAAACATAAATAAATAGCCTTTTAGTTAAGTCCAATTTTGGAGGTGAAAATGGCAGAGAGCCAAACCTCGAATTTCAGCCTTTTTAAGCGACTTCAAAAAAAGGAGGAGGTTGTCCGTTCCCCCCCCAATTACACAAACACCGAGTGACCGATTTGAAAAAAAAAAGTATTTATGTTCGATTGGTTATACTTTCTAGTTGGTCCCATTTCCAGCACGTCAAGGTCTGATGATGGGATCTTAGAGAAATCGAAGGAACTCCTCAAACTGTATAGGAAATAATTTACGTGGACGACATAACAGTATTATTATGATCACTTAAAGGAATGAAATAAAACAAAAGTTTAAAAAGAACTAAAAAAGAAAAGAAAGCAAGATATAACTTCTTTTAAAAGTTCTCTTTAGTTTATTGATGTCTTCTTTTAGTTTTTTAAACATTAGTTTTATTTCTTTTCAATAATTATGCAACGGGAGCTGCGGTTTTTTTACTCGTACTGTAGCGTTCGCATACAAAACACTCAAACGTCTTCTCCGGGTAAAATAATTATATCATAAGTAGTTATCACATGAAGCCGCCATTGAGCTGCGACATTTTGTTTTATTGTTTGGTCGTGATAATTTTTTATTGTTTGACTACTTATCACCGGACGAAGGATGTAGTGCGCCATGGTCGCGCCGGCTGTGCGTTTCCAATATCCAATTTGATACTTTGGTTTAAAATTTGGCATATTTTATACGTGGCGAACATGAAATTTTAACCCTTTAATTCAGCTATCGAGTTGGAATATACTTGGAATCGACAGCTGAATGCTACCATCAACGGGTTGGCTCAAAGTAATGAGGATGTTTGCGGTGTTTACTGTCCAACAAGAAAAAAAATATATATATTCAAATTCTCGTTACTTTAAGCCAACCCGTTAATCGGCCCACATTCAATCGCAGTGGACCCCATCCATTACTTCAAACTATCCTGCGGACGCCACATCCAGAACTCAATAAGAGACATGTATATTTAGAAGTACGAGTAACATTGTTTGTTTGAACGGGTTACGCAGGTGTGCCTGCAGTCGTACGAGGAGGAGTTCGTGGCACTGCTGTGCCGCTGCGCCGGCGTGGTGGTAGCGCGCTGCTCGCCCACGCAGAAGGCACGCGTGGCGCAGCTGCTGCGCGCCCGCGGGCTTGCCGTCGCGGCCGTCGGGGACGGCGGCAACGACGTCGCCATGATACAGGAGGCAGACATAGGTACGCAAAGGCACACACGGCGAGCTGCTGTAGTCTCCTTAAGGGGGGGTCGAGCGTGCTGTGGCGCGAAGTCCCTCAGATGGAGGAAACGCGATGCGTCCGCTCGCGCAACCATCGACGAGGCAAGGTGCGTGATAAATACGTCCAGGCTCTCGATCTTGAGGTCCCGCTGGTTCGGTCACGGCGTGCAAGGACAGATTTTGCTGCACTCGCATTTTCTTCCTATGCGTTGCGCCAGGAGGGCGTACCACGCTGGTGCGGCGTATGTGAGGTAGAGTCTAACGTAGGTCTTATAGACCTCAGGTATTTTACAACCGGCGACCAAGGGATGTCCTGTCCAAGTAGATTGAGTAGTGGATTTTGCGACATTAACGGTTAGCCTCCACCTGGCTAGCCAAACTGGTAGGGAATTGAGTTGGCATTGCAGCTTGATGACGGCGTGCTCGGGCTTGAACGATGACGCGTAGAATGCCGCTTCGTCACCGTACAGAACCAGGTGGGAGCCGTCTACGACGGGGATATCGTCGGTGTATTTTGTATAGCACATCGGAAAGAGGCAACTTCCCTGGGGGACTTCGGCTCTGATTGAGCGATTTTCGGAGGTCGCGTCTAGCACCACCACTCTGAAGTGTCTATCCTGTAGCAAGGTCTGGATGACCTTCACCTGTATTCGTGGGGCCGAGGACGTTGCGATCTTGTGGATTAGGCCTGAGTGGTGACTAACGGCTGAACCCTATATTCAAACCGCGGACAGATAACCTTACTTCGGATTAAAATTTGACACATTTTGTATGGGCAAATGTCAAATTTCAACCCGAAGTAAGCCTTATCTATCCATGGTTTAAATATAGGGTTCGGCCGTAAAGCGTTAAGTGCGGAGACGTAATTATTCCCCCAGCGCAGTAGTCTTCTCGATCCTCCTTTTGAAGAGGGGATGAGGAACCGGTTTCGGGCTGTGAACTCCCACCTGGGTTATCTGCGCTGACCGTTTAAAAGCCAGGTAAAAAAACCTCCACGCCCTCATTGATTAGTGAAAAATCTTAACAGCGCGATGTAGGATTGAGCGTGATTACTATAGCGCCACCTATTAGGGCGTTTTGCTCCTAAACATTTTATTAGAATGGGCACTAGATGATGGTAAAAGTCTTATTTTTTGTTCGGTCGCCTTCACGTTAATTTCACACTATACCATTCAAAGAGTTATAAATTGCTGGTATTACTTAAAGTGAAACATCATTATTTATAAACAAACCTCGAAGTCGCGGTGGCAATAACGTCAATTAACTAGGGACTTTTCAAAGTGACATTTCATATTAGCTGTAAAGTTTACTTACAGAATAATTGAAAATTAACTAAAATGTTATGATTACTACCCGTCAATATTACCTATATAGGAGTTTTTAGGACATTTTTAGGAATTTTAAAATTCAAAGAATTTTCGTAACGCTCGAGATCCTTTCTAACAAAGAATCGAATAAGTTTTTTACCTGGGCCTGTACTACGAGACACGTTACGAGCTGTGAGTCTACAGATCGTACCACTGGCACGGTGTCTGATTGCGGTCGCAGCGTGTGTTCATAAGCTTTGAAGACATAATCTATGTTATGTAAGAGACTAGGGCCCTGAAACCATAGCGTATGGTTGCCGAGCTCGTGCGGCATGATACCTTTGCTCAGATAGTCCGCTGGGTTCTCTGCTGATCTTATGTATAGCCACTTGTGCTGGGCACTATGTTGGAGTATTACATTCACTCGGTTCGCAACATAAGTGTCAAGCTTTGTTTTAACAGTCTGTTTTGATCCATGACAGGACTACTTGGGAATCAGAGTACAAAATGACATCATCAATCTTTAATTTTAATTTGAGTGTGTCATGGATCTTGGTCACTAACTTAGTTAGTAGTAGTGCGGCATTTAGCTCTAGCCTAGGAATAGTCAGAGCTTTTTAAGGGGATTTACTCGCGATTTTGAGCTGAGCAGAGATATCTTGACGCTGCCCGCCGCATTGATCACCCGTAAATAGGCGCAGCAACCATACGCTGCGGATGAGGCTGCATCTGCAAAACCGACAATTTGTATTAACACAGCATCCTGCAAGCTAACATTCCTTGGTATGATTATTGTTGCCATTCGAAAAATACTTTTCATGAACTCTTGCCATTCCTTGTTTATGTCTGCTGGTGGAATTGAATCCCAGCTTATGTTTGCAGCCCACAAGCTCTGCATAATCACTTTAGCTTTGACAAATATTGGACCTATTAGGCCCAGAGGGTCATAAAATTTGCTAATAAAGCTCAAAATTTGTCGCTTTGTGACAGTTTCATCATTATTTGCCTGAGGTGATGAGAATTTGAAACAGTCATCATTGATGCTAAAATTGACGCCTAGTGTTTTAAAGCTTTGCTCTTGGAAGCTAACATTATCAAATTGCCTTTTATCCATTGGTACCTCTGCTAAGACTTCGGGGGCATTAGAAGCCCACTTATGCAATTGGAGACTACCGAGGCTCAGCATTTGTGATAATTGCCGTTTGGTTTCAAGAAGACTGTTCAAATTGTCATCAGCAACTAGAATGTCGTCTACATAACAGGAATTGTCAAGCACAAACGCCGCTTTCGGGTATTCGCTTCTATATCTGTCAGCTAGTTCTTTAAGACACCGAGTGGCAAGATATGAGGAACTTTTTAGGCCGTATGTTACCGTTTTAAGTTGTATTCATTTTATTTCTTGGTCGGGCGAATCCCGCCACAGGATATTCTGCAAAGGAGCTTGTCTCGGATCCAATTCTATGTTTCGAAACATACGCCGGATATCAGTTATGAAAATGAAGCTATCTACTCTGAACAAGAGAAGTACCTCAAAAAGCTCTCGCTGGACCACGGGGCCATTGAGTAGTAAGTCGTTTAGCGACACTTTCTTGTTGGTGACCATGGACCCGTCAAACACAACACGAAGTTTGGTTGTCTTGCTATCCTCATTAATAACCAGCTGGTGGGGAAGGAAATACAAAGGATCGTTGGTAAAGTTATATTGACTGATATCGACATAAGAACCGTGCCCTAGTGAGAGATATTCATGTATAAATTTTTTATAGTCTTCAAACAGTTTAGGATTTTTGGCAAACCGCTTTTCCAAGTTTAAAAATCGTTTTACAGCATAGTTAAAGGAATTTCCCAATGTGTCATTGACACTAGCCAGTGGAAGTTTCAATGGCATTGCCACTTGAAACTTGTTGTCTTTTAATTGCACAGACTCTTGAAAAACCTTTTCACATTGTTCTTGTTCCTTTGCTTCATTAAATGTTTCAGGTACAGATTCAGTTTTCCAAAATTTTGTTAATTTTTCATTTATATTTGTTTCGCATGATTGACAGAATAAACTTGTTACCTTGCTTGATTGTTGGCTAGTTTGTAGAACATTAATGTTACCAGCTACAATGTACCCGAAGAGTGTGTTGACAATGTGTGGAGATGCAGGTGGAGGCTGTGCTATAGAGGTAGACTGGCTGGGGGGCTCAGACTGGATTGGCAGCAGGATCTGGAAAAAGATGTCCGCGCCCATTAGCATTTGTACTTCTCCTGGCGCGTTGAAAGTGTCATCAGGTAACTTCAAACCAGGTGGTAGGTATAGTGCTGTCATGTCAATCAAGTGTTGTGGTAGGTTCATGGTGATCTTGTCTACTACATGACAATCTACTGGAATTGAGAATGGATACGCATTGGAGTGTGCTTCCAGTCGTACAGAGAAATGGGTTTTGTTCTCTGCATGCGTTATGCCAATAATGGAAGTCTCATTCCTCGTAGGTACATAGCCTAAAATCTGTAAGGTAGAATCAGTGATGAAAGATACCTGTGAACCTGTGTCCAGCAGTGCACGGACTTGTATTTCTTTGCCATTTTGGCAGACAAGTTTAACCTTGACTGTGGGCAAAAGAACCTGATTTGTTTGCTTATTTGTCAGCAGGGAGACAGGATTGGAGACCGAGGCCTCAGTCTCACTGTGAATTAATGAGTTGTGATTGCCTTTGCAATAACTACATTTAAAGTGATACCTACACTTGCATCCATGTGGATTCAGGCAGGTTTTACACAATTTATTGTTTTCTACAAAGTCTAATTTGTCTTTTGGCTTTGCAAGTTGAAATTTAGGGCAAGTAAATAATCTGTGTAAACACTTACAGTATGGACAGGTCTTGTTAACAGTTGGAACTGCTACAGGACGGGGTGAGTTCTCCATCGCTGCGTTAGCGGCTAGCTCTGGTTCTGCCAACGGAGCCGCTGCCACAGTAGCACCTTTCCATGCAGGCCTGTATGGTGCCGCAGGCCTCTCGAGCTGGACTTTAGACGTAGCTGCAGCAGGGTCAGCAAGCTCCAGAGCAAGTGCCCGCTTTTCTAAAAAGTGGATCAGCTCGCTAACTTTTGGTTCTTGCTTAGTGTCTCGCTCTAATTGAAAGGAGCGATTCGTAATGAGATCCAATTTTTTACACAAGATGATGACAAGGATCACATCCCAGGCCTGTATAGGTAGCCCTAGATTTTGCAAAGCCGCAATCTGTTGTTTAATGTTAGACACAAACTCCCTTATGCCGGCTGCGGTTGACCTAGTTATAGGACTAGTGTCCAATAAATTGTTGACATGTTCTGTTATAATCTGAAATTTATTGTTGTATCTATCTTCTAAAATTGTTATTGCTGCTGGGTAGCTCTCGGCAATAAGAGCTAAATTTTCTATCAATTTTAAGAGTTCTCCCTCAAGGAGCGTCCTCAAGTAGTAAAGTTTGTGGACATTGTCTAGGTCAGCATTGTCTCCGATCATTGACTTAAAAAGTGAACTGAAGGTTTGGTACTCCCTGCATTTACCATTAAATTTGGGGATTTCTATATTAGGTAACTTTGTGCGTACTGATGGCCCTCTCGTCGAGGCGGAAGGCGGCGGCGTCGCGCTCGGTGTCTGATACGCGGCGATTGCGTCATCGAGCCTCTGCAGAATAAGACAGTAGCTGTCTTCCACCTCAGCAAGCTGGTCATCAGGCTTAATAGAATTTATTTTTATTTGAGCACACTCGAAATCATCAAATACTTTTATAAGCCTATCCTTCCTGTAGTTCAATAGCCGGGTTATGGAGCCTTTGGCATGGCCACGTGCGGCTACCAGCTCCGACAACTCATAGTCTAAGAGCCCGTGAACAGCAGACTGTATGTATTTTACCAAAGGTGATATTCTGGTCAGAGACCCTCCTATAGATGCCCAACATGAATTGGGGAATCACTAAGCCCAACGGAGGTAGCTATGACGTCACTCAGGTAAGACAGGTACGTAAATTATACTAAATTCAAAAGTATTTTACCAAAGCTGCCATTTGGTCACAATAACGAATATAATAAATACAGCGAGAAAAATTATTTTTTTTTGGTTTTAACTCGTGGCAGACGCTTTTGAAAATTTGAAAAAAATATTTTTCAAAAGTATTTTAACAAATCTGATTTTTATATATGTTATTTGAGATGGTATTACTAGTTCATTTTCGAAACGGCAGACGTTTACTCCGGTTATAATACTGCGGCAGACGACAATATATACTGACAGTATGAACATATGTACCTACTGTAATTATTTCTATTTCCATAATTGCTGCATGCAAGTCGGTAAATTATGAAAAATATAAGAGAAAATTTATATTTTCAACTTTATAATAATGAATGGGGAAGATGGATTATTTATAAATTAACAATAATAACAATATTCCGTTAATTGATCTTAATTAAAATATGTTTCAAGGTTTTATTGATACACTTATTTAATGATGGTTTTTACGGTTATAATTCATCAGTGTCATCGTCGAAATCATTTCCATACTGATAATTGTCATCATCTCGGTCATTTTGTTCATCATCTTCGTTGTCGTCTGTAAAAAAAAAAAAAATTTTTTTTTCCAGTGAGCAATTTAAGTGCAAAATCGTATATAGTATAATAGAATTACCAGAAACATCTTTTTATTAGGCTGAATGGTCACAACCGTTGCCATTTCATAAAGTCTGTATCAATTAAAAGTAAAATTGTCACTTGTAATAGTTTTATTTACTGATTCATTTTGTTTCATTGATATTTTTTTGCAAATGTATTAAAAAACGTCGTTTGATACACGTGCGGAACTCTCATTTTAACTCGTCCCGAGTCTTGTCCCTCGCTTGCAGCTCGGGCCAAGATACTTCGGGACTCGTGTAAAACGACATACTTTCCGCATTTGTATCAAAATGTACTATTCTCGACTAACGTTCTAAAATAAACTAAAAACATGTGACAACATAACCGTTACGCCGGGTGTGCCATTGTCTGGGGTAATGCGACGTTTGGGTAAAAACTCTAGTTCTACAATAACCATAGGGCGACCTTGAATAAAAGAATAACGAGCACGAGAGCAAATGCGACAGCAATAGAACATCATAAGGAATAAAGAGAGAGTGGGAATCACGATACTCCATATACTACTATAGCTCTCATACACAACTAATTCTCGAGTGTGTTCGACTGTTCGCGCACTGTCAGTATATATTGTCGTCTGCCGCAGTATTATAACCGGAGTAAACGTCTGCCGTTTCGAAAATGAACTAGTAATACCATCTCAAATAACATATATAAAAATCAGATTTGTTAAAATACTTTTGAAAAATATTTTTTTCAAATTTTCAAAAGCGTCTGCCACGAGTTTAAAACCAAAAAAATCGTCTGCCATTAATTTTTCTCGCTGTATTTATTATATTCGTTATTGTGACCAAATGGCAGCTTTGGTAAAATACTTTTGAATTTAGTATAATTTACGTACCTGTCTTACCTGAGTGACGTCATAGCTACCTCCGTTGGGCTTAGTGATTCCCCAATTCATGTTGGGCATCTATAGGAGGGTCTCTGACCAGAATATCACCTTTGGTAAAATACATACAGTCTGCTGTTCACGGGCTCTTAGACTATCATCTTCATTGCCCATCTTAATGCCGCACTTATAAACTATTTACTTGCTACTTTGATAATACAGGGAAACTATTGTAGTTACAAGCAAATATTACACATTTCTATTCTAAACAATGAGTTAATTTTGATCTTGTGCTCGCGTCGCGTCTTGTCGGAAGTCTATGGGCTCGTGGCGTGGCTCTTGCTCCGTTTGATCACAGATTAGAGGGTATGTCGTTTGATGTATTCCCGGAAATTCCGGAATTCAAGAATGGCTGCCGGCCGGAAGTGAGTGATACTCACGCCAAAATCTTGATTGTAGGTTAATTTTGATTAACTCGATCAAATGACGATAATCTTGAGGAAAAATTGTTGATTATACCTAATGTTGAACACTGCAGTGACCGCATCGGCGCCGTGAATAATTAAACGGATTATACTCAATTACAATATAGTAGCACGTTGTTCTGCTCCGATGAATTCGTAGTCTAGTCTGACTGCTTTTTGCCTGTCGCTGCTTTTCACGATTTCCAAGGCTCGAAAGGACCATATGTTGGCGTACAACAGTTTTATTTATTCTGTATTTTAGGTATTTTAGGTTTTTAAATGAAATAATAGCCGGAGCTAATATAAAAAACTTGTTGAATGTTTATTGACATTATTTTCAGTGTTGCCAATACAATAGCACAAAATATTAACTTAAAAATTACTCTTGTGTTGCCATGCAACAAGACTTAACTTGTTTTTAGAGAAGGTTTCAAGTTTGTATCAACTATTTAACTGTTTTGTACCTACTTATACCTGTACCGGTTTTTTGTAACTTACTGCCCTGACACAAATTAACTACAACAGAAGAATTTATTCTATATTGGACTTTATAAAAATTAAATAAGATTGCAAGGGTTATAAATAACTTTAGTAACTAAAGTCCAAATTTCGAAAACGGTGTGCCTTACTTTATTTTTTCTTAGGTTTTTGTGTCATACCCTAAACTGTTATTTTTGTTTTTATTATCTTGCATACACGAAATAACAAAGTAATAATAATAACTAATAATGTTCCAAAACACTACCTACTTGCTACAGCTCGCGGCCACTAATGCCAACTTTGCCAACGTCTAAGCCTAGCGAAGCGAGTGTTGTAGGCATGTATACCTACCTATTTAACTAATCGCGAGTGAGCGACTTGGTGTCGATCGCGCGCGAAATTTGAAATCGATGAAATGAATAAGTACACAAAATAGGTATCAGAACTCAAAAAAACATATTTTATAGTTCATTATTTTATACGGTCGCAATATTAATTCTACATACCTATCACGAAATTTGTAAAGAAAGGCCCACCGCCAAAGTTTAGCAATCACCGCCACATCATCGTGTTCATTTAAACTAGGCACTTCTTAACACAAAGTTTTATTACTGTTTGGTCGTAAACTATAGGTAAGTATGGAGTTTAGATTAATGTGACACCGAAATAAAAAGCCATCATACAAATACAGCCCTTACTTCGCCTCCCAAAGTTAAGCAACTACACTCGGCGTCAAAAATATCGCCCCTCCGCGAAAATCAGATTCAAGCTAATCTAGACCTTAGCGAAATTATGTTACATAATTAATATTAGTATCAATTAAAAGCACGTTTAATGTGTTTTAAATTAATAATGTTTAATTTAAACAAAACGTAATGGCTTGTGAATTAGAGCGTTTCCAAAAAAAAGTGCACAAATACTCGTTTGAAGGGTCGCGAGTTGTGCCCTTTTCCAGGGGTATAAAATGCCTGTACAAGGTCAAATGTCAATCATTCACTATCCAGACGTCGAAGAGAACACATCTAAGGAACTCAAGCAAGAAAACAACCCTCGAACATGGAGACCACCGCTGCTGAATCAGCTCAAGTGGTTGCACTACTGTAAGCAGGAGTTCGGCAGTGTGATGTCGCTCGGCAACTCAATTTAAGCCGTCATGCTGTCCGCCGAGTATTTCAGCGGTTCCAGGAGACTGGGGGCTACATCAGAAGACGTGGGGCTGGTCGGCGACGCTGCACATCCGAAAGAGATGATCGCTTCATCGTGACATCATCTCTACGCAATCGCTTCGCTAGTGCTGTTGAGGTGCAACAACGCCTCAGAGAAGCTCGGACAAGATCAGTTAGCATCTCTACAGTTAAAAGAAGACTGCGGGAGAAGGATATCGTGGCTTACAGGGCTGCTACAGGCCCAATGTTGACCGCACAGCATCGCAGAGATCGCTTGCAATTTGCCCGCGACCACGTCGATTGGACGTTTGAGCAATGGAGGCAGGTTCTCTTTACCGATGAGACGAGAGTCTGTCTTTATTGCAACGACAGGCGGGCCAGAGTCTACAGAAGGTCGGGCGAACGATTTGCTCAAGCCTGTATTGAAGAGACAGTGGGCTACGGAGGTGGCTCTTGCATGTTCTGGGGGGGCATGTCTATAGACGGCAAAACCGACCTTGTCTGCGTCTCCAGGACTGGAGGCACTCGCGGCCAAGGGTCCCTGAATGCTCGCCGATACATTGCCGAGATCCTGGAAGAGCATGTGATGCCATATGCGGGTTACGTCGGCTCTGGGTTCACATTAATGCACGACAACGCTCACTCCCACACTGCATTAATTGTTCGGGATTATCTGGAGGAGGTCGGGATTCCCGTTTTGCCGTGGCCAGCCAGGAGTCCTGACTTAAACCCGATTGAACACCTTTGGGACGAGCTGAAGCGACGGGTTCGGTCACGAGATGCCGCCCCTACCACCCTGCAAGATCTTCAGGACGCAGTCATCGAAGAATGGGGCAACATTCCACAAGAGGACATCATAAAGTTGGTGCGATCAATGAAAGACCGTTTAGAGGCAGTGATAAGGGCAAGGGGGGGTAACACTAGGTTTTAAGTTAATTTTAGGCACTTTTTGTAAAATTTTGTTATCTATTTATTGTTGTAAATTTAAACTTGAATAAACATTTTTCAACTGTTCGCAATGTCATTTCCTTTAATTTTTGACCCCAAGGTAAAATCCTTTTTTTTTTAATTTTTCCTAAAAAAACACTTTATTACCTTTCAAATGATACCTAACAATCATATTGTTGTCCTTGATCAAATAGGGTTTAAAGTCGGTTGTAATTATTTTCCGAGGAGGGGCGATATTTTTGACGCCGAGTGTACAAGCGTAGTCTAAAACAGGATGGGTGACCGCCTAAAACTCCGTGTTGATAAAATCAGTTTTGTCACATATTTGTAGGAGTTTTACTTGAGATTTCTATTTAGTCGTAAAGTATGAAGGTTAGACTACAATTTAAGCTTAAAATAGTATCAAAATAAGAAGCCATTATAAAAATACAATCGAATAAAAATGCTAAAAAAATTGGATTTTTTTCATGTTTCTTGTATGGGGACCCCTCTTGGGATTTGATTTATCGTTCATTTTATAATATTAGACGATAGAGTTTATTATAAGACATATTCTGTGAAAATTTCAACTGGCTACTTATTTCGATTAAAAAGATATAAGCCCTGCAAACTTACTCATTCATATAAGGGCGAGTACCGCTGTTAAATGACGACGTCACTGTAGCAAGATGGCGATCGCGCGTTTTAGTATTATTGTCCGAAATTTTAAACGTTCGTAGAATCAAAACTACTGGGTCTATTTGAATGAAACAAATAGTAGTATGTTTGTTTATTTTTAAACATTACTGAAACAAAGTTTCAAGCGATTTGGCGTACCTACCGACATTCTCCATTGAGTTTCATTGATACGTTTTAGTAGAAAATGTAAAAAAGAGCATATAAAACGCAATACACTAGTTAAGACCTGTTTATTAAAAATTTAAGTAGAATCAAAAGTTGTTAAAATTGTAAAACTTCATTTAATGTTTAGATTGGTTTTTTCGGCATCCTCATTTTATTTACGTACGAGTAATATTTTAATTCAACGATACTGGCTTAAACACAGTAATTTACGAAATTAATGTTAAGTTCTTTATGAGGTTCTTATATTTTGAACATGGAACAACGGCTGTGACGTCATTCCTGTCGTCGATTTTGTATAGAGTTTAACTATGAGTTTTCAAAACTTCATAATATCTTATGAAAAAGATTCACGACAATTATTTCGCGTATTCAGTTATCCCTCTCTTTCTTAGCACTTTCCAGAGAGCGTAAGAAAATAAAAGTATTAATGTTCCCTATTGCTGTAAGTAAACATAATTTCAAAAGGATAAGTATAGAAAGTTATAACATTTTTTCTTATTTACCGATTACATTTTGCCCACTCCTGAAAAATCGGCCTTTGGCGGGGTTACGTTAGTTCATATTACAAGTGATGCATACCCTGCTTCTTTCACTAGTGTGGGTCATAGTAGAATTAATGCGAGATTCTCGGCAGGCATCGGCATCGAGGGCGCAGAGGGGCGCGCGGCGTCTTTGGCGGGCGACGTGAGCGTGCGCGCGTTTGCGAGCCTGGGGCGGCTGCTGCTGGTGCATGGCCGGCGCGCCGCTACGCGCTCCGCCGCGCTCTCGCTGTTCATCGTGCACCGCGGCCTTATCGTCTCCACCATGCAGGTCCGTGCCAGTCCGTGCCCCCCTCCCGCCTACCACTAGTACTCACTACACGCTGCATGCACATCAGGGATCCAGCTCGAAGTGTTATCAATCCACTCAGTCGCCCCCCACTATTTAAATTTACTGCAGCAACCGCGCAATGTCAGTTCGAGTGGCGGAGTGAGCCTTCGTAGAACAAATATACTATAGTCTTAGTTCAGGCGTAAAATTGTCACCGGACCTACCACGACATTTGTAGTGCCTCCCCTACCTTCCCTATCGTGATTTCATGTCGACAAAATTGCGACGCCTAGTTGTAATAATCCCTATAAATCCCAGAAAGGCGGACATGACAAAAATATAAGATTTTATATTCCGTTTAAATCTTTAATGTAAAAAAATATAGTACCATCATCATCATCATTTTCATGTTCACATCACATCATCATGTTCATCATCATCATTACGTTCTTTAAATTTGAAAAATAATCCCTACCTCGGTGTAAACCATTACTTTACTAAAATAAAGAATTGGTCGATATAGGAACTACTTTTTGACATATTTCACACTTATGTGAAACTTACCGTTTTTTTTATTAAGTTTGCAATAATTAAGCTTTGGCTGATAATGTACAAAACGCAAAATGCTAACTGCACGCATAATGTGCAAACAGTCAAAATTTACATACACAAAATCTCCATCATGACACAGTACGCTAAATGTACATAGATGATTGTACAATACGCAAAATGTACTCCACGCGATAGTGGCAAAATGTGCAAAGTTAGAATGAGCAAAACGCAAAATTACATACTTTGACATACTTTGTAGAGTCTAGCCAACGAAAACTAAACCAGGAAAAACGCGGCAATTTCAAAAAATCATGACAGTGTAGGGTAGACCGGGGTCAACTGAAACGTTTTCCGAAAAAACGGCCATAGTGCCTACATTTTCTATCAATACTGGTTTGTGAAAGGCTCCGACTATAGGTAGATTATCTGGCTTTAAAGTTGCTATGTTGATTTTTATGCATAGGTATCATGCAGGGTGTCCATGTGGAGCTAACTAATTTAAGACAACAACACCTGTCTGAAATGTATATGTGCCATAATGTGACAACAATGAATAAATGAATATACATACATACATAACATCACGCCTTAATTCCCAGAGTGGGGTAGGCAGAGCTACAGAAATAACAACAAACCTAAAAAGACTCGTTGATAATTCTGTAACCACATTTTGCAGAAGTAGGCTAAGATGTTTACAAGTGTATTAGTGACAGGTTGCAAGCCCATCGCCTAACAGCACTACAAGCCCTTATTCCCTTAGTCGCTTCTTACGACATCCACGGGAAGACATGGAGTGGCACTATTCTAACCCGGCAACCACACGGGACTTTACGGGAAATTAATCAGATACGGAATCACAAGTGCTTTAGAAATCCTCGAAAATTGTTTCATGTGACCCTGGTTGCGGGTCAATTGAAACAATGAATGGGGTCTATTGAAACACCTATAAAAACCTATTTATTTATTGTAGTAAAAAAAAATTATTTTTTTAGTCAAAATTATTTCACATAATAATTTCAACTGTTTTTTGTCTTTAATTAGAAAACAGTTAGAGGTAGTTTCTACCATCAACTTAACGAAAAAAGCTAGCATTCATTGCTATTAACTTAACAATATTTTCATACGGTACTTCTTGCTTAATCATTTAGAATATTTTAAATATTTGTAAGTAATAAGATCAACTATTACTAATCTGGAAATGAAATCAACATTTAATAAAGGAGCAGCAACCATTATTATACATCTTAACTAGCGTTAAGGTGATTGACGTAATTAACTCGTAAGATCCCACGTTTGCCCACCACACATAGAGCACTATTTTTACTATTGATTAAACGAAAAATAAAAACGTAGTAAATATTGTTTTAACTTAACACAACATTCATATGGCACTTATTATCTTAGAATTTGTTAATATTGATAAGTAAATTAATGAGATCAACCATTACTAACAAATGTAGTTAACAATAATAAACAGAGAGCAACGTTTATAATAGATCTTAAAAAATAAACTTGGTAAAATCAGTCAGAGTCACAATGGTTTCACAAATAATTGAGGTCTCCAGGTGTGCAAGCCTCATTTGCCCACATCTTACACCCCGAACACTGCACCAGTTTTCTCCTGGTCTGCTTTTCTCAAAATTTTCCGTGCAAACAAGGCAAATGCAGTTATCTGATTCATCTTCAGAAGAAGTAAATTCTGTAGTTTGCTTAAATTTATTACTCTTTCCTTTATTTTTTTACTCAAGTTCTTTTTTAGGGTTTGCCTATTTTTTCGGATTTTTCTTTTCTGATTATTTCCTAATTTCTTCTTTTGCGGGAGTGCCCGTGTAGATGGTCGACTTCCTCTTTCTCCTACCACTTGCAGGCAGCTTCCTTGGTGGACCAATGGGCAAAGGTCTTGTTGATTCCCGTTAGAAAACTGTAGACTAGCTTGTAGATGGCTGATATAGATCATCAACGGAATCAAGGGCCATTGGGGGCGTATTAGATTGATCCATTGGATTTGATCTCTTCGTAAGCTTTTTTATACAAATCTATACTGCACTTTCAGTGATTAGTAGTTTTTGGACGGGTTCGCGGCATCTTAAAACAAGAAAGAAGTGTTACTGCAAAAAAAGCTTAAAACCACATACATCAAACATGTTTCAATTGACCCGGTAAATTTTGTTTCAATCGACCCATCATCGTCACGGTGAATATTTAAAATCGTAGAAAAATAACGGTAGACGGTAGGTATACATAAACTACTACAAATTCAACCAGAATAACCATACAAACAGAAAGTTAAATAGTATTAAAGTACTACCAATGGATATTGAGTAATATATAGAAATCGACGATCGGAAGCATTTTATGTCAAATTGTTGACGAAATTATAACATGGACATGACTATTTATATTCTTGTTAAAAAAAATTACCTACTAAAAATGTTTCTTTTTTTATTGAGTTATTACTATCAAGGTTTTAACATTTCTATTACCTAAAAATATGATTATGAAGCATAGGCCACTTATAATTATCTATCGAACGAATGAGTTTACGTCATCTTATGTCTTGTACTTGTCTCATTGACGTTCCTGTCATTATTTTGTACATTAAAATCTATTGATCTAGTGTTAGCGGAACGAGTTTTACCAGTGAAAATATGGCTAGTGAATTTACCATTCGTAAATGGTTAAAGGATCAACCGGATCTGATATACGACAAATCAAAAGGTTCAGTCCTATGTAAAAAATGTGGAATACATTTGTTAGCTTTACGTAAAAGCAATATTCTAAATCATCTTAAGTCACAGACTCATCGTGGTAGTAGTAAGCAAAATCAAGAACAATTTAATTTTGATTTATTACATTTTTAAAGTGCCCCAGAAGAGAAAAGCTGCTAAGAGAATTGCACCCCGATGTACCCTTACCGCCAAAACCCGTAATTACAAGATGGGGTACATGGCTGGAAACATCATTTTACTATGCAATTTTTTTGACCAAATTAAGTCAGTGATTAATAGATTAAATAGTAAAGAGGCGTTATCAATACGCAAAGCCAAATATCTGATGGAAGATGATAACTTGAAAAAAAATCTCACACACATCAAGGAAAATTTTGAAATAATAACCCGAAATATAAAATTGTTAGAGAAGCGTGGTTTATCTATTAGAGAATCATTACATTTACTAGATGAGGTACGGCTGTGTGTAATAATGACGTCCTCAAATTCATTAAGTAACAAAATGGAGTCAGTAATCGATAGAATCCCTGATTACGATTTTGTTAGAAACTTAAGTGATACTCGTAATGATTACAACGAAATGTTAGTTTACTAATTTGCACCTCTCACATCTGTTGACGTCGAACGGTCGTTCTCTTTATACAAATGGATCCTCAATGTTAAACGAAATCGATTGACAATATCAAACATAGAAAAAATAATGATTATTTACTATAACAAATTAAATTCAGTTACTTCTTAATAAAAGTGGTTTTATTTTAAACAATACCGACTTATCCATATTAGTCATTACTGTTCATGCTGTTAAACGTCAAAGTGACATAAAATGCTTCCGATAGCCGATCACTAGTAATATACAAAACAAAAACATCAAAAATACTTACTTTTGGTTCCGGAAAAGCAATACACTTGCGTGTTAACGTCCGACGGTCACAGAGCCGCGGCTAGCACTGTTCCACAGGTTCTGACCCGAACGCAGATCCATCCCCCCTCAGGGACCTCCCCGCTATCGCTTTTTTTTCGTAGGTATTGCACTTGTTTCTATTGACCCTGGTCTCCGGTCTCCCCTAATACAGGGTCACTTACACTGCTGCAATTTCCTCAAATCAAAATTCATTTGGACATACGACATGACACCTCAGGTAGACACATATAAAGTTTTGCCAATCAAATAACTACGGGGTCATTGGTCTTTCCGTCCACAGACAGACACAAGATACACATGTCAAACTTACAATACCCTCTTTTTGCGTCGGGGTTTTGGTAAACCACCCTGCCTACTGGGCATTATCCATTTTACTTCTTGTACATTTTACGTTTTGTACGTTTGGCGATTGAGCATTTTGCTTTTGTAATATTTTGCGAAATATGCATTTCGCATTGAACAATTCGCAAAATGACTATTTAATTTACTCATTTTGCGTGATGGGCTTTAAGCGTAAGTACATTTTGCGTACTGTACGTTTCGCGTATAGTACAATAATCATGATGTAGATTTTGCGTATGTGCATTTTAACAGTTTGCACATTATGCGTGCAGATAGCATTTGGCGTTTTGTTCATTACCTACCAGCCGAAGCCAATAATTATAATCCTCAGCAACTTACAAAAGCATTAGATTTTTTGCTGTTTTTGTAAACTTGTGTATTGCCATTTGGCTACAGACACCAAAAAGGGATAGTGATTATCTAAATCTATATAGCCTAATTAGGTAGGTAGGGTCCTACTGCTGGGCAAAGCCCTTCCACTCTCTGATTTCAAATTTAGTCCTTAATTCTTTTTTATTGTTTCTTTATACAGGCTGTATTTTCGGTGGTGTTCTACTTCTCATCTGTATCACTTTATCCCGGATTTCTGATGGTTGGATACGGCACGTTATTTACAATGCTACCTGTGTTTTCCTTGGTGAGTAATTAAATACTTGTACAAATAGCAATCCAATTAACTTTATATGTAAATCAGAGCAGAAAGATAATATCGCTTCTCTAAAAATAAGTAATTAGCATGTTTATTACGTTCACACTTTAGTCGAGTGTCAAAGGGATATTAAAATTATAGCATGTAATTACGAGTATTAGACCCATGATTTCGGACTCACTACATTTTTTTTAAACGCCTCGGATAACCATGTAAAGTCCGTTCTCTATGGATTGACAGTTACTAATCATCGATAACTTAAGCTTGTAGAGTAACACGGTTTATGTTTAAAGGACGGTGGTCCAATAGCAATAATGGTAGTGGGGTCATTCTACTTTTAAGCGCAGGTCAATTTTTTGACAAGTGCTCTTCAGATAATATTTTTATAAAAACGTTAAAGTGCTCGGTTTTGTAATTTAATATTGAAATAGTTACACAACTTGGCTTACATTTAAAATTATCACTACATTTAAAAAGTCACTATAATTAACTTTAAAGTAGGTAACATAGTGGTCACGCATGTCCCCGCCATTTGTATAGAAAAAGTGTATTTACCGCTGTGTTACCAACTTTTCCTGATAAAATATCAATACATTTAAAGAGTTTTGTTTTGAACTATTAAATTTAGTTGTTCCGTCACGCATGTCCCCGCCATTTGTATAGAAAAAGTGTATTTACCGCTGTGTTACCAACTTTTCCTGATAAAATATCAATACATTTAAAGTGTTTTGTTTTGAACTATTAAATTTAGTTGTTCCACTTTCAATATAAGTCAAATTTACGTGAAAAAATGTCTAAAAATGCCTTTAATTTCACCAATGATTATTATGCGCTAAAAAGTAGAATGACCCATTATTGACACTTGTCATTATTGTCATTAATCCCTGTCCATTCGGAGATATTTATAAACGAATATGACATCTCAAGCGATCATTAGGGAGTAGAATCCGCTCCCAGCATCCGTATTTCTTTACAAGCCCCCTGGTTATCTTTGCCCTACATAAAACACCTTTCCGTTCATATAAAAACTAGCTTTTGCCCGCGACTTCGTCTGCCTAGAACACGAAAATGGTGTTAATAGGATTTTTAAGGGGATTTTACGTTATTAATTTTGTTATAATATTGAAATTATTATGTTAAAATGTTTGAATACTTACTTATAAAATATAACCTCTTTCTTCTTATCTTTATTATAGTGTAGAAATTCAAAGGTTTAATAAGCTTTGTTCAAAGGTAAATCAAGGTGTAAGGTAAGATTTTCTTTTTTCTTTCATATATATATAATTGTATCAAAGGCAATGTCCCGGGTGACTGACTCATCTTCGCCCTGCCCAAACCGCTAAAAACCAAAAAAGACGTTCCTCGGCTTACGCCTTTGAACGGCGTTCCTCTTGCGTTATGTACCCCGTGGAGTTGCTTCCCGATTCAACTGGTATCCCTTACATTTGACTAAACCCTTTCGAAGGGGTAACCCTTTTATATTTTAAATAGTAGCTAGTTTTTAAAGTACTTATCTATCTATATGGCTTTCACTTTCAGCTGCTTTCCTGTTCATTTAACTAACTATTTCTTTATCGACTTGGTATTTAGCTAGCCGCTTTTACCTACCTGCTCCCTCGCCCCTGGATGATCGGTTACTCTGTCCCTATTACTTGTCATCACTACATAGTATAAATCAAAGTCGCTTCCCGCTGTCTGTCTGTCCCTATGTATGCTTCGATCATTAAAACGACGCAACGGATATGGATGTGTTTTTTTTAAATAGATAGAGTGATTCAAGAAGAAGGTTTATATGTATATTACTTAACCCGGAGCGAGCAGGGCGTGTCGCTAGTTCGAATATAAACTGAGAGACGATGAGAAGCGATGTGAGGATAAATAAACAACCCATAGATGTACGTTTACTTTACCTACGCACACGTCTTGTTGTATTATACCAATTTATTACGATTTATGTTACTGTTATGAACTTTAAATTTTAAAAGTGAGTACCTACTTTTAATTATTATCAAAATTTTAAATTTTAATTTTGCTTTGTTGGTGATATCGCTAGCGCTAAGAATACTGGGCTTGTACCTACTTATTATTACAGTATCATAATTTAATACACCTACTCTTACACACCTATACATTTCAAGGTGAAGTAAGTGTATTTTATAAAATATATATATATATTAGTTCATTGTTTGGTATAGGATGAAATTAGTTTTTTGCCCAAACGTTGGAAAATTGTAGGCCCGAGTGGAAAAAAATGCGGTAGTTTTGAATTTGCACTTTTTAGTTAGAAACTCAGAGCCGATTTATTTGAAAATTTATCAGAGGCTCCGTGTGGACCTCAAAAACAAACCCGTTATCGGAATTCAAAAATTGCCCCCCACATTTTTATTTTTACTGGGCATGATTGCTTTGAAAATTGATATCTCTGAAGCTCCGCGTGGCCTTCAAATACAAACCCGTCATCAAAACTCAAAAATTACCCGCCATTTAGATTTTTTTACTTACTGGGTGGATTGTTTTGAAAATAATATCTGAAGCTCCGTGTGGCCTTACACTACAACCCCTTTATCAAAATTCAAAAATTGCTCTTCATTTTTAACTTTTTATGTAGGTACTGGGCTGATTGCCTTGAAAATTGGTATCTGAGGCTCCCTTTGGCCTTCAATTACAAACCCGCCATCAAAACTCAAAAATTCCCAGGCATTTAGAATTTTTAATTTACAGTTCCGATTTATTTGAAAATTGATGTCTCTGAAGCTCCATGTGGCCTTCAAATACAACTCCGCTATCAAAATTCAAAAATCCTCCGTTTTAACTTAATTTACTGGGCTGATTGCTTTGAAAATTGGTATCTGAGGCTCCCTGTGGCCTTCAAATTCAAACCCGTCATCAAAACTCAAAAATTACCCGCCATTTAGATGTTTTTATTTACTGGGCCGATTGTTTTGAATATTAATATCTGAGGCTCCGTGCGGCCTTCAAATACAAACCCGTCATCAAAATTCAAAAATTGAAATCTAATCGCATCAACAGATCATACTATGTTTTGTATGACTATACCTAGTTGAATTGTGTTATGACCATTCTAAAAATAAAATAATAATCGGGATCGGTTGAAGGTTAAAAGTTATACATGAACACCAACCTTCATTAAAACTAATTAAACTAACCTAACCTAACCTAACCTAACTATAGGTACAGCATCTCTTTTTGGCTGCGGCGTGATCGATGATCACTTGAACACGCTATTCTGTGCACTATTTACTCAACTTGATTCACCTAACTACATAACAGTCACAATTGTCGGTCACTTACTAGAATAAGTAGGTACTTAAGTATTTAATTTCTGATTTAAATATCGCTGCACAAGGCTACGACGTAGCCAAAATCCATCAACCCTATTATTCAATGTAGGTACTCTATGCAACGACTCCAATCAAAACAGAGATAACGACAAGTGCAAATCGCACGCGCACAGGGTAAACATAAGTATACACATACATATTTTGGTAAGCACCCGCCACCACTCCCGAACTCGTGCCATCATATTAAGGCATAAATGTAGGTTGCAATATATCGTAAGAAATGGCGGCAGCGGGAAAACGTCAAACCAACCGCGTGCTAACGAACGAACAGCTACTTTATGCTACTTTATGCTACTTTATATAGGACAGCGATAATACTTGTTTGAAAGCTGAAAACCTCTTCATAAGGCTTACCAATACCATTACCGTGCGGTTGGTACGCTGTCATAGGAAAGTACCTTCAAACTCAATGAATGGGCTATTCTTTCGGTATAGCGCTTAAGAAGCCTGACACGGAATTTTGACGGTTTTGCTTCGTTTTGTGATTTTACAGTTAAAATACTGCTTTTCTATAAGTTTTAATACTGTTACCATTCTACTGGGAACTTGGTCCCAGCAGACGCAGGTAAATAAATGATAAAAAGTAATGCAGTTAAAACCAGTTTATTCCATCGGCTCTTGTGATATTACAGATTTTAATATTAGGGCGTGGGGCGTCAGATGAACGAGATAACTTTTGCCTTTGAAACAATTAAAGAAGTATAGGGCGCCACTACCTTATCGGAGGTAGACCGATTAATGAAGTAAGGTAAATCAAATAGACATCAGGCAGGAACAGCTCCGGTGAACTTCGTCGATGCCGAGCCTCCGCCAGCCAGATCAGCAACCAGCAGCAAACGAAGAATTCAAGCGTAAGAAGTGGTTGAAGGCCAAAATAGCCAATAGCTCTTTTCCAGCATATGACAGGAATTGAAAAGGAAGAGACGAAATAAACAAATAGGTAGATAGAAAAAAAACCTCTGGACAACAAGGAAAGAAACTGAGGATATTAGTTACAGATCATCTTAGCGGTTACCTACCCTAAAGCAAGAAGAAACGGAGACTTACCACTTGGGAATAGAGGGCACGCCTAAGCGGGTGACTAAGCCGGGACAAAGGGACCTCGTGTCAACCTTATGGGGTTTCTTCACGTGTGCTTATATTATGCTGGTAATTTTTTAACTCAACGTTAATAAATTCGCCGCAACGAACGTGAGAGGACGCGAATATAAATATAATCTTACCAACGCTTGCTTGTAAGTTTTTCGTTCCGTGAGAAATTTCCTTACGGAGCAGCCGCAATGGTTAAGAATTTGGAAATTAGATTTTTCTGTAACAAAAGGTTTATGTGAAAGATACCGTCAGGCTACGAGGACAATATTAATCACAAAAAATAATACTTACGATGACATTCTTTATTTGGATCAATAAAACTTATCCGAATAGGCCGAGAGAATTGCCAGACGTAAGCAAAGAAAATAACAAAATCCTAGGAAGGATATCAGCGTCCAATACTTTTCAATTTTGGAAATCAGGTTCTTAACAAATTTAAAAGTAGAATAGAAATACCCGTTGAATTTAACAGTCCTCACTGCAAAATAAAGTAAAATGTCCTAGACAATTATGACACCTAGCAACCTTAACGAAATTATCTTTTAAAGTTGAATAAAGCGAAATGGCAACGGAATACGTAACATTCACCACTAAAATCTAAAATCGATACAATGTCGATTAAAATATAAAATGTTTTGATAGCGGGTCGGGGGGGTTAGAAATAAATACGTAACATACGTCATGAAATATAATTACAGTTAAGATCAAATAAGTGAGTTCGAATGAATGAGCTACTTTTTTATTTTTGTCGAGTATTATAATGCGAGATTTAGGTTGTTATTGTATATCACTATTTTTTTTATTTTTTTTGTATGTTTATTTAAGGTACCTACAGTATTGATTTTGAACAGAAGTTTATTACTGTAGTTTTAATTTTTTGAACGATAGTTTTAAGTAGCAGACATCAAAAACAATTGTTTGCCAATTTTCTATAAAGTATTACCAAAAACATTATTTTTTTTCATTTTTAGATAACTTTTACAGCAGTCAATTGTAATTTTTTACATACCTTTTAGACGTCTAAACGATTCGTGAATATGCGATATTCTAAATCTCTTACAGAAAAAATCACATAACAGTCGCCGGTTTCAGGTCGATTAATCAAAATAAAATAATAAAAACAAAAACGTAGCTCATACATTCGTTGAAAAAGGAAATTATCTTTCGTGTTGCGCATTAAAATTTGAAGAAGTAGAGTTTTTCAATAGTAAAATAATGTCTGTAAAATCACGAAAATCAGTGAAATTGGCAAAATTTTCTATAAGGCCTCTTAAAAACCAAATTGAACGGCTTTAACGCTAAACGGGTTTGATTAGTAAAAGTCTTATTAAAACCCCTTCAAAACCCGTGAAGAGGATAGCGGACTGATCTCTGGTTGATTTTGTGAAGGCACCGTTTAAGAAGGTATCTTTCGAAATTCAACCCCTATCGGGATGAAACAGGGTTACAAAGTTTGTATAGACAAAATATGATTATTGGGTATTTCTACCAGCGTTTTAACCGCTTTGACTTCGGTGTCGCATTTTTAACCATTTGCCTGTACTAGTAGGATAACCATTTTCGGTTATTTTCTAGGAGTCCAGGCATTCTTCAAAATAACCGAAAATGGTTATCCTACTCGTACAGGGAAATGGTTAAAAATGCGACACCGAAGTCAAAGCGGTTGAAACGCTGGTAGAAATACCCTATTGCTCTAATTGACTTAATATCGAATATTTTTATTATTTACTAGCTTTCCGCCCACTGTATAGTATTTTGGTGGTTGTACTGTCTGGCGCTAAAATAACCAGGCTGCTGCCTGAACTAAAACTCTCTCCACGCACGTCATTGATAGCAGTCGCGATTGAACCGCGAACAAAGGTGCCTGTCCAAAATCAATCATTGCCTAATGGAAATCCCCATTATTGAGGGATTTTCTCATCCCAGCGGTTCGGAAAAATCGTGGGATCACCTCGTCAGACATAGGAATGGCAGGCGAGCCGAAGAGTATTTACATCAATGAACACCTCACCCCTCACAACAAAATATTATACAAGCTCTGCAGGGAGGCAGCAAAAAACAAGCAATACCGGTTCGCGCCTTAGATAAGAAATGGAATAATCTTCGTTCGAAAAAGCGATACGCATCCTGTCATTCGAATCCAAACAGAGTCGGATTTAAGGTTTTTTTTCAAGCATAATGAGCTATATACAAGCGTTTTTTATTTTTTCTGTTCTTGTTACTTAATGTTATCTTCAGTAAGCAATTAGTACCACATATACAAATAACACACACACACACACCCAAAATAAACCGTATGTTCATTGTTGCAGCGATCGAGAGTCTTTCTGAACGTTCAAACCATTATAAAATTAACTATAATTAAATCCATTTGCCTATAAATGTACACTTATATTTATCCTGTCGAGTGACCTAGTTCTATCTTTATTGTAATAGCGATACGTATAGATAAATTATCGAGAACATGGAATTGCATTTGTAGTGGTTGTACCGTTTGCAACAAAAGGAGAATAATTTTCTCTTCATTTAATAAAATTACATACCCTTAAGAAATGGAATAAGTAGTAGTCCTCTGTTTTTTGCTTTTAGTCGCTATCATGTTCTTCATCTGAGCTGTCACAAGTATTGATAATAAGATTGTTTGAAATTCGAACCAACTCCCCTTCCTGACATCGATATTTATTTTCTTCACATTCGACATGGCGACTAATATTTTCCCTTTCCTCAGCAGTAATAGTATTCATTCGTTCAGTTACTTAACTCATAATGCCTTGCATGTTTAAAGGAACGTTTCTTTTCGCTACATATCCTTTTACCATGGACCAAATATTTTCGAACGGATTGAATGTCGGGTGATACGCTGGCAATCGTAAAACGGAGTAGCCATGCTCAAAATTACACAAATGAAGAATACGCCGATATTATGTTTTGCTACGGCTTTTGCAACGGTAACAGTGAAGCTGCTCGTCAAGATTATTTGCGTCGGTTTCCCAATCGTTGGTTACCCCATGTATCAGTTTTTAATGGAGTGTATAGGCGAATCCGAGAAACTGGTAGTGTTCAGAGACGACAAATTAATTCCGGGAGACCCCCAGTCCATGTTGATAATTATGAAGAGGATATTCTGCAAGAATTTATCGATGAACCAACAATTTCGACAAACACCGTTGCCACACGACTCACTGTTACACATTGGAAAGCGTGGTCTACAGTGCATAATGCAGGATTTTACCCTTACCATTATACTCCTGTGCAAGTTATTCACGAAGAGGACCCTGAAAGGAGAGTTGCTTTCTGTAGATTCATGTTAAACGCTGATTTAGAAGACGCGTCTTTTTTGAAAAAAATCCTATGGACCGACGAATCCAAATTCGATCAAGATGGGATTACCACAATGAAAATTATTGGATTGAGAACGTGCACTAAAATCCTAATAAAAAGAGGCCAAAAGGGTCGCATCGCCGTTTTTCGGTCAATGTTTGGATGGGATTAATTGACGACAATTTAATCGGACCACATTTTTTACCAAGCAATCTAAATGCTGCAGCTTACTAAATTTTTTTGACCAATGAAATGTTTGACCTCCTCGAAGACGTGCCTTAGGCTACAAGGCAAAACATGATATATCATCAAGACGGATGTCCTGCACATTTTGGTGTCAATGTTAAGCGATGGCTCGATAGCCATTTTCCTAATCGTTGGATAGGGCGAGGAGGACCCATTCCGTAGCCTGCGAGGAGTCCGGACTTAACCCCGGTGGATTTCTATGTCTGGGGTCACATGAAATCGCTAGTTTACGACGTCTCGCCTGTATCATCCGCGGACGAACTCAAAACAAGAATTATAAACGCAGCAAATGCGATGCGGAATAATTTAACTATTTCGGTAGTTAAGTCACAACTCAGAAAAAGAATGCGACTTTTCGTACGCAATAGGGGTAGTCACTTCGAGCAAGAACTTTAATTAGGCTAAATTACCAAATGCCTTAATTGTTACGCCTAGTGGCGACACCTAGCGGATACAGCGCAAAAGTGCCCCCACCCCTCTACGCGACTAAGCTTACGCACACGGAAATTAACTGCCACGAGAGCACTGTCGATTTTAATACTAATGTATAATTTTTCTTCAATAAACGCCTTTTAAAACGAAATAATCGACTACATTTAATTGGACACCGTGAAAGCCACCGAATCCTGCAGATAATTTGGTCCTGCGACCTCGGATATACGAAGATTGAAGTCATCTCGTCAGGAAGACTAAATTCCCTTACGAAGAAGACACCAGCAACTAGCCAGCGTCTGCAGCAGTGAACGGTCAGGCTTTCAATCCTGTCTACTCCTTTCCTAATCGATTTGTATTTAAAACCGTGCTATTTGTGCATTTCAGTGCGATCTCGTTGTGTAACCTCGAGCGGCGGCGCTAGCTACCCACCGCACTGCCTGTTTCTCACGTAAGTACCTCGATTTTACCAGTGGGTTTCCAAAATGAGTACAGATCCGAGTGCAAAAGGGGCTATTCCTTCCGTTCTTGCTAAGAAAATTTCTAAAGAAGAGCAACTGTTAGAACTTCGCAAACAAAGAGGTCATTTGAAGGGACGGTTGACACAATTTAAAAAATCGGTTGATTCTTTTCAAGAGGCTACTCTTTCTAAATTTCAAGTGTCTGAGTTAAAGTTTAGAATGCAGGCAGCTTCCGATACGTTTAAAAAGTTTAACGAACTAGAAAATGATATTGAGTTGCGTAGTGATGAGTCTGAGATGCAGCTTCATGACGAGTACGTTGAAACAATAGAGTTGTTGTACACTCGGCGTCAAAAATATCGCCCCTCCTCGGAAAATAATTACAACCGACTTTAAACCCTATTTGATCAAGGACAACAATATGATTGTTAGGTATCATTTGAAAGGTAATAAAGTGTTTTTTTAGGAAAAATTAAAAAAAAAAGGATTTTACCTTGGGGTCAAAAATTAAAGGAAATGACATTGCGAACAGTTGAAAAATGTTTATTCAAGTTTAAATTTACAACAATAAATAGATAACAAAATTTTACAAAAAGTGCCTAAAATTAACTTAAAACCTAGTGTTACCCCCCCTTGCCCTTATCACTGCCTCTAAACGGTCTTTCATTGATCGCACCAACTTTATGATGTCCTCTTGTGGAATGTTGCCCCATTCTTCGATGACTGCGTCCTGAAGATCTTGCAGGGTGGTAGGGGCGGCATCTCGTGACCGAACCCGTCGCTTCAGCTCGTCCCAAAGGTGTTCAATCGGGTTTAAGTCAGGACTCCTGGCTGGCCACGGCAAAACGGGAATCCCGACCTCCTCCAGATAATCCCGAACAATTAATGCAGTGTGGGAGTGAGCGTTGTCGTGCATTAATGTGAACCCAGAGCCGACGTAACCCGCATATGGCATCACATGCTCTTCCAGGATCTCGGCAATGTATCGGCGAGCATTCAGGGACCCTTGGCCGCGAGTGCCTCCAGTCCTGGAGACGCAGACAAGGTCGGTTTTGCCGTCTATAGACATGCCCCCCCAGAACATGCAAGAGCCACCTCCGTAGCCCACTGTCTCTTCAATACAGGCTTGAGCAAATCGTTCGCCCGACCTTCTGTAGACTCTGGCCCGCCTGTCGTTGCAATAAAGACAGACTCTCGTCTCATCGGTAAAGAGAACCTGCCTCCATTGCTCAAACGTCCAATCGACGTGGTCGCGGGCAAATTGCAAGCGATCTCTGCGATGCTGTGCGGTCAACATTGGGCCTGTAGCAGCCCTGTAAGCCACGATATCCTTCTCCCGCAGTCTTCTTCTAACTGTAGAGATGCTAACTGATCTTGTCCGAGCTTCTCTGAGGCGTTGTTGCACCTCAACAGCACTAGCGAAGCGATTGCGTAGAGATGATGTCACGATGAAGCGATCATCTCTTTCGGATGTGCAGCGTCGCCGACCAGCCCCACGTCTTCTGATGTAGCCCCCAGTCTCCTGGAACCGCTGAAATACTCGGCGGACAGCATGACGGCTTAAATTGAGTTGCCGAGCGACATCACACTGCCGAACTCCTGCTTACAGTAGTGCAACCACTTGAGCTGATTCAGCAGCGGTGGTCTCCATGTTCGAGGGTTGTTTTCTTGCTTGAGTTCCTTAGATGTGTTCTCTTCGACGTCTGGATAGTGAATGATTGACATTTGACCTTGTACAGGCATTTTATACCCCTGGAAAAGGGCACAACTCGCGACCCTTCAAACGAGTATTTGTGCACTTTTTTTTGGAAACGCTCTAATTCACAAGCCATTACGTTTTGTTTAAATTAAACATTATTAATTTAAAACACATTAAACGTGCTTTTAATTGATACTAATATTAATTATGTAACATAATTTCGCTAAGGTCTAGATTAGCTTGAATCTGATTTTCGCGGAGGGGCGATATTTTTGACGCCGAGTGTATTTTGGTACTATGGCTATCGCCAACTGTATAATCGAGAGTGTTGAGACCGAGAGTGGCGAGCCCAGCGAGTTGTAATCATGCAGGTTCGGATAAAGCACGTTCAAATATGATATTACCCGATATTAAACTGCCCGGTTTCGATGGATCGTATGACCGTTGGCTCGAGTTTAAGAATTCATACGTCACAATGATTCATAACCATTTAGATCTGAATGCAATTCAAAAATTCCATTACTTGCAATCCTCACTCAGCGGTAGTGCATTACAAGTAATTAGTGCATTAGAGTTTACGGCTCCTAATTACATTCACCCATGGGAGTTGCTCGAGAACCGTTTCCACAATCCCAGGCTTTTGGTGCACAATCACTTGAAATCACTTTTAAATATTTCACCTTTGAAGCAAGATTCGCTGTGGCGCATACGAAAACTAATAGACACCGTTTTGCGCAATTTACGAGCTTTAAAAACACTAGTAGAGCCCACTGAGTCATGGGACACTTTAATAATTTATTTAATTGTCACAAAACTCGATGCATTCACGGAACGCGAGTGGGAGCATTATAAGGGGTCTGTCGGTTTTAGTATGCCAAATAACTTTTCTAAAAAGCTCACTTTAGACGATCTCACTTCATTTTTAAGAAACCGAGCCGATATGCTTGAAATGATAAGCGCGAATCACAGCAAAACACCATCCGCGACGCCGAGCAGCAAAACCTTATCTCGCATCGAATAAAAGTTCTACGTGAGCTCTAGTAAGCTCTAGTGAACACTGTTTTATTACGGAAGACCTACGTAAACGTCTAAATACGAAAAACATACAGTCCACCTTCAATTCAGAAGGTTCTGGGAGTTGGAAGACATTCCGCATGTAGGTAGTGTTCTCACCGCTGACGAGCGCCAATGTGAGGAGCTATTTATCAACACGACTCAACGCGATAAGGATGGTAGATTCTCTGTCCGTATACCGCTAAGGGAATAGCTGAAACACTCGATGATTCTTATACGTTAGCAAAAAATTGATTTTTGTCATTAGAACGTAATCTTGAACGTTTACCAGACTATAGACGTATGTATAGTGACTTCATGCGCGAGTACGCGTTCATGGGTCACATGGGTCACACCGTATAAACGAATATAGGAAACCTAATTATTTTCTTCCTCACCACGGGGTGTTTCGTGAGAGCAGCAGTACAACGAAGTTACGAGTAGTTTACGACGCGAGTGCTGTCACCACCTCGAACAAATCGTTAAACGACATACAGCTGCCGGGACCAGCACTTCAAAATGTCATTTTCTCTATTTTATTACGCTTTAGGCTATATAAATTCGTAGCATGCGCAGATGTAGAAAAAATGTTCAGGCAGGTTCTGGTTCAGCCGGACCAGAGATTCTTACAGCTGATACTCTGGCGCGAGAATCCTACTGACCACTTAGACGTGTATCAGCTCAATGCTGTCACGTATGGTACGGCATCTGCGCCTTACTTAACTATGCGAAGTATACGCCAGTTGGCGTCAGAATGTAATGATGACGTCATAGCACGAGTCATCAATCGAGACATATTCGGCGACGATTTAATTACAGGTCACGACGATATCCATTACCTACTTGATATCTGCCAAAAAACTCATAACATTCTGTTATGAGGATGTTTTCCATTACGTAAGTGGACCTTTAAACTGTGACGTAATGCACGACAAGACGAAGGAACATTTTATCGGCGAACACACGCAAAATAAGACTCTCGGGTTGGGTTGGAATAACGATAGCGATCAACTGTACTTTACGACTAAAATCGACCTTCAGATAGAATTGTCAAAATTAAATAAACGGACTATGTTATCTACAATTTCTCAGATATACGATCTTTTAGGCTTACTTTCACCGGCTGTAATTATTTCAAAAATATTACTTCAAAGACTGTGGTTGAGTAAAATCGACTGGGACACTCCCGTGCCTCATGACATTGCCATGTCTTGTAATAACTTTGTCTAAACTCTCAACTGTTTGGGTGACTTACGGATTCCTCGTCATATCAGGAGTGACCAGACTCAGCACACGGAGCTACACATATTCACAGACGCGTCAATGTAGGCTTATGGGGCGTATGCATACATACGTTCATACGATGAAGGGTTAAAGGTCACTGTCAAATTACTATGTGGCAAAAGTAAAGTTGCGCCTCTAAAGGCAGTTACCATTCCTCGTATGGAATTGTGCGGTGCTCTCATAGGCGCTCGATTATACAAAAAGATCGTAGATTCGTTAAGACTCGTATTTACTAGTGTTTATTTCTGGACTGACTCGACAATAGTCAGTAGTTGGATACGTATGTCTCCGCATCTATTAAAGCATAAAATTCAAAGATTACCATTGTATTTCGACACTCCACCCGGATGGAACAGGACATGCTTGTACAGCAGTGATTGTAAGAAAGTCTCTAAATCATTATATCATGCCAGATTACAGAACTGAACATATCCAAGCTACAACAATAGCAGTAAAAGACAAAAATGGCTTCCTTAACATTTCGGCAATATACTGCCTCCTAAACAAAAAAAATACCAAAGAAATGTTCACGGACTTTTTTAAAACACTTGGAAACCGCTTTGTCGCCGGTGGAGACTGGAATGCGAAGTACACACTGGGGAAGCAGACTAACAAACACCCGCGGCAGGAAACTAAAAAAGAGCATAGAGACCAATCGCTTGCTACCGATTTCTACGTGCGAACCGACGTATTGGCCAACGGACCCGAAAAAAGTGCCTGATCTTCTGGACTTTTTCATTTTAAAAGGCTTAACGAAGCAATATATTGAAACTGAATCCTGTTATGATAGCTCATCAGATCACTCTCCCGTCCTTTTACACATAAGCACTCTATTGATTGAAAGTGAAAAAACCAGAAACCCTTTCAAATAAAAATACTGACTGGGAGGCAGTGAGAGACTTCATCGACGCAAGAATTGAGCTGAAAGTAGCGTTGAAAACTCCTGCAGACGTTGAGAATGCAACAAAATACATAACAATTCTTATCCAAGAAGCCTGCTGGGTTAACACTCCTAAAATTAGCAATAAACGAGGGCTTACTAATTATCCCTTAAATATTAAGAGGGCTATCCTTGAAAAAAGGCGAATGAGACGAGTTTGGCATCAAACCAGACTTGATAGAGATAAGACAGCGTTTAATAAAATATCGTCGCAGTTAAAAAACAAGCTACAAAATTGGCAAAACGCTACTTTGGAAACACAGCTTCAGTCCCTTGCCGGCTCTGCCTCTAGCAATTACTCATTGTGGAAGTTTACCAAAAAATTTGATAGACCGCAAGAGGCGAAACCGCCCCTTAAAAAAAGCCATGGCTGGGCAAGAACCTCCCAAAAAAAAGCCGACATGTTTGCACAACCTACAACATGTTTTCTGCCCAAATGTAGCTAGCGATTTGGAGTCCGAAAAAGAGGTCGATAAATTACTTGACCACACCTTTCAATTGTCACCCCCACCCGCTCCAGTTACTGTCCGCGAAGTTTGGAAAACTATAAAAGTTATGAAAGACAAAAAGGCCCTTGGTTTCGACCTCATAACAAAGGAGATTCTTACCCAAATGCCAAGAAAGGTCATATTATATCTAACTACACTGTATAACGGAATGTTAAGAACTCAGTATTTTCATCTCCTATGGAAAGTGTCACAAATTATAATGGTTCACAAAGTAGGTAAACCAGCCAATGATGTGACCTCTTATAGGCCGATCAGCTTATTGCTTATATTGTCGAAGGTTTTCGAAAAACTGATCCTACGAAGAATTTTACCTATTCTAGAGGAAACCAAAGCAATCCCTTTCCACCAATTTGGATTCAGACAAAATCATTCCACAGTAGAACAGGTCCATTAGAGTGGTTGAAAAAATTAGAAAAACCCTTGAGGAAAAGGAGTTTTGTTCCTCAGCATTTTTGGACATCCAACAAGCTTTTGACAAGGTATGGCACAAAGGTCTTCTTTGCAAAATACGCTCTACCTTACCTCACAGTTTCTTCTCTTTGCTTAATTCATACCTTTCTGAACGCCTCTTTCAAGTCAAAGAAGCAGACGCGAATTCTAAGCTCTATGAGATAAAAGATGGCGTTCCGCAGGGTTCAGTCTTGGGGCCTGTTCTGTATACAGTGTACACAGCAGACTTACCGCAGGTGGGTGGTGTCACAACTGCCACATTCGCAGATGATACCGCGATACTAGCCAGTAGTAACGATTCTACTGCAGCAACATTAAATCTGCAAAAAGGGCTGAATGAAATAATTGGCTCCACAGGTGGAGATTAAAAGCAAGCGCGTCAAAATCAGTACAAGTAACATTCACATTGCGAAAAGGGAACTGTCCCCCAGTCCAGCTAGAAAATGTCACACTTCCACATCAGGACACGGTGCGATATCTTGGTCTGCATCTTGATCGACGCCTTACTTGGAAGCACCACATCAAAACAAAAAGAGAGGAACTGAACATCCGATACAAACACCTGCTTTGGATACTGGGAAGAAACAGTTGTCTATAGATAACAAACTTCTAATCTACAAGACAGTCCTAAAACCGGCATGGATGCATGGTATACAACTGTGGGGAAGTGCATGCACTTCTAACATTTCAATTCTACAAAGAATGCAAAACATAATACTACGAACAATATCCAATGCTCCCCTCTTTACAACGAATGCAGAAATCCACGAACATCTCAAAATGAACACAGTCAAAGAGGAGATACTAAATATGAGAAGGTATTATCAAAGAATACAAAGTCATCCCAACGAACTTGCTACACGATTAACCACCAAGACCTATGAGAAACGTCTTAAAAGAAAGGAGGACACACTCTGCTGGAAATGACTTGCAAAATACATCTGCTTATAGAAAAATACTGATTGCAGATATATAGAAATAAAAAAATAAAAAAAAAACTATTAAAGCCATTTGTACAGAATCGAGTATCTGAAATAAACGAACTTACAGGTGACTCGATATGTTACACGTGAGAAGTAAAGACAACCCAGCCGACTTATTGTCGAGAGGACTGGGACTAGATGACTTAATAAAAAGCGATCTTTGGTGGAATGGACCTACTTTCTTACAAGACCATAATATAAATTTAATCGAAAATAGTTCGGCACAATACATCTCGTTAGACAATTTACCGGAGGTACGAACTCTAATAACTAGTTTAGTTTCTAGTGCCTGCGTTGACATATTTGATTTTAATTGATATTCGTCGTATATTAAATTAATTCGTGTCGGCTCGTATGTACTCCGCTTTATACAAAACTCACGGCTTCGTTCAGAGCGTAAACAACTCCGAGAAACCGGTTCCTTATCGGCGGACGAGCTCAGTGCATCGCAACGCATGCTAGCTAGATTTGCTCAAATGCAATCATTCCCGGATATTTACGATAATTTAGTTAAATCTTCTCCTAACAAATCAAATAGCAAGCCATCGAGTCGCATAGCCAGTCTTAACGTGTTTCTAGATTCGGAAAACAAACTAAGTGTTATTCGAGTAGGCGGACGGCTACGTAATTCATCTACTTTCAACTTCAGCAAAAAACATCCGATACTATTGTGCAGTAAAAACAGATTCACAGTGTTGTTGTTCGAGCACGAGCACAAGCGGCTGCTTCACGCTAGCCCGCAGCTTCTCCTGTCCACCATGCGTGAGTGTTGGTGGCCATTAGGTGCCAGGAACTTAGCGAGGAAAATAGTCCAACAATGTGTGACCTGCACCAGATTTAAAGGTAAAGTTTTACAGCTTATCATGGGTAACTTGCCGTCGGAACGCTTAGACCCCGGGTACCCATTTGTTCGAACAGGCGTTGATTACGCCGGGCTAATGCTCATACTAAATCGAAAGTGCAGGGGTGCACAACTTATTAAGTCGTATGTTTGCCTGTTCATATGCATGATTACACGAGCGATTCACTTAGAATTAGTTACGAGTCTCACCACTGACGATTATCTGTTAGCACTTAAGCGTTTTATTAGTAGAAGAGGTAAACCTCAGGTTATATTTTCAGACAATGCCAAAAAATTCGTAGGTGCAGATAAAGATCTCCCTACATTTTTAAACAGCAGAACCGGGGAAATAGTCGATTTCGCCACCAATGACGGCATTAAATTTAATTTTTTCCGCCGTATTCTCCGCATTTTGGAGGCCTATGGGAGAGTGGGGTACGGTCATATAAATACCATCTGAAACGAGTAGTAGGCACCGCTAGGTTAACGTACGAAGAGTTAAGCACGGTTCTAACTCAAATCGAAGCTGTCTTAAACTCTCGTCCCATGTCACCTATGTCCTCAGACCCTAACGATTTGTCTCCACTTACTCCTGCCCATTTCCTGATCGGCCGACCTCTGACAAGCCCTGCGAGTGAAGACCTGACAGCTGAGCAGCCGACCCGCTTGGCACGATGTGCCAGGATCGAGCAACTTCGTCAGCACTTTTGGCAGCGGTGGTCCAAAGCATATATCTCAGAGCTACAGTTAAGAACCAAGTGAAAGACAAACCAAGGTGACATCGCACGGGACAGCCTGGTTCTAATAAAAGAAGATTATCTACCACCACTTAAATGGCGGCTAGGACGTGTTTCACGATTGTTCCCAGGCAACGACGGCGTCTCCCGCGGCGCTGATATCCGTACAGCGACGGGAACAGTTCGAAGTGCCATCTAAAAAATATGCCCGCTACCGCAGCTGGCAAACAACGACGGATGAAGCTGCTAGTTCCTGTTGGAAATCGGTGCTTCGATTTTATTTTAAATTTGTATTTTTTGTTTTTTTTTACATTAGGCATTGTTTTTATTTAATTTTATGGAAATTTTAAAGAACGGCATTAAGAGGCCGTACACGAAATTTTGGTGGTTTTGCTTCTTTTTGAGATTTTACAGTTAAAATACTGCTATTCTATAAGTTTGAATGCACATCATGAAATACCAGTTCAGTTCTAATCAAATAAATGACTTACAAATAAATGAGGTACTTTTTCAGATTTGTCGAGTATTATAATGCGAGATTTAGGTTATTATAAAACATTATATATTGCTATTTTTTTTTCATTTTTTAGATATTTTTTTGAAGTAATGGGTTGATTTTGAACTGAACTTTATTACTGTTTTTTTAATTGTATGAACGATAGTAAGTAGTCGTAATCAAAAACAATGTTTTACCCATTTTCAGTAAAACTTTACCAAGTTAATCATTTTTTTACACAAAAAAATATATAAAGGTGGTAAAAAGTAATTCATAAATTTTTTAGACAAAGTTTACAGTAATAAATTGTTTTTTTTCATACCTTTTCGACGTCAAAGCAATTCGTGAATATGCGATATTCTAAACCTCTTACAGCAAAATTCACAAAACAGTCGCCGGTTTCAGGTCAATGAATCAGTATCAAATAATAAAAACAAAAAAGTAGCTCATACATTCGTTTAAAGTTGAAATTATCTTTCGTGTTGCGCATTAAAATTTGTAGAAGTAAAGTATTTCAACAGTAAAATCAGGTAAATCGGCGAAATCGGCAAAATTTCGTTTACGGCCTCTTAAGTTTAGTTCGAATACAAATTTCCGCCTGCATCCTTTGTGATCATTTTTTTTCAGTTTCTTTTAAATAAGTTCCTAGTTGTTATGCATTGTTGGAGAGCTAAGAAAATGGTTATGTTTTTAAAATAATCTGCAGACCAAGTTTCATAACTTATTTTTTTAAGGCATTTAAGAGGAAAAATATCTTAAGAAAAATTTAGACAATATATGGTTTTTCGACCCTCATTTATAAAAATGGACCAATAATTGTGGTTAATATTAATAAATAACCGATGTTTAATCGTTTTTATAAATCAGAAGAAAAAATAGATTTCAATTAATACTTTTTTTTAAATAGTTTTTTATGTTGCATTTTTGACTTATTTTGAAAAAGGTAAAAATCATGATAACTCAAAAATGGTTCACTTTTGCATAATGCATATGGGAGTTAAAATTATCGCAAATAGTCACCCCTATCACGTCGAGAATACGTCGAATTACCAATAACCCTGTATAATCATAATGAATACATATAATACACAGAGTGCAAGAAGTTGTGGCTAGAAATAAAGATTTACTAAATGAAAAGTATGATAGGAGTTTCTCCGACAACTTCTGGTCGATAAAAACTCTTTTGGAGTTTGATAAAATCGGCTCGGGGGAAATCAGAGAAAACTAAGTTAATTGCGTTGAGGGATGAGTCTGGAGACTTTATATGTGAGGAAAGCATAATGCTTGATAGATCTGCGGGAAAGTCTGCAGGTTGTGATAGAAATGCTGAGGAGAGGAGATGGCGTGGTGGATAGTGTGTTGTACCGCCTTTTCAATGCATGTTTGAGTAGCGGCCAAGTCCCGTAAGATTGGATCAAGGCCGTTATCGTCCCTCTGTATAAAGGAAAGGGGTCACAGCAAGACTACAAAAACTACCGCGGTATCAGCCTCCTTAGTGTTGTCGGCAAAGTATATGCGAAGATTTTAAATGAAAGGGTAGTGAATGTTACGAATGACAAAATCTGGGATGTACAAGCGGGATTTCGAAAGGGAATGGGATGTACGGATCAGGTCTTTTCACTACGATCCATCACAGAAAAGTTTTTGGCTGTCAACTAAAAGGTTTTCTGTGCTTTTTTAGACCTGGAATAGGTCTATGATAGGATAGATAGAAAAGAGTTACGGATGGTGCTGTCTATGTAAGGAGTGAGCGGCAACCTGGTACAGGCTTTGAAGTCCCTTTATGAGGGCTCTAAGGAACAATGGTGCATACTCGGCCTGGTTCAATATCTCTAGAGGTGTTAGACAGGGCTGTGTTGCCTCACCGTGGCTGTTCAATCTATTCATTGACAATTGTATGCGAGATTTCAAAGAATATGACAAGGGTTTGCGTATGCAAGAGTTACTTCTCAAATGCCTCGTATATACCGATGATCAAGTTATACTTGATCCATCGGTACTTGAGTTGCAGTAGATGGTCATTGTGATGAATAAGGAATTAAACAAAAGGGTATGAAAATAAACGTTGCTAAGACCAAGGTCATGGTGATAGAAAAGGACGAGGAGATTACTGAGTGCGTGATAAATATAAATGGTGAACTAGTAGAACAGGTGAGTGAATTTAGGGGAAGTATGTTTACAAGAGATGGTAAGTGTGAGAAAGATGTTGAGAGGAGGGTGAATGCAGGAAATCAGATAAATGGAGCCCTGCACTCCTTTGTGAGCAGAAGGGTTTCACAAAAAGCCCGACTGGCTGTTCACAATGGAGTGTTGTATGGTGTATGATAGTGAATGTTGGGTCTGGCAGGATAAGCATAAATGCAGTAGAAATGCGCTCTTTGCGTAGTGTGTGTGGTGTGAAACTGTGTGATAGAGTAAGGAATGAAAACATCAGAGAGAAGTGTGGTCTGAAAGAAGATGTAGTGACTAAAATTGAAAAGGGCATGCTTCGATGGTTCGGTCATTTGGAAAGGATGGATGAAAAACGATTGACGAAAGAAATATACAGTGCTAAAGTGAGTGGAAGGGTCGGAAGGGTACTTTTTTACCTAGACGTACTTTTTTTTAATCATATCGAAGAAATACTGGAAAAGGGCCGAATCTTAAGTACCCGAAACCGACGTGCATGCATGACTCGATGTATGAATGTGGAAGAAGCGAAAGAGCTTTGTCAGGATCGTAACAGGTGGAAAGAAGTGGTCTCTGCCTACCCGTCTGGGAAACAGGCGTGATTTATGTATGTATGTATGTATAATACACCCACGTACATAACTGCACACTAACTTGTGAATTGTTCTTCTGCTCTTAATATTTCGCCCTAAGACTAAATCTGTGTAAATTCATTATAATTAGACAAGGCGGGTTAGTTTCCTCAATAAATAAATAAACAGGCCACGTAGGGCTGCCCGTGTGAGAAGCAATCCTTCCTTAAATCGATGCCTGCCATATTTAACGACTGACCTGAGATTTGTTAACCTTTTCAACGCCATGTCAAATACAAAACCAGGGCCAATATCAAATTTGCCTCATAGATACTCAGGTCTATTTTGCGCGGTCTACCATGCCGGAAATATCCGTCAAGTGCGTTGAAAAGTTTAATGGTTATAGCAAAGCAGACTTCAAGGGGGAATTGTAGTCGCTTAAATTCAAAGGCGTAATCTGAGTGTATAAGTGGTATTCGTGGTATGAATACCGATTCACCCCGAGCACATCCAGTTAATACAGTAGCCTCTTTAACATTTTTGTTTAGTGTTTTTACTTCAGTCTGGTTCCGATTCAAATCTTAGGGGGGTTTAAGGTTACGCAAAAGCATGACAGGGGTACCAACTTTAAGGATAGCTATATTATTATCGTGCTGTTGGTATTCCTGACGTTTTGCCTCAGATTTTTTCCCTTCCAGTATGTCTTTTCTGTAGCTTATCATGTCCCAGGTTTTACCGCTGATCCGATCTTTCCTATCTTTTGGTACCTTAGTTATTACGTCGAAGGCTTCCTGTAGCTTGCCTCGAAGTATGATTTATAATTGTACTGGATTATCGGCTGTATAGCTGTCTGTAGAAATGTTGGCCTCCAGTTTGTCTCTAAAGTACTCTGCTTGAGCTGATGGTAGCTTGCTTGTTCCCTTTTGATATTTTCCAAGGCTTTTTAACCGTATTCGGGTATCAGCCACTAGTAGCATGTGGTCGGTACAACAATCTGCCTCTGGGATCGTTCGGTAACCGACATTAATAAAAACAATTTGGTTTCTGTATTGATAACCGGATGATTTCCAGGTGTAAAGTCTTCTTTTGTGGTGTTTAAAGCATGTGTTTAATATTGTGAACGAATTACCAACTCTGAACTCCAGAAACCCTTCGCCCCTTGTATTGCGCAAGCGAAGCCCATGTCTCCCCACTGTAAGAGTATGCCGAGTGTGATCATCTTTATCTGTTTGACCAATTTTTGCATTCAGGTCGCCTTGTATCACAAACACTTCTCGCTTTGGCAACTTCTCGATTACCGTTTCCAATGGCCGTAAAAAATGACAATGTCTTCATAGGTAGACTGTGCAGTTGAGGCGTAAACTTGGACTTTGCTAAGGGTGCAAGGTTTGCAGTAGAAACGGATTTTGATAATTCTGTCGTTGACAGGGCTGTAGCCAGTCACACATTGACTATATCTTGCAGGGACTAAGATTCCAGCTCCGTGTTTACTATCAGTATCATGACCTGATATGATATACACATATCAATATTTTTTAAATTATATGAATTGCAGGTTCTCGACAAGGACATTCCTAGCTCAACTGCACTTAGACACCCGCAGCTGTACAAACAATTAACGAAAGGAAGACAGTTATCATACAAGACTTTCTACATTTGGACTGGCATCTCGATATACCAAGGTAGTTAGTTGCAATTACTTGTTCCAATAAAGCAAAGTAGGTAAAGTATGGAGAACAAAAAACATAATTTTGAGCAATGTGAGCACTCACCCCAATTTCGATCATCGCGCGCTGCGCTAGACAGTTGTTTTCATTTGTTCGTAAGATAATTAATTACTTGGTCGCGTGTGATAGTTACATTGACAAAACGGTAAAATGTAATGAATTTCAGGAGGCGTGATAATGTACGGTGCACTGGTGCTGTTCGAGGACCAGCTGATCCACATCGTGGAGATCAGCTACACGGCGCTGATCCTGACGGAGCTGATCATGGTGGCGCTCACGGTGGTCACGTGGCACCGGCTCATGGTTCTAGCCGAACTCGTCAGCCTGCTCATGTACACCACCACCCTGCTCATATTCAACAGCTACTTCGGTAACCTATCATACGGAGTGGTCCAAGCAGTGACATCCAATAAACGAAATACCTTATGCCTAGGTATATCTAAAACACCAGTGACCGTATCCGTAATATCACTAGTGGACAATGTAAAGGCGACCCGCCCTCGCCTCGCTTCGGTTTATGATTTCTGTAAATCACATACATAAACCAGGATTGATGGTATAAATTGCATCACCGTTGCGTGGTTTAGGAAGAGTTAGCGGATATACAGACAGACACGGAAAGCGACTTTACTATATTCTATACAGGGTGGAAATATTGCATCAATTAAGAGGTACACATTCGATTTATGATGGTTATATTCATGAACTAAGCAAATAACAATAATACCGAATTCACTTATGTTAAGTTGTGGTTACAACTCTATTGCTCCTACACACCATCACGGCTCAGGAAACGGGGCGTCGGCCGACGCTCGACGCTCGACGACCACACCGTAGTGATAACTTAAGTAATGACGCATAAATGTCAAATAACCCATAAACAAAACGAAATGAAAAGAGTGTGAATTTTAAAGGAGTTTTATTAGTTTACACACTATATATATATAAAAACCTAACACTACCTTCACATTCGGTGTTCAAAGGTTCTTCCGCGTCATATAATATACGCTGCAGTCCGTGCCCGAGTATGTCGGTACACCTTCGATAGTGTATGCTTTTCACATTTTTTCTACGCAGATTGTTGAAGACAATAGTTATAATAATAATAACTAACTATAACTTTAACAGTCATATTTTTTTGTCGCATCTCGTCCGCAGTTTCATTTTGTACCATTCCTTTTTGTACACACATCTCTTACAGTTGGCGTTTCATATATATTATATGAAATTGTCTCAATACTTCAATCCGGTTTTTTTTTTCAAACCTTATTAAACCCCCCTCTTACCCCCTTATAAGCCGAAATGTACCATAAAAAGTAGCTTCAAAAAATTTCAGGGTCTTAATGTGTAAGTGTATTTTATTTCATGTAAATCTGTCCAGTAGATTTCGAGTTAAAACTGCTCAACCAGACAGACAGACAACAATTCTAAAATCATTGATTCGAATTCAGTAACATTGGTGAAGTCTTTTCCATTTTTTTTATTTTTTATTTGGACTTACAGGCCCGACTTTTTTACAGTCTTATTATATGCATAGATTAACTAAGCTAGTGCGTATACCTAATTCAATTAATCATACTAAGAATCACGACTAAGCAATATTTTTGTCATTTTCAGATGCTGATTTCATCAGGCACTGGGATTTTTGGTGGAAGGTCACGACGATCACGCTGGTGTCGTGCCTGCCGCTCGGCGTCGTGAAGCTCATGCGCTGGTGCGGCCGCGGCCGCGCCTTCCGGGTCTTGAGCGAGTGATCTCAGACTGTCACAATCATTATTTATTTATTATATATTAGGGTACTTGTCAAACAAGGTCCTAACGTTTAATTTACTGTGACATCCCTTTATATCTTGTATTGGCTTGAATGTTCAAATATCTTAGTAGAAAAAGTGGAACTATAAATGGAAATACTCGTACTGTCAGGTGGGGTGGCTCCTAGGTGATTGTTGTACATAGAGCTACGCAGCGTAACGAGAAGGTACCTACATGGCTATTTACCCGAATGCCGAACGAGGGTAATGTTTTTATGTACATTTTACTATTACTACGACACGAATTGTACCCACTAGCGAGAAAATCGTCCGTCGCCCTTTGCTTTTTCGTCGTATTGGGGACAACTACCCATGAGCCTTTTCACATTGATCTTATTGACTAGTATGTATACATTGCTGAGATTATTGAATAACCATTTATAATAAGCGTAACGTACATTGTGATCTGATGTTAAATGAATGTAAGGAAAATGTCCTTCTTTTATTTATTAGCATTTGCCTTAATCACGCAGACCGACCGCGTGGAGTAGGACTTCAAAAACTTAACGTATTAACCACCTCGTGATAATCTGTTCGTCAGCTGAAATGGTATCGTTGGTCGAGTAAAACGTACGTATACCTATAGATAAATTAACGAGAGCATGGAATTGCATATGTAGTGGTATTGTATGTTTACGGGCATTCTATATTTGAATTTTCTATTTTCTCGTACTATTAGCATTAAAAGAGGTTTGTTATATATTGAAGAAGTAAATACCAAAATAATGTCAGTGTCAAATTGTGAATATTATTTACGTTGTGCATATATTTTTACGTCTGATTTTATTGTACCTATTCTCACAATTATCAGAATAATTTTGTGTCAGCCCGTACGACTAAGTGTAAGTTACATAATTTTCAAAAATATGGCAGTGAGTAATTTTGGTCCGATTGAGAGTCAAAGTAAGCAAATTATTTTTAACTGTCATAAATATTTTGAACTTGAACTGAAGAAAAGCTTAAATTCCCCTTACACGGCTGCCCAGTTAGTTGAAAAAGCTGCAGGTGTTTGTCTCTCTACTGTTTATAACATTGTGTCTGAGAGCAATAGTGAGAAATTCGCATCAACAAAGAAATTCATCCCCTCGAGAAATAAAATTTTAAAAGAGCATGGCCACTCCTTTATTCAATAAAATTACATACCCTTAAGAAATGGAATAAGTAGTAGTCCTCTGATTTTTGCTTTTAGTCGCTATCATGTTCTTCATCTGAGCTGTCACAAGTATTGATAATAAGATTGTTTGAAATTCGATCCATCTCCCCTTCCTGACATCGATATTTATTTTCTTCACTTTCGACATGGTGAAAAATATTTACCCAGTCCTCAGCAGTAATAGTATTCATTCGTTCAGTTACTTAACTCATAATGCCTTGCATGTTTAAAGAAACGTTTCTTTTCGCTACATATCCTTTTACCATGGACCAAATATTTTTGATCGGATTGAATGTCGGGTGATACGGTGGCAATCGTAAAACGAAGTGGCCATGTTCTTTTAAAATTGCATCTATGTGGTACTCACGAAACCGCTCTTTATTTTGGTTTATTATATCATTCAAACTGGTTTTGTACATCAACGGGCTATTTGAAATGTTGTGTTCTGTCAACCAATCCATCATTTCTTGTTTATGAGAATTTGACGTTGGAGCACGATTCAAAAGTTTGTTGAGATAGGACGCATTATCTACGATAAGTACGCTATTCGGTTTAAGGTTCGGTATTAATTTTTCTTTTAACCATTTTTCGTAGTTAACAAAATTCATCTGGTCATGGTGATCTCCCGTTTTTTGGTTTGCCTTAAACATTAACAAAGCGTTGGGAATAAAACCATCTTTTCCTCCTGCGTGCACTATTATTAACCGCTGGCCTGTACTGATTTGTTTTTTACACCAAAATCTGTTCCATCGGTCCAAACCTCTCCGGACACATGTGAAGTGTGGATGTAGGTTTCATCAGTATAAACTAGTGGTCTATCTTTAGACCAATATTCCGCAATTTTGGTAAGGTAATTTATTCTTAGCAGTCGTATGTTGTGTCTTTTCATTAATAGTTTTCGGTTGTCCTCGGTATTTTTCCATTTAAATCCTAATTTTTGTATTTGTTTTCGTAAGGTGGAAATGCCAAATTTGGAATCTATATCGGATTTTAACACAGAGTGGAGTGCCTTTAAGGTTGGAAATTGCTTATGGGACAGATGAAAATTGTATATAGTTCTCCGGATGACTTCCTGATCAAAATCGTCTACTGCTGATGACGGACAAGTACGTAACTTTTTATTTCTCGGGGAGGTGAATTTCTTTGTTGATGCGAATTTCTCACTATTGCTCTCAGACACAATGTTATAAACAGTAGAGAGACAAACACCTGTAGCTTTTTCAACTAACTGGGCAGCCGTGTAAGGGTAATTTGATTTTTTCTTCAGTTCAAGTTCTAAATATTTATAATAGTTAAAAATTATTTGCTTGCTCTGACTCTCAATCGGCCCAAAATTACTCACTGCCATATTTTTGAAAATTATGTAACTTACACTTAGTAGTACGGGCTGACACAATTTAATTCTGATAATTGTGAGAATACAATAAAATCAGACGTAAAAATATATGCACAAAGTAAATAATATTCACAATTTGACACTGACATTATTTTGGTATTTACTTCTTCAATATATAACAAACCTCTTTTTATACTGATAGTACGAGAAAATATAAAATTCAAATATAGAATGCCTGTAAACATACAATACTACTACATATGCAATTCCATGCTCTCGTTAATTTATCTATAAGTACTCGTTTAAACTTGCCGGCCGTTTATTGCAACCGCATTAACTTGGGGCAATAGTTTTCAGTTATTGAGCTGAGAAACAATGAGAGTGACAAAAATAAAACAAATTATATGGAACATGTTTATAGAATATTCGTACTCGTATGTTCATCCTCACGAGTGAGTGTATCGCAACCAGTTTGCTTTAACATCGTTCGGTAGCTCGGCTCAGGATGACTTCGTCCTCAATCCGATTTCGTCACCTTCTTAAATCGTCCACATTGCCATTTCGTCAGGCTGCAATTCCTAAATCGTCACCTTCCTAACTCGTCCATTTTCTGATATCGTCAATACCCCATTTTGTTTACATTCCTATTTTGACTACAGTGCCAACTCGTCCAGTTTCTTTTATCGACCTCAGTACTCCTTGGTCTCGTCCGCATTCCTTTATCAACTGTGCTACGATAAACGATAAGGTAAAGTCTATTAAAAGGCGGTACTTATTTGAAAAAGTTTACCATGTCCTTTGTCTATTAAAATCATAGCAGTCAGTCGAAGTCACAACTTTGTTTAGGTACACTTTAATATATGCAATTGTCTCAATCAATGAAAGTGTAAACTTAATTATGACTTCGACTATACAGTTAAGGGCTTAAATATATATACGTGTGTTCAATATTTTTAATATATAGTTTACGAGTTGGCATTATGATCGAAATATGAATGTTGACGAGTTGTCACTGTAGACTAATTAGGAATGTTGACGAATTGGCTCTATTTTCTAATTACGAATGTAAACGAGTTGGTACAGTGGCCCACGTAAGAAAGTGGACGAGATAGGTAAGTAACGATATAGGAATGCTGGCGAATCGGAACAGTAGACCATATGCGAATGAGAACGACTTAAGAAGGTGACGAAATTGAAGTAATGATCCTGATACACTCGCTCGTTGAAGTGGCGCCTATTGTTCACATATTTACTATTCTAAGTATTTGTTTTAAATAGCTATAGAAATTGTTAAACGTGTATTTGTCTTGATATTTTTGTTTTTTAGGGTACAAATTGAGTTTATTGTGATATTGATGATATAATATACTTATTGAGTTAAATTGCGTTGATTTTATAAACTGTTAATATAATCACGTTCTAAAATTAACCATTGAACCATGTATAGGCCATGTACAGGCGGACTAAAGTGATGCATTTAGTCTTTAGGGACTAAAGTATTTTTTTCCAAATCAAATGCCGAGGTGGTGGTGCGCCACAAACAGCTGGTTTACTATTATTTTACCGAAAAACAATTCACAAAGAAATATATTCATAAACATAATTTAGTGACCTGCGTTTTTCTCCGAAACTGTAAATATTTCAGGATTTTTATAAAACTATCCTAACCTAACCTATAGGGTTCTTTCTACACGATGGACCTGGAATAAATCTCGAAATATTTGCTGTTTCGAACAAAAGTGGTGTGTCAACAGATAATGTTGCGTTTGTGAAATAAATCAGTTTCTGAAAGGTTTCTTGGTGAAATGACAGGATACCCATAATGCCATTTAAATATAAAATAAGTACGACATAGTGAAAGACTGAAATAAGTAATGCTTGAGAGTGAACTTACTAAAAGTCCCCACTTCTAGGAGGTGAGCCGGGGGGAGGGAGGGGACTAAACAGATGGCATTTTTAGGTTTTTCACTTATATCTGGAAAATGGTGAGAAGTAGAGAAAAAAAACAAATAACAGATGAAACCTTATAAAATTATCTACAACTATTGTTCAACACACTTTTTCATATTCATAACCATTTTTGAGCTATGTCCTTTGAGAAAATCAATATATTTGAATACCTCACGTTACTCACCAAACATTCCTTTATAAAATTTTACCTGTTTATCTGAGAATTAATTTTTGGAAAATAAATCTTAGATAATTCAAGTCTTTAAGAATATACATATATCTACATATATCACTTAATCACCAACCGGTCAACAGCTACGCCAGTTAAGCCTTTTCGTAAAAATTCGCCGGAAAAATATTTGTACTGGTTAAGCGTTAAGCGGTAAAACAAGCTCTAAAACTGGGCAAGAGCATATTGGACCATGCTCAGTGTAGGGTTCCGAAGCTCTTTAAGTACTACAAACATAAAAATCAACAAGTAATTACTAATTTTCTATGTAAAGTCAATTGGTGCCGTCATAGATGATTTTAATAGGTATAAACACTTTAATCGCCTGTATATCAAGAACCAATGATGTCGACTTAGTCGTGATAGTTGTCCTTTAAAATTCTTTATTTATTTATTTAATAGGCATAGTTACAAGTTATAAACTTAACATTAGCACAAATATGTGGAGTGACAAATATTTTCCCAGTCCTCAGCAGTAATAGTATTCATTCGTTCAGTTGCTAAACTCATAATGCCTTGCATGTTTAAAGAAACGTATCTTTTCGCTACATATCCTTTTACCATGGACCAAATATTTTCGATCGGATTGAATTCCGGGTGATACGGTGGCAATCGTAAAACGGAGTGGCCTTGTTCTTTTAAAATTGCATCTATGTGGTACTCACGAAACCGCTCTTTATTTTGTTTAATTAAATCATACAAACTGGTTTTGTATAGCAACGGGCTATATGAAGTGTTGTGTTCTGTCAATCAATCCATCATTTGACGTTGGAGCACGATTCAAAAGTTTGTTGTGATAGGACGCATTATCTACGATAAGTACGCTATTCGGTTTAAGGTTCGGTATTAATTTTTCTTTTTTTTTACACCAAATTCTGTTCCATCGGTCCAAGCCTCTCCGGACACATGTGAAGTGTGGATGTAGGTTTCATCAGTATAAACTAGTGGTCTATCTTTAGACCGATATTCCGCAATTTTAGTAAGGTAACTTATTCTTAGCAGTCGTATGTTGTGTCTTTCAATTCATATTTTTCGGTTGTCCGCGGTCTTTTTCCATTTAAATCCTAATTTTTGTGTTTGTTTTCGTAAGGTGGAAATGCCAAATTTGTAATCTATATCGGATTTTAACACAGAGTGGAGTGCCTTTAAGGTTGGAAATTGCTTATGGGACAGATGAAAATTGTAAATAGTTCTCCGGATGACTTCCTGATCAAAATCGTCTACTGCTGATGACGGACAAGTACGTAACTTTTTATTTCTCGGGGAGGTGAATTTCTTTGTTGATGCGAATTTCTTACTATTGCTCTCAGACACAATGTTATAAACAGTAGAGAGACAAACACCTGTAGCTTTTTCAACTAACTGGGCAGCCGTGTAAGGAGAATTAAAATTTTTCTTCAGTTCAAGTTCAAAATCAGTCAATCAGTTCAGTTCAATATTTATAACAGTTAAAAATAATTTGCTTACTTTGACTCTCAATCGGCCCAAAATTACTCACTGCCATATTTTTTGAAACCTTTACTTAGTCTTACGGGCTGACACAAAATTATTCCTATAATTGGTAGAATACAATAAAATTAGACGTAAAAATATATGCACAACGTAAATAATATTCTCAATTTGACACTGACATTATTTTGGTATTTACTTCTTCAATATATAACAAACCTCTTTTTATGCTGATAGTTCTAGAAAATACAAAATTCAAATATAGAATGCCTGTAAACATACAATACTACTACATATGCAACTCTATGCTCTCGTTAATTTATTTAACTATACGGTCTTAGTTATTTAGATTTGGCGAAATCATTAGGACACCAGAAATTTTAAAAAATGAGAAGTTTGGAATAATATCTCGTTTTAGTGGATAATGAAGAGGATGAGGAAATTCACTGAAGAACCTTTGTTTACCGACAGATGAGTGGGATGCTATCGTGAATTATATCGTCGTATCAAAGCTGGACTCTGAAACACATAAACAATGAGAAGAAAGTATTAGCAGAGATAGTGCTGAGGACTTACATGGTTTTAAAAAGCTGAAGGCGTTCTTGGAGACCCGGTTTCGCACGTTGGAGATGGTAGAACCTGCAAATAAAACAAACAAACCTGTTAAATCGAAGACGTCCCACGTCACTGCTGTCAGCCAGGATGTACACTGCTCCTTCTGCAAAGAAAAACATTACATATTTTATTGTAAACAATTTGCTAAACAATCAATCGAAGAAATTACGACTTTATTCAGAAAAATAATTTGTGCTTCAATTGTCTAACTCCTAATCATTCCGCTTTTAAATGCCGACAGAAGTCAACATGCCATATCTGCAAAAGAAAACATCACTCCTTATTACATCGAGATATTAAACAAGCAGGCAAAGAAAGACAAGGTACCGAAGAAATTACAACAAACTAGCAAGAGGAAATAGTAGAAAAGATAAGAGCGCATGTGGAGAAATGTTCCGTCAAAACATTCTGTTGGCAACAGCACTGGTGGACGTAACATCAAACTCAGGACAATCACACGTCTTCCGTGCTCTGATCGACCAAGGCTCCGAGGCATCGTTCGTGACTGCGCGAGTGGTCGAGTTATTGGGTTTGAAGAGAGCCCAAATCAGCGGCGTCGTCTCGGGTGTTGGTGACGGTAACAAAGTTTATATTAATCACTTAGTAGGATTACATGTTAAGTCGAGGCATGGATGTAATTTCTCTTTGGATGTAAATGCTTGCGTGTTAAAATCGTTGACTCGTAAGTTACCAGCAAGGGAAATTCGCCTTCGAAAACTGACCTCAACTTAAAAATATGAAGTTAGCTGATCCCACTTTTAACATACCGGGCAGAATCGATATTCTTCTCGGGGCGGATGTGTTTGGTAAAATCATAGACTCATTTTTATTGAGAGGACCAGGCGATGTCATTGCTCAATATACACACTTGGGGTGGATATTATCAGGGGATATTAATACAACTCTTACTAACGTGCTACATATAACCAGTTTACATGTTAGCAGAATTGTGTAAGAAGATAACAACCTTTTGAGAAGATTCTGGGAGATAGAAACAGAATTATACACAAATAAGAAAGTATGGACTAAAGAAGAGGAGAAGTGTAAAGAAAGCTACATAAACACAACCACAAGAGACACAACAGGAAGATATATAGTCCACTTACCTTTGAAACAAAGCCTAGAAGAAACGAGTAAGGCGTGCGGTGAAACTAAAACTCAAGCTATCACAAGAGTACTTGAAGATGGGTCACATGAAGAAGGCTGAAGATGAAAATGTAGGTAAAGCGATTTACTTACCGCATCATGCTGTTGTAAGAGAAGATAAAGATACGACTAAGGTACGAGTGGTTTTCGACGATCGAAGGATCCAACGGTTTTTCCTTAAATGACGTCATGCTGGTCGGCCCTGCAATACAACCCGATTTGCGAGTCCTCATCACCCGATGGAGGTCACACAGAATCTGTGTTGTTGGCGATATTGTAAAAATGTATCGTCAAGTTAGAATGACCGATCAACACACCGATTTACATCGCATAGTATGGCGGGACAATCCTTCTGAAAGATTAGCAAGTTATAAACTACTTACCGTAACATTTGGAACGGCGGCAGCACCATACCTTGCGGTACGAACTTTGACGCAACTGGCTGATGATGAAGTTGATAAGTATCCTCGTGGAGCAGCCATTGTTAAGAATTCATTTTACATGGACGATTTGATGACCGGTCATGAAGAAATATCAGAAATAAAAGGTATCTGTGATGAGGTAAAGAAACCTTTGAGAGCAGGCGGTTTTGAAATGCAAAAGTGGTCCAGTAACTCTGAGGAATTGATAAACTTTCTACAAGAAGGCAAGAAAGTCCCTGAATCTGCGGATAGAATAGATATTAAGATGGACAAGGAGATACAGATTCTAGGATTAACATGGAACAGGAAAGATGACACTTTTAAAGTAACAGTAAACTTACCAGATACCAGGTTCCCTGTAACAAAAAGAGAGTCATATTGTCTGATGTCGCCAGTCTTTTTGACCCTTTCGGATGGCTAGGACCAGTAGTAATCACAGCCAAGATTATGATACAGGAACTGTGGCTCTGCAGTCTCAGTTGGGATGATGAACTGCCATCAGAATTAATTAATGAATGGCTCAGTTACAGAGAAGATCACTTAGGTTATAATCAATCATGTATGATCTTGTTTACCTAAGTTTATATCCTTTGTTAAAATCCTTTGGAAGACTAACCTCTTAATAGAATACCCCACTATAAGAATAACCTCAGATCAAACAAGGGAGATATGTTATGGGAGCGTGGTTCGTGACGCCTCGATATGGTCAAAATGGACACATCGGTTCAAAACGCATCAAACGCTGTCACAGTCTCCGACCGATCGCTGTCAATACACGAACTCCCATTTACATGTTAAAATTACTGTTATTAGCGTAAAAGACTGCAACATTCGAAGAACAAACGTTAATTTCAAAACAAGCGGCATAACATACAACCGGTAAATTAAATTTTTAAGCATTATTTATATTTAAAAATTAATGTTAATGTTTGTTTGGATTTTCGAGCGTAAGGATGCGTATGTGATTTTTATCGACTATCGACAAATGTCTTGTTCGTTCTACAGCGATCAATAGAATAAAACGCATAAAACACAAGGCAATAACTTTGTAATTTTTTTACGCTACAAGATATTAGATTTCCGTTTTAACGAGCTAGTATTATTATACATTTTACACTGTAAGTAAGCAATATACTGAATGGCCTACGTAAATAGGTACTTACTAAAATCGGAATTCGGTTCAAGCGTATTGCAGATTTAATAAATTCATTCATTAGATTTAAATAATCACAGAATAATAATAAATAAATAATTAATCACAGAACAATGTCACACAAATTGACCTAGTCCCAAACTAAGCTCTAGGCTTGTACTATGGGTACTAGACAACGATAAACTTACTTATATAGAGAATTATATACTTAAATACATAGAAAATATCCAAGACTCAGGAACAAATACTCGTGCTCACCACACAAATATCTGCCCTTACCGGGATTTAAACCCAGGACCCCTAGCTTCGAAGGCAGGGTCACTCCCATCTAGGCTAGCGTGTCGTCAAAATATGTCTATCTATCCGTCTGTACATCACAATTATAACATCGAAGTCATTTTTAAAATAAATAGAGCATGTTTATTTTATTTGCTTTCGTTGTGTAGCATTAAATATTATAAAGGGTTAATTTAACATACAGTTAAGAAGCCGTCTTAGATTTTAAACCATTGTAAAACTAGTCTATAATTGTTCTTTTAAGTTTCTTGTACTTGTTTCTTGTTCTTGTGGGATGGAGATTTAATTTATTATTTTGAACGATTGAGTTTAAAGTAAGACGTATTCTGAATATCTTAGAAAACCTCAGGTACCTGTTACCTACCTATTACGGTTAAAAAGATACCGCCATGATGTGAGCTTATTGAATCGTTTAGGAACGGGCACCGCTGCTAGTTAATGACGTCGTAATCCGTGAGCGCTGGTCGCCCGGAGTCTCACGCCCCTTACGATGTTTAAAATTAAATATCTCGAAAACTAAACGTATCTAAACTATCTGTACTTACACATTTTTTGTTTCTAAGAAAGTATACATGAGCCGAATTCCTCAAATTGTTGACATTCTTCATTGTGTTTGTTACCAATGTAGATAGGGAGTATCATTGAAGGTGTTAATAATTTCACCAACCACTATAATAATTATGGAGAAAGAAAAACATTATTATAGATTTCCTACTAAATCTAAAATTAAATAAAAATGTATAAAAGCTACGGGTCTCAACCCGTCACTGTAAGACATAAAGAGACAACAACAGGTTGTTCTTGGGATTCGAACATAACAAATAGTCTATAGACAACATTTTCGAAACGAAGATTGCAAGATCGCCTCGGTGGAGGTTGTATGCCTAGCTTGCCCTCCACCGTGCACTGCAACGGCAAGGACACCATCATAAAAATATGGGAATATGTATCTGGCTGTTAAAAAGAAAAAACAAGGAAGAAAAGTGTCACTTTAGCCCTAGGTAGGTATAGTAATTAATGTAAAAGTTTAAATAATGTAATCATATCACCTAATAGTAAAATAAAAATGATAATTTTGTCTGAGAATCGTATATTATTAATGTATCAACCAAAATATTACATTAGTTATCGAAATATTTTGAAATAGGCATGGTGACATTCTTACTTGAGTAACAGACAAATGACGCACGCAGCTTGAAAAAAAGTTCAATTGACGTCGCTGTAATCGTAGTTCTTAAGTTGTTAGACTTAGGTCTTCCGTCTCGACGCCTTCTAGCGCTGAATCCTAGTCAAGATTATACTCGTCGCTAGATGGCAGCTAAGTAAACCAGTAAGCGCTACCTTACGTTGTGTAGCTGAACTACGATGGAATAAAAACGACCATTCAGCATTTCTCGACCTTGCCAAATCAACATAAAGCTAAATTTTGTCCAACTATGAAAATTATATTATGACGTTTTTATTTCGTAAACTGTAATTAATTATGAGACAGTTGTTTTGTAGTAGGTAGTGCAAAGAGCTTAAGTGTAAATCGCACACATTTTTAAAAGTGGCGACACGGGGTCACGATCGAATTTGCGCTCATGACATATCTCCCTTGTTTCTATGATCTGAGGAATAACCTCTTGGAACGAAATATAAGACTTAAGTTATTTGTTAAACTAACCATTCACTATAAGGGAAACCTTAACAGCTAAAGCACAGATAACTCTTATAAATAGCGCTTCAAAAAGCATATCGAACGGCTTCTCTAAGTAAAAGACTTATAAAACCCATTCGAAACCCCTTGAATGGGAGAGTGGATTTTAAAAGCAAATCGAACGGCTTTTATTGATACGGCTTTTTTAAGTAAAACTCTTATAAAAACCCATTCGAAACCCCTTGAATGGGATAGCGAACCTGGTTTTAGTAGAGCTCATTTGGAGCATATTGTGTCATGTAAGTACCCTGGCCGAAAATTATTTCAGAAATTTTTACTGGTATCGTACATTATTAGAATTATAACGAATCAGCGTTTTTTTATAACCCATGTTCCCGTTTTAATACTCAACTTTTTAAGTAATCACTTAAAGTTTTTTTCTTTATAGTAGGTGTTCCCAGTGTTGGTTTTTCGCTGAGGGTGTAAAAAGTCTAATGCTGCGAGCGTGACACAAAGCTTTTTTTAAAATATATTTTCACCTTAGCACCAGGACTAGACCCGGGGGCAAAATTTAATTTTGCTCCGACCGTGAGGCATAGCTACCTCTTAATTTTTTGTCTAAATATAAGGTGATCGTGGTGTCTGACCCCGCAGGGCGGCTGGGTGGCAAATATACATGTCGTTTAATTTTTTACCATGTTTTCTTTTTTACCTTAAGGTAATGTCCTCGCTGCTGAGGTGAAAACTTGTGTGTGCAACACGAGACCAAAGTTATTTGCATCTCGTGTATTTGAATCCCTCGCTGCACTCAGTATTTTAACCTAACCTCGCTACGCTCGTGATTCAATTCTAGAATCCTTCGCTTGCTCGGGATTCAAAATCAACACTCGCAGCAAAAAACAACTTTGCTCTCCTGTTGCACAATAGTTATCTGTAAAACAAAAGAGCAAAGTTGTTTTTTTGCTGCGAGTGTTGATTTAGAGTGCAGCGAGGGATTCAAAGACACGAGATGCAACACAAGACCACCAAAGTTATTTAACTTTGGTCTTGTGTCGCACATAGACAATTTCATCTTAAAAGCGAGAAAATATTATAACCTTTATCTACACACAGATCATAAACCCTCTATGATGCGTTCAAAAACCGCAACGCAAATTACTTACGACTAGCATAAAGATAAACTGTTTTGTTAGAACCAGACGTAGGAATCCACGGGGCAAAATTTTATGACAGGTAAGGAGTTCCCATATCGATAAACAATTATCGGTGCTTGTTCCATATACTAGTGATCGCTCCAAGTTTTCTTGGGTTTGGTTTTTAATGGGACTGCATCCTTTCCTTATTTTTTGCCTGTTAGTGCAAAATGTGGTTACAGAAATATCAGTAAGTCTTTAGAGTTGTTAGTATTTTTGTAGCTCTGCCTACCCCACTCTGGGAATGACGGCGTGATGTTATGTATGTATGTATGTATGCATTCCCCTACCAGTGTCATATGGTTTTAGGTTAATACAACTAAGTAAGTATCTATTCCTACTAACAAAATTATGTGTCAATTATGTTACATGAATTAAATAAATAATAATAAGTGAAACAAAATAATAACGTAATTCTCTTCTAAGTTAATTTTTGAAACTTTACTCTTCATCATTGTTTTTCTTCTTTACTGTCCCATTATTCTTCAAGTTTTGTTACATAGTTAATGTCTAAATAGGTAAACTACTTTTATCTAATTATCTAAAGCGGTTTGGTATAGAGATAATATTAACTATTCCATAGTGCAATTTTACACCCAAGCGATTATTTAAAATTTGCTTTGTGTGAACTTCATAGTCGTCTTCAGAACAATACTTAGAAAAAAAGCGGCCAAGTGCGAGTCGGACTCGCCCATGAAGGGTTCCGTAGCAGCAAGTAACATAATATAAAAGTTCGTTGTAGCTTTGATCAATGTTTTTATGACGTATTAAAAAAAAAACTACTTACTAGATCTCGTTCAAACCAATTTTCGGTGGAAGTTTGCATGGTAATGTACATCATATATTATTTTTACATTTATCATTCCCTTATTTTAGAAGTTACGGGGGGGGGGGGGGGACACATTTTTCCACTTTGGAAGCGTCTCTCGCGCAAACTATTCAGTTTAGAAAAAAATTATAATAGAAACCTCAATATCATTTTTAAATACCTATCCATAGATACCCCACACGTATGAGTTTGATGAAAAAAAAATTTTTGAGTTTCAGTTCTAAGTATGGGGAACCCCAAAAATTTATTGTTTTTTTTCTATTTTTGTATGAAAATCTTAATGCGGTTCACCGAATACATCTACTTACCAAGTTTCCACAGTATAGCTCTTATAGTTACGGAATAAAGTGGCTGTGACATACGGACGGACAGACGGACAGACATGACGAATCTATAAGGGTTCCGTTTTTTGCCATTTGGCTACGGAACCCTAAAAATACACACAATTCTGGGAGCGATCACTAGTAGGAATAAGTATCGATAATTGAGTTTATCGATATGGGAAATCCTTACCCGTCTTAAAACTTTGCGCCGTGGATTCCTACGTCTGGTTAGTACCAATTTCTTCTTTGTGAAAATGTTATTAATATTAACATCATAATTCAATTCAGATTTCGAACATCTTTGAAGAACAAAGCAATTTTACTTGACCTTGATTCTAATATCATATCACTTGAGATGTCATTATTCATTATTCGAAATGAAATGTCAATTATAGCCTGACAAGTTCCTATTTAGCCCTGATGTAGTGTCGCAATTATACGTGTACGTCATGAATAGTCGGGACAGTGAGTATTGGCATCGTGCAAGAACGAGTGAGATATACAATTTAGTACTTGTAGATTGTGAAACTATGTTTTCATGTAATCGGAAGAGCATGTCTAGTTGATAATTAAATATGAATAATTACCTATCCGTCAAAATCCGATTCTAAATATTCGACATCCATATATTCATCAGATTCTGGCTCCGATGTATTTTCACTTTCGTCCGTTGAAGAGTCACTTTCAGGACCACCAACCTCGATTATAAATCTTTCGGTCTGTGATTCGATTATAGGACCTTTTGTCCTATATCCGTCTTCTATTTTTTTTACGTGTTCGCAGCATTTACTCCAATTTTCTATAGTCACTTCCTAAGTAATAACGAAGTGTAAAAGTAAGCTATATTTTTAACTGTTCAATAAAATTCATTGATAAATGTAAATACCTGAAAACTATCTTCAACGAGCTTTAGGAAGGCATCATTCGTGATGGAAACATTTTTAGTTGCCACTTTTGCTTTCATGATGCCCCAAATCATCTCGATGGGATTTAAATCACAGTGATAGGGCGGTAACCTTATCACCTTGTGACCATGATTTGAGAGAATCGTATCTATTTCGTATACTGGCTCGGGTTTATGACGTCTCAAAATTGTGACCAATATATCTTTAGATGCATTTTGGGGAAATGAGATGTTATTTAAACGAAGCCACTCAGCAATGACGTATTTTCTAACGCCAGATGTTGGAGCTTTGTTAATTTGGAAAGAATGGTACCGGGCATTATCCATTATAACACACGTGGGTTCACTGAGATTGGGAATTAATCTCTGCAAAACCCATTTCTTAAAATTGTTCCTGTTCATGGAGTCATGATAATCGGCTTTCTTTTCCTTATCATTATATATTAGGAGTGCATTGGGAACAAATCCCGATGGTCCGCCGGCATATATCGTTTGCCGGTTGAAACGGATTTCGACACACCGGGTTCATTTTCGCTTTGCCAGCATTTTGCGTGGTTAAGAGAAGTATGGATGTAAGTCTCATCTAAATAAACAAGAGGTATATTTTTGTCACTTGCTTCTTTTATTTCGTCTAAATAACTTTCCCGCCAAACCACAATATCCGAACGCTCCTTCAATATGTACCGTTGGTTTCTGCACTTTTTGTATTTGAACCCCATACTATGCAATAGCAATCGCAAGTACTCCCTACTACCGGTAAAATCAATATCTTTTTTCAATTCGGTAAGCAGACTTTTGAGTTGGTACTTGCTTTCGCACAGCATAGAATTCATGAATTTTGTGCCTTATGGCACATTTGTCGAAGTCGTCTATTTGTATTCTTTTTTTTGGTTGTTTTTTTTTTGGTACCGATGGCAATGGCGGTAACGGCTCATTCTTTTTGTATATATTCTTAATTGTAGCACTACAGACGCCTTGAATGAGAAAAAAAAAAAAAAATTAATATACATATTTAGTACCAAGCTAACCAATTCATGACAATCGCACTATGAATATCATACCCGTCATGTCAACAACTAATTTCAAAACATTGTTTATTGGAATGCTGCTGAATCCTTCGTCCTTTTTCTGCCGCAACCATTTGAATGTATTTATAATAATGTTTTTTGCATCGGGGTGAAATTTCTTGGGCATTTTGATTTTAAAATTGATTTGTTTACATCGGTGACATTCAATGACTTCCAATGTCCGTTGTCAAAAAAAAACGTTGCCATTTAAATAAATTTGTTCCACTGAAAATCCGCAACATGGCGAGGGCTAAAAAGGAACTTGTCAGGCTTTACATAAAATTTTGAGAAATCTCGCTTGTTACTTGCAATGATGAAGGAAGAGAATGGATATGACATACCTACAGAATAAACGTGAATAAACCACCATTGCAAACATAAAATGGCGGATGGTCAGATGTTTAAGTGCCGCCCCGATCCGATAGTAATAATAAAGTTATCGATAAACCAACTATATAGGTGGGAGGTACTCAACGCTTCCACCGCGCGTTAAAGCGCGTTAGTGTCAACCTATAGTAGTTTATGCAACAGTTGTATAAGAGAGGTCAAAAAAGACGAGTGGTGTGGTTACGAGTTACGATGTGAGCCTCAGGCGAACATCGTAAAGCAAGACGCCACGAGTATTTTTTGACTTAGTTATAGACCGTTGCATACAATACTTTTTCTACGACTAAGTTTCAAATAAAATGCAAAATTAAATTAACAAAATTTTATTAATATACCTAGGTTAGAAGAATACGAACGAACGAAGCACAGAACAACAAACGAGCGGGAAACATTCGAAAACGACAAAATATGTCTCTATGGTTAACTTTGTTTTTAAATTGATGTGCACTTGCCAGGTTTTATAATTTAAAAAAAAAAGTTGCACAATCGATTTAACTTGTGAAATAGGGACTAAAAAACACCTAATCATTTGAGAAATTAATTCTCTTACCTGATTGGTCGATTTTAATATAGCTCATTCTGGTTGGTTGGTACCATGTTTTTTTTAAAGAGTTAAATTAGTAAAAGAGTTTACATACCAAAAAGAACCTAACGTTCCGATTGACAGTCAATGTGTATTGTGATTGGTGGATTAATTTGATGATGTATTTTGATTGGTCAAATTAACCTAGGTGTAAGCTTTAGCAGCTAGGCATGTCGTTTTGGCTCAAAAAAGCACAAGTGCTGTTAAGGGGAATAGACAAGATAGACTTTTCTACGGAATGTTCTGCGGACATATTATCTATATTCTTATATTAGTGTTCTTGACGATATAAATGACAGATAAAAGTACAGGAGTAGGAAAACTTCTTTATTTGATAAATTTGAACCGATGATGAAGACTAGATATGAAGTTTTTCACGTGTTCAGTAGGTAAATATAATTCGAGTGATTTAATATAAATAAAAGTACAAAGCAACAAAGTATAATTTCTTCCTTATTTATTCCTTTCATAAAAAAGACTCATTAAGTTCTCTTAATGATAGAATACAAGAATCATAAAAAGCAACAAAAATATTAACAATAATTATTTACTTTTGTTTTTATTCAAAACAGTGCCACAGCGTGAGAGTGCCAATAATCTTAAATAATCGTGTATTACCAGTCTTTAAAACCTGCATTTTTTTACTAGTGGGTCATACACACTCTTAAAAACAAAAGTTGTCTCTCCTGTGGTCAATAGTTAAAAGCTTGTGTGCATATATGTTATGTTTTTATATGATAGATCTAAAGCAGTCCTGACGGCGTTTTTTACGGTAATGGGCTTAGCCAGAAAATTAGGCCTTAAAAACGTTAACTTTCGGTGTGTCCACAGGAAAGACGGTAACCTAAATCTGTATATGAACCAAATATGACTTGTATATTATCAGACCGTATCAAATATCCGCTCTTACCGGGATTTGAACCGAGGACCGCTGGCTTAGTAGGCAGGGTCACTATCAACTAGGCTAACGTGTCGTCAAGTAAACAAATAAAAATATTTGGTGCTGTCTTAGATGATTTTTAGTAGGTCTCTAAACTCGAAACTTTAGTCATTCATTACTCATTCCGGAATAATATTATTTTACTGAAATAATTTCGGAATGAAACTTTCTCAGTATACTTTTTCCCAAAATCCTTGAAAATAATAATCTATGATGAAAAAATGGTTCTTTGCTTTCTTTGGCACATTCCATATACGTTCTATATGATACAATTACAAAAAAACATGTTATTTTAACATTAATAATTGTCATGATGAGAAATATCCAAGTTATTTTCGATATTTTAAGAACAACCCTAGCTGTCAAATTCACCGGTTTGCTTACTTTCAAAATATTGTAAATAAAAGTCAAATCGTATTATAATCTTTAACTAATCTTTGTTTATTAATAATAATGTACTACGTAATAATGTAAGTCCCCCAATAATGACAAAACTGACCAATATTTTAACATAAACTTAAACTTACCGGTGAAATGTTCAATATTTCTGGATTTTGCTGTTTCTTGCACCACATCCTAACAAATTACACTTAAGAGACATTACGATGAAGTTTCTCTTTCAATCCATGTGTATCTTTTGGCAATATATAATACGGAAAACAAGATAATAAACATGTTTTAAGTGAATTCGGCACGTTTGACACATCAGATAGGTACTTATGATAAGCTAACGAAACATGGCTGACTAGGCACGTTAAATATTTGTATGAACGTCAAATTATAAATGTAGCCATTATTGCACTGGCTGACGTACTGTCATCTCTTTTTACTCAGGAACATATAATTAAGTAAAAAAGAGATTATTTTTGAGTGTTTGATGTCGGAATGCATAGTATATTCATAACTGATTATTTGTTTATGTCAAAGTGTCATAACCATTCTCTTCCTTTATCATTGATCACTTGATATCTAACGATATGATAGTGGAGCCAGTCTCTAATTTGTCTCTGAATTTAAAAAAAAAGTACGGGTGCCGCCATTTTTGACGTTCTATTTGTCTTGTCGCAAAAAATAGTTTAGTTTGTTTTGTTTTTATAATAATACTAGCGACCCGCCCTCGCTTTGCTCCGGATTAAAGTATTATACATATAAACCTTCCTCTTCAATCACTCTATCTATTAAAAAAAAAATCCGTTGCGTAGTTTTAAAGATTTAAGCATACATAGGGATATAGGGACAGAAAAAGCGACTTTGTTTTATACTATGTAGTGATATGTATGTTTGTAGATAAAGCAGTGTATGTTACTGTACATAATTAGCAGTGGGCGGCTGACGGATGCAAATTACGTCAAAATAATGTCGAACGTTATACGTAATATGGATATGACTAAAATAGTCTATAAAATATAAAATAGTCTCATCTGGCAAAATGTGTGGCGTACACTGGCAGCATACATATTTAGCGAAAAACTGTCGAAAAGCGGCACTGTTAACACGTTTCCACGGAATATTGCATAAAACTAAAAAGTTTATCAAATCAATATTAAAATCATCTTGATTCTGTTTCGTGCAAAATTCTTGACGGCGATGCGTATTAGATTTAACAACATGTCCACAGAGCACTGAACCGCTCGGGTGATGATTCAGTGCTCTGTGAACATGTCTATCAATCACGCTTTTTCGTTTCGCAAATAAACTTACTTGACATTTTGTACAAAAGATCGATCCTTTAGAAATATCGTAAATTAGATCACGTTTATCTATTATCCACTTACGAATTGTGGTTTCCTTTGTCATCTTAAATATGAATATTGAAAACGAAGCAAATTTAATGGACAAGTCTAAGACGTAATAGACATAAACGCTCATCAGTCTCAAGAGGTGATAAAATAATAAGTGGCCAGTATCTTCTTAGTATACAATCTACGTACAATAGAGGATAGCTTATTATGTATTTACTAATAATGTAGATAAAGATAAAAACTGCATAATTTTGTATTCATAAATATTTCTCGAAATTTAATAAAAGTCTTATCCATGTTCTGTTTACGTTCCTATTTTGCATCCGTCAGCCGCCCACTGATAATTAGGCATTAAAACACTCGTGTGATGTTATTATGTAACAGTCACATAAACTACTATAAGGTAAAAAAAACAACATGGTAAAAATAAAACGACATCCCCAGCCGCCCGTGCGCCGCACCACGGTCACCTTTATATTGTGAACAAAAATTTAAAAGCTACTTTGTCTCACGTCCGCAGCAAAATCGAATTTTGCTCACCATCTTTAACAGCAAAACCACCCTTTTTGAGGAGCTGAGGTGAAAAAAACTATTACCTGTGCTTAATTATCTAGTTCTAAAAGTAACAACGATAGGGTACATAAATTCGACATTTTATTTGTCACTTGTTAAAAATATCTTACAATAAATATGTCTTAAATAAAATATTTGACTTATATAAACTTACAGAATATCCTAAAAATAAATATTTCATTAATAAAATAACAACAAGAGCTTCCTAATTTTGCGAAGTTGGTGTGGTAAAAGAATTCGGATCAAGTTCAGTTCCGGAAGTGGTTTTGGTGTTGGAGTTCCGCCGGTCGACCACGCGCCGTGCCCAGGCCAGGTCGTTCGCCGGACGCAGCCGCGAGCGCGGCGCGGAGCTGGCGCTGCTGCCCGATGGACTGCAGCTGCCCGCCGACCACGACCAGCGTGCTGCCGACGACCTCGAACCGCCCTTATTGATCTTTAATTGAGCGATCGATGTCTCTATTTTGGGCGGACTTATCGATCTCGGCAAGTCTGTCGCCTGGCTAAGGTCCGCCTCTTTGTCGGCTTCTTCGTTGCTATATTCGCTATCCGATTCGCAGCACGAAGAGGTCTCCTCTGCATCACTCATGGCCCCGTACATGAAATGCTCGGTGTTTTCGTTAAGGTCGTAAACTTTTTGTGTCATTACAGTACCGGTCGATGGTTTTCTTTGAACTGCGTTTCTTCGTGAATCTTTAATTTTATCATAGCATGCGTCGCTCTGTGGCAACATAGCCGGGAATGATGAATCAATATTGGAATATTCGACTGCTTTTGATACAGACCGTTTTGGTCCCACGCACTGGCACCCTGCATCTGCGTTTCCAAACATGTAATTAAAAAGCATCTGTAAAAAGCATATCACCATCGCAGCTAAAGCGATAAGTGATACACAAATTAAAGGTGACCAATCGGCATCTACGTTAAGGTAGGACTGAGATAATACTTTCCACGGCTGCCATATGTTCATGATGGGGTTTGGTTGAAAATCAAAAAGATTACGCCTTGTCAGTCCTTTGCCGTAATTTTGTACAGCTGCGGCTACTCTGAGGACTCCACCATAAGCTGTGTAAAGCTTTTCATTAGCTAAATGAGGAGCCACGTCTCTTTTCATCCAATGCCATAAATCATTATTAAAATTGACAAAAGCTGAGTGACGACAGCTGTCCGGAGACTTACGTAAAATACAACGAGAAGCTGAAGTGTAATATTTCAGAATCATATTTTCTGATTTTGGCGAAAACAAATTAAGTAATCCGCCGTGTTTAAGAGGAAGCACAATCGCTGAGGGATTAGATGAGTCGTCAACTGCAGGAGTCGGTAATTGTATACATGCGTTCGAATTTCTCTTAACGACTAAACAGCTACATGGATCGAAGTGTCTTCCCGGTCCTATCATGATTCTTACAACAGTCAAATTATTTAATTCGGGCAATTTAGTTGGCATTTTCCAACCTAGACCTTGTGTATTAAGAATCATCTTGAGTTCGTCATAAAAATCATGTAACTCTCTAACTTGTTTGTAAGGCACATACCCTGCATAATACGCAAACCTGGCGGTGGGAAGCAATTCACTTCTTAAATGTCCGCCAATGGTATCTGCTAGAGTGTCTTTAAGTATATTCCCAGTATGTGAATACTCAAGTTTATCCACGGTATGCAACGCTTTTCGGTAATAACGTATTACCTCATTAAGATACCCTTTACTGACTTCTTTAGGTGTTGTATGATGTGGTATAAGCTTATTAAAAATCATACGTGCTCGCAATTTTGCCAAATCTTCTTGACTCCAGCAGTCAGCATTATATTTGCTATAAAACAACGTAGAGCCTGTATTACCTTGCGTCCCACAAATGTTACCTATTTCTACAACGATAACGAGAAAAAATAATACTGTGCCTTGCATTTTAATTTGATTTAGATTTAAAACTAGTAAATATAATCCAAAAAATTGCGCACTTTTTGCTATTTGTACTTCTTCTTCTTTTTTATTAAATGGCGGTCCACATAGTGATTTCGCCAATGTCAAGTGAATAGAGTAAATCAGTAAACAGAATAAATCAAAAGTAAAAGCCGGACATTTTTCGATCTGCCATCTTTCCTCCTCCTATTTGTACTTAGTGCAGAGATGTCAGAGAGAACGATATATTTTTTAGGAACAGATAGCATACTTTTAGTTTGTTAGTTTATGCTGAACTACACATTCTTTTTTTTAAATAGCACGCCATAGATTATCAATTTATTTGTGCAATCACACTGATTGCCCAAACTTTTTGATCGTCTATGGTTATGATTGAAGTTTGCGCAATCATTTTATAAAAGTTTGACAGAGTTGAATTTTGTTTGTGCCATCACGTGTGATTGTGTTGTCTGTAGTAGAGATTGCACAATTTACCGTTTTATTCTTTCTTTTTTAATTAAATTATCAGCGCAATTGGGTTATCCCATAATTTTGTAATGTATAGTGATTCAAAAACCATTTCGAGAAAAAGGGTTGTAGAACCATTCCCTGTTATCAGATTATTTTACAAAATTAATATTAAATAGTTATTTCTAATTTATCATTTGACATTATTTGACCTGTAATTTAGTGACGTCACGATCTTCATTGGTAAGTTGTGTCTAATCTGTGATCAACCATAGTACTGCATATAATGAGTCCGGAATGCAGTAATAAATAAATAATGTATATCGAATTTTGTCTTATTTATTACTGTTTTATTTTAACGCTTATTAAAATTAAGACAATTTTTAACTGTATATAAACATGACAAGGTCAGATCTTTAAAAAAATGGTATGATTAAAATACAAGTCCGTTTTGGAACCTCCGTAGTCTGTGGGTGAAATTGTCAAACTCAACAAACTAAAAATAAAGTTTCGGTTTGTTTGGTGTGCAACATATTACTTCTCGTTTTCTGATTTTCTGCATTTTAACAATATTGCTTCAAATTCTACGGAATCTGACGATCCTGCTACACATATTGACCATCGCCAGATCTTGGATATCGATATTCTTGCTTATAATGACGACCAACGCTGTACATTTATTAAACTTTGTAAGGGCTGATTCCACTAATCTACCCAAAGTGGATATAGTCAGGATATTGACATACTTGGGAGACAGCTCCAATCACAACGTAGCTGAAATACGTGGAGTTAAAGCTCTAATGTAAGTATGATTTAGGTATAAGAATATAACGTTCACTTCTTCTTCTTTTTTATTAAATGGCGGTCCACACAGTGATTTCGCCAATGTCAAGTGAATAGAGTAAATCAGTAAACAGAATAAATCAAAAGTAAAAGCCGGGCATTTTTCAATCGGCCATCTTCCCTCCCCGAAGGTTACCGGAATCTATAACGTTCACAATACCATTAATACTTTAGTTTACCTATATTGACATGACTTGACATTGACATTTTACGTAATCTGACAGAAATGCGTACTCTCAAACGAATTCAATAGTTTTAAAGCATTTCTCAAACAAACCAGCTTGTAGTGACGTAATTAAAACATTTTCTTTAAAAATTAAAATAAATTAATATATTGATTTAAATGCAAAAACCGTGAAATTAGTGTCTTCAATTAGTCTATTTTATCGAAAAAAAAAAAAAAAACTAGTGGTATTTTTTTTTGGGATAACCCAATTGCAGCAGCCAAATCCTTGTTCCTCATACATCTTTCATAATATCTCAATGTAGCTGTTTTTCACGTGACGTTGAGCCTGATAGCTCCGTTGTAGTTTTTAATAGATCATGGACCATAGATAATAATGATTGATGATTGACTCAATCAGTTGACACATGTCGGGGCAGAACCTGTTTCAATCAGATTGTACAAAAAGACGATTGCGCAAACATTTTGTAAGTCTGTGGGGGGCCTTCGGCTTTCTTAACTGGAGAAGTGAAAATATTCCATTTAACTTGTACTTATGAAAAAAATAAAGTTAAAAAAGCTGGATTGGACCTATGTTAACATAATATTTTTAATTCCATATTAACTGAGGAACACGCTATTCAAATCCTTAAGGTACGTCCCAGGCACGGTGTGTAAATAAGTATACTCGAGCGATTCATTATATATATAAAATGGTCGTTGCTCGCCGCGACCGCATTCCGCGTGTGACGTTCAAGCAAGTGTAAAAACAAAATGGCCCCTTGCTCGATAATAAACTGTTCAAACTCCACCAAAAATGTTGGAGCTGTAAATTAAGATATTTCCTTTCATCGGTAGTACTCTTTGCCCAAGAATATCTGTTAGAATTTGTAAAACGATTTATTTTGCTGCTCAGTATTAATTTCATATAAACAGCAGCGGGCGACTCTGTGTTTAATGCTACCCTTCCACTGCGGCTTTAATTAGACGCGCCAGACTTGGCATGCATTGAAAACCAGCAAAGAAAATAAATTAATCCTGACTGTCGAGCACCTGTCGAGACTTGTTCAAGGTTGATTTCTCATTTTCTAAAGAATTTGATAAAGAAAGAGAATGGATCTGACATACCTACAGAAAAAACGTGCCTACCTAAACTACCATAGCAAACAAAATGGCGGACTGTCACATGTTTAAGTGCTGCCCCGATCCGATAGTAATAATAAAGTTATCGATAAACAATATGGGAGGTTCTCAACTCGTCTGTTCTGTACGTTCAGTATTTCGCATGTCCTGTATAAAGATGCAGTAGCAGTGGGATACCTGAAGGGCTTGCAAAACGTCGTCTTGAGCACAACCAGCACGGTGGGCCCTTTCCACCGTATAGGAAAGGAAAGGTCGGAAATGGTCCCATAGAAAAGTTGGAGTGATCTGATGATGGAATCCATGAGTTAAAAAAATTGCGGACATATTTTGCTATTTTCAGCATTTGCATACCAAAAGCTTTAGGCTAGGTTCACATGAACGCGTGGTTGACGCGGCGCGCGGTACAAGATTCTAACAAAGTAGTGCTATCGTATACATGACCGCGCGTGCCGCCCTGCGTCGCAGGCAAGATCTTGACACGAGCTGCCTGTCATATAAACGCTTCGACCGCGCGTTGAAGCGCGTTCGTGTCAACCTAGCTTCTTTATTTCGTAAAGTGTAACCGATGATGATGAAGTATTTAACGGGTTCAGTAGGTAAATATAGTTCGAGTGAGTTAATATAATTGGAAGTACAATGCAACAAAACTATAATTTCTTTCTTAGTTATTCCTTTCGTAAAAAAAGACTCATTAAGTTCTCTTAATGATAAAATACAAGAATCATAAAAAGCAACAAAAATATTCACAATAATTATTTACTTTTGATTTTATTCAAAACAGTGCCACAGCGTGAGAGTGCCAATAATCTTAAATAATCGTATCGTATATTACCAGTCTTTCCCAGGACCGTTGGCTTCATGGGCAGGGTCACTATCAACTAGGTTAACGTGTCGTCAAGTAAACAAATAAAAATATTTGCTGCTGTCTTAGATGATTTTTAGTAGGTATAAAACTTTAGTCATTACTCATTTCGGAATAATATAATTTTATTTAAATAATTTCGGAATGAAACTTTCTTAGTATACTTTTTCCCAAAATCCTTAAAAATAGTAATCCATGACGAAAGATGGTTCTTTGCTTTCTTTGGCATATTCCATATAAGTTCTATATGATACATTTACAAAAAAACATGTTATTTTAACATTAATTGTCATAATGAGAAATTTCCAAGTTATTTTCGATATTTTAAGAACAACCCTAGCTGTCAAATTCTCCGGTTTACTTTCAAAATATTGTAAATAAAAGGCAAATCGTATTATAATCTTGAACTAATCTTGATCTATGGATTAATAATAATGTACTACATATTTAAGTCCCCCAATAATAAGAAAACTGACCAATATATTAACAAAAACTTAAACTTACCGATGACATGTTCAATATTTCTGATTTTTGCTGTTTCTTACACCACATCCTAACAAACTACACTTGAGAGACATTACGATGAAGTCTCTCTTTCAATCCATGTGTAACTTTTGGCAATATATAATACGGGAAACAAGATATTCATATTTTTTTAAGTGAATTCGGCACGGTTGACACATCAGATACTTGATACTTTTGACAAGCTAATTGCACATGGCTGACTTTAAGCACGTTAGGTATTTGTATGAACGTCAAATTATAAATGTTGCCATTATTGCACTGGCTGACGTACTGTCATCTCTTTTTACTTGGGAACATAGAACTAAGTTAAAAAGAGATAACATTATTTTTGAGTGTTCGATGTCGGAATGCATAGTATTTACATAACTGATTATTTATATATGTCAAGTGTCCTATCCATTCTCTCCTTTATCTATGGTCAATGCCGATTAAAATCGATTTTGAACACAGAACAAATAATAATTATTTTTCAAAAGTAAGATGTATCTAGTGTGTCAATGCCGATTAAAATCGATTTTGAACACAGATAAAATTATAATTACTTATTTTTTAACCTACTATTATGTAGCCGAGCGATAATGAAATGGTCAAAATCTAAAATTACTGACGAAAGGATAATAATTTTAGTTCTATCGATAATTTTATTTGGCTCATTAAAGTACCGGCGAATAATCAGTACAGCTTATCCTACTATAGATGTAGTTTTTATTTCACATGTGTGTGTGTGTGTGCTACGTCACCCACTACTGTTTATATGAAATACTTACTGATCAAGAAAGTAAATTGTTTTATAAATAACAACATATCCATCGCGGCGAGCAATGAGGTTTTCTAATCGCCGTTTCGGCACGCGAGGTACATACACTCTTTCCTTCTATCTCGAAATAGTTCTGTGTGATGATAGCTCACTGACACTATTCCGTTGCGATCGATGACACGACAGTTTTGTTTATGTTATGCAAATCACTAAAATACTCGCGTGACGTCAAAGTACCTACGCAAAATGTTACACGCTCGGTTCTCATATACATCGACGAACTTTTTCCTTCTATCTCGATATAGGTAGTTCTGGGTAATATACTACACTGGAGATTGCACCTAGAACATTTTTGTCAAGACAAGTTTAATGATTAGTTATAATATGTTTTATCCCTCTCACTTGCCTCTCACACACTAACTGAAATTACCAGGTTAAAAACAAAAAGTCCCAACCAGAAGTGTCATGGATAGATGAGCCCAAGTTTCTTGGTTGAGCATAGCAAGATTTCACAAGGTTCTACGTTCTTCTCAATTTCTATTGTTGGTTTACCGATTTATCAAGAGTTTTGACAAACTATGTAGGTATAGTTGACGAAATATAATTTGCACCGATTCGTCTTATCGCTTTAATCTTTCGAGTACAATAGGACAAAGGATTAAGCCGTCTTCGATTAAGCTGGCGTTCGTGCGGGAGCGGCGGCAGCGGCGGCTCGCCTCTCGTGGGCAAGCGGGGGGCGGAGGATTGGCTCCGCCGGGAGGCGCCTGCTCACCTCCTCAATCCGGTCGTTGATCATACGACCGAGGCTCAGGAAGAGGTCCCGCTTCATCTCCTGGATGGCCTCGGTCAATTCAACGGTCCCGAATTGAAGAGCAGGAGCCGCCGGAGCAGGAGCCGCCGGGATCTCGCGCTCGCTGAAGGCGGTGCGGAGCGCCTTCAGCTCCGCCGTGTTGAGCGCGAGCTCCTCCCTCATTCGTTTGTTGTCCGCCTTTAATCGGCGGACCTCCTCGCTCTCGGACCGGGCCGCCTCCGCCTCGTCCATGGACCCGAGGATGGTTTGGCAGGCCCGGTACATTTTGCCCTTGATCTCCCCCTTGAGGTTACTCGATACCCTAGCCGCCTCTAGGATATCTTTCGCCGCCATGCGGGCCGCGTCCAGTGGGTCGGCCTCCTGCCGACCCTCAACACACTCCATGCTCACTGGGGAGCGCGAGCCTGAACGGGAGCGTCGGTCGTCACCGGCGCTCGCCTTCCCCCCCCCCTTCGCCCCCTTGGGGCGGAGCTCGGGGAAGTCCCGGCGGTATAAGGCTGCGGCGTCGGCCTCGGCCTCCAAGCCCTCCTCGAACTGAGGCTCAAGCTGATACAGCTTGGCCCTCAGCCTCGCCGCAGCCAACCCGGCGTACGCCCCCTTGGGCATCCCCCTCCGCGCCGTGTTGATTTTTACGGGGACGACTACCTCAACGTCCCCCGTCTCCTCCAACGCCCTCTTTGTGGGCTGAGACACGTCCTCGCCCACCTCTACGAACTCGGAGTCATCCATCTCCGACTCCGAACTGGAGTCGGAAATAATGACCCCCCCCTCGGTGAAACCTCCCTATTTTTTGTAGGTGAGGCCATTGTGGCCCACCCTACCTTCCCCCCGAAAACGGCCGAAATCCGACCGCTGGGACCAAAGTTAACTAGTAACCTAACTAAATTTGGTCAAGCGCGAATAGGATTTCGACTTTACCATACAAAATGGAAAAAAGCGCCTGAATTTTTCTTAATACCAATCTGGGGAAACTTTGTCCCCAGATTTGGCGCACTTCCCGGAGTCGTAGCGCGGTAGGAAAAACACCAAAAGGTGCACCGCGATTGCCCCCTTTTTTCCAAACCAAAAAAATTGGAGAAAGATTAAAGGGTTAAAAGATTTTGATTTTCCAAACTTCGGATGAACCCTTAAGTTGGTAAAAATTTTAACCCTCCCTACCTTGGTACCTTGTACCCTAAATAACTTTTGACCCAGAAGTCAAAAAATTACAAAAACAACCCCACGATTTAAAAAACAAAATATACTACCCCCCCTCAAAATTTAAAACAGCTGCGGAGACCGCAACTAATTTTAAACTTTGGTTAAACTGTAAAAAGTCGGCAAGTGTTTTTGAGAAATTCGAGCAGAAAACTCGATTCTCCCAAAAACAAATTTCTCGAAATTTTTCCAGCAAAACCCACAAAACAAAAGACACCACACGAAGCGGGACCGTTGCCGCTACCCCCGCCCAAAAACTGAGCAAGGTGGGGTGTTGGCAACACCGACTAAATTAAAAAGCAAAAAGGTAAACAAACCCAATATTTTAAGAAAAATAGAGGGTTAAAATTTACCTTTCGGGGAGCCCTCTAGCTCCAGAACTTTCGTTCTGGCTACTAAAGGGAACTACACCACGTTAAATACGGGGATTGCCGCTACCTTCCTACCCCAGAATGGGGTCGGTGCGATATCGGCAACACACAAAACAAAAATTACAAAAGTACACAAAAACCAAGCAACAAAAAACCAACCGCAAAAAGAAAAATCCAGAAAACAAGCCAAGGTCACAAGTCAGGAAGGAATCAAAAGCAGTTATGGGAGCAGAAAAAAATGTTATATCTGAGAGCCGAGAACCACGAAAAACCTTCTACTAACAACCGAGAAACGAACTCTTATATATTATACCTACTATTTTGAAGTTAATAAAAAACCTAAACGAAAGATCGAGCCTTTACGCTCTTTATTTCCCTGTTTGTTAGTAATTGCCATTTTAATATTATAGCAATTAAACAATTTCCGAATAATCACTTGACAATATGGCTGGTCTGTCAAAAAAAACTACCACTTCGACTATATATACATAAATAAAAAAAGTGTATCATTATTGCAATTGTATATTTATTGCAAAGTATACAATACATTATATAAATTCTAGATTAATAACGGCAGACGCTTGAAATATTCACAGAATATTTGGTTGTATATTGACTTCTTAAATAAATAATTTAATTATAATAGAATAATTTAAGGGGGCTCCCATTATCCCATACTGGCAGACACCGGTAGTGTCTAAATTTGAATGAATAATAAATAGTACGGAACCCTTCGTGCGCGACTCGCACTTGGCCTTTTTTTTTTTTAATCTGTATGCTATTTTTGTTTCCGATTACTCAGACAAATGTAAGTATAATGTGCAATGTAAATAAGTATTATGTAGATAAAATAATAAAATATTTAGAGTACTATATTATTGTTTTTCATTGCTATTAAAAACTATTTAAATACTGTGTTCCTTTCCCACGTTTCCATTTATTTTTCTTTTAATAACGTGAACTGTAAGTATGTAGTGTCCTGAATCCAGAAATCAACGTGGTTACCCTAAAGAAAGGTACAAAAACAAAAAAAAAAAAACGGGTTAGGCTCGTAAAACACACTTTCCCGAAATGTGCACTTTTTCAATCAGTCCACTTTTCCAAAACGCACGCTTTCCCGAAATGTGCACTTTTTCAAATAGTGCACTTTATTAAAACGCACGCTTTCCCGAAATGTACACTGTTCCATTTTCCAATCGACGTCAATCAAGTATCTTCTTCTTTTTCTTTTTTAATTAACGGCGGTCCACACAGTGATTTCGCCAATGTCAAGGGAATACAGTAAATCAGTAAACAGAATAAATCAAAATCAAAAGCCGGACATCTTTCAATCGGCCATCTTCCCTCCCCCCAATCAAGTATCGTATATTTAAACTTCTTGATGTAGGTATTGTAAAACGCTATAGAATCCATGCAGCCAATTGTCAAGCGTGGCACTTGGTCCACAGAATAATAACAGAGTAGTTACCAAAAAGTTTATATATGACACTGGAGATTGCATGGCGAATAACGCTGGAAGCCAAGAAAAGTGACCTTAAGTAAGCGACGTTATTTGTCCCTTTCTTTATGATGAAAAGAAAGGGTCAAAATACATAAGCAGCGTCATTCAAGGTTACTTTTCTTGGCTTCAGTTAGTTGTTCGCCGTGCAATTTCCAGTGTCATATAGGTACTCCTAAGCTTCTTGAGTGTTACTAACTTGGTCGAAGCCTGTCCTGTTAACACTACTAAATAGTTCATAGATTAATAACTAAACGCATAGAAGGAACCTTAAAACAAAATCGTCAGATATATTTTTTCTCGAAAATTTCAATAATGAATGTTCAATAAGTTAAAAAAGGAAAGATTATAGTGTCTACTTTTTGCTAAAACTAGCCGTACACACCTAGTCACCAACTCATAGAATAAGAAGTAAAGGCATAAAAGGAGCCTTAAAACAAAAGCACCAGATCTATACTCGTCTCGAAAATTTCAATATGAACGTTCGATAAGTAAAAAAAAAGATTATAATGTCCAGTTCTTGCTATAACTAGCCGTACACACCTAGTCACCATACCTTCTAATCTGTGCTAGTCACCAACTGGTCGACCAACTGGCGACCATTATGTCACCATGGTCGTAATATGGCTCGGTCGAATAGCAGTGGTGTGACAACCTAGTGTGACCACGAGTCCGACCCCAAGAGCATGAGAAGTGATAAAACAGTTATACACACACTAACCGGCGGGCAACCGGTTATCATCCCGGGCATCATTAATAATGAAGAATTAATTATTTTTAAATAAAAACTGTCATTTTTTATTATGTACACCATAAAAGGAAATCTCCCAAAGTCCACTTTCAGAAATAAGGTCAATCATCAATTGGTAAACATTCGTGAAATCCAGACGGGTATAGTGTTTTATTGATAAACCGCACATCACAGGCTGTACACTGAAGAGTCGCGCTCACCAGCAAACCTGAAAAACGGTACACTTTTGAAAGTTGTCACATATAGATGTTTTTTTTTAACGAAGGTTATCTGTAACAAATGTGAAGAGTACTATTGTGTAAGCCGTTTTTACACAATATTTAGTGTTTTACTATATGTATGTAGTTTAGTCCAGTCAATAAAGGAAGCGTAAAGTGCGTGAGCAGGAACCTAAGCAATTCCTTCAGAAATTTGTTCAGGTTGCTTTGGGACAGAACATACTAAAAGTACCCACAGACGACGAGACGACTGTCAATCTACGTTTGGTCGTTCTAAGAAGGCCGATTTGACAGTTACCAAAACCTAGCGTCGAGGAATGAGAAAAAAAAATCGGTTACAAAAAATACCGATTTTCTAAACGTATCGATTTTTATCACTAGGGTTTTGAAATCGATTAATTATAAAGTTGCGTATTATACGTTCATATTATTTCAAAAATATTTTAAATTATTAGATTGAGTTTTAAGGCTAATTGGTCGTCAGGGTTGAGCCTGACGGGAAATCCAAATATTTTGCACTTTTTCATTTATTATGGTTAAATGGTTAAACTTTTACATCAAGTCGAGCTATTGTTTAGCTCTGGGACACATCACATGGCTGTGAAAATGTACAATAAAAATACCTCTTACAATCAAAAATACGACAAGAGTCTATTTTTGAAAGTAAGTTAAGGAGTTTTTTGATTTCAAGGCGTTTTTTTTTTATAATCTGGAAGATGTTTGCGTTTCAAGAGTGAATAAATCTGTTAGGTTTTTATTATAAAATTTCATCTGTTATATTATATTATAATGTAAATGTGATTTTCTAAATAGACATATAAGTATATTATTGTGTCTTGTTGCAGTGCCCTTGCAGGGTTTATTTTGAAGCTACCTACTGTATTTTTAAGACCTCAATGTACAACATAAAGCAATAAATAAATATGCCTATGACCACCTGCGGGAGAATGATACCGTCCCTTATGTAACTGTGTTGTGGTTTTTGGGAATCCAACAACTGATTTCAAAAACGGTCAACAACTGATTTCAAAAACGGTACAGACATAAAGTCGGTACGGTTTCCTACGTTATACATACACAGATGTGGTGCAAAATGATTTCCCGTCGGGAAAACTTGGATCTCAATCGGAATACGATGGCACCCGAACTGTCAAATAATTATTGTATTAAGTGAGTGACATTTTCACATCCATTAATATAAAACTAGGATTCGGTTCGTCGTTGTGTTGGTGTGTGCACGTGCCCGGAGTTATCAGGTTTAAAAATTCTGGTTTCGGTTGCGTACCTATTTATAATAGTAATATTTATTTAGGTGAAGGTGTATTATATTAACTTTAAAACTTAGTTGTATAAAATAATAACATTTCGTTGGTAAAATGAGCGACAAAGATCCCCCCGACAAGGGGGGACCCGAGTCGGCCATTTTTCCTGAGGGTAGTTGTAATATAGCGAATGACTGTACCCTTTTTGTAGATTCTCAGATGGATTCCGATATAATTGAGTCTAATAAAAGAAAGCGCTTATTAGTGCCTGAGAGTACTCCAGACTTGCCAAATATTAAAAAGATTAGGTCTCCAGGCGAGTCAATTCAAAATATGTATGTTTGCCCTGGCTATGGCGCTGACGATCCACCATTATTCTACGCAGCTTTGGACAATGGTCCCTTTGTGGTTCATGTCAGTAAAATAGAAATGCAGCCTACGACGGCCGGACTTACGTTACAAGTATTAAGACTCGCGCAATTTGGACACAAAAATAACGTGAATAATATAGTTGAGGGCTCTATAAAGTCGCTCGGACGTAACAAAATCGCCTTGAGCTTTAAATCAGCTGAAGAGGCTAATAATTTTCATAAACTGGAGTTTTTAAATAAAAACAATTTGGTAGCCTCCATTCCTAGGTACCAAGTGTCTAGGATTGGAGTTATCAAAAATATCCCGTTAGATTGGTCTTTGGAGGAGTTGGTTGCCGGGATCCAGATTCCTGCTGGTCTTGGATACAATGGATGTAAAGTAATAAAAGCCCAGGCGAAGAGCCCGAATGGGTTCCTTCGTTTACGGTAGTCCTTACATTTCATTCACAGAACCTACCAGACAAAATATATGTCTACAATTCATCAATTCCGGTTTCGACGTACGACCTCCCCACAATTCAATGCAGGAAATGCTGCAGATTTGGCCATATAGCTGCCAAATGCAGATCTCGTCCCTGTTGCTACCTTTGTGCTCAACCCCATACAGGCGACTCGTGTAATATTACGGATGACAAAATGAGTTGCGTTCTCTGTTTAGGTCTGCATAAGGCCACAGACGTGAAATGTCCTGAACACGCCAGGCAAAAATCGATTAAAATCGTGATGGCGGACGAAAATATTGGGTACCTAGAGGCTTCCCAACGTTTTCGCCCCGTTAAAACGAGCTATGCAGAAGTATCGCAAAAATTATTTTCGCCTCCCCCTCCTCGTATGGCTGCCCCTCTAGGTTCACCTCCCATTCCGAACTACGTTCAAGAATCCTCTTCGCAAAAATCATACAGAAAAACGGTCACATATGAACGGAAGTCTCATCGTCCTTTAGGTAAGTCGTATGACACTCAGGCTCATAAACGAATAATCGAAAATCCACAGCCTACCCTTCCTAATGGCAGTGCCTTAGGTAATAATTATACCCAGTCCACGCCGAATGATAACTTCCTGGAACACCTAACAGGTTTATTAGTGAACCTTATTCATAAATTTAGTGATAGCTTACCGAACAATGTCATTTCTCAACTGCAAAGTATTGTCCCCCTCATCCCAAACAATGGACCAGAATCTCCTTCAATGGAATGCGCAGAGTTTGAACAATAAAAAATCTGATCTTATATATCTTTTAAATCTATATAAACCAGTTGTTTTTGCCATCTCGGAGACATGGCTGAAACCGGGCTCCAATTTTCGGGTCCCGGGATACGCATGCTTCCGGGATGATAGAAGCGATGGATACGCTGGATGTGCCCTTCTTGTTAACAGATGCTTTGTGTTCTCTTTAATACCCCTCCCTGTTCATAGTTCTGGTATAAATATTATTGCTGCTGTTAAGTATCCGCTTAGTTTATATTGTTTTATATGGTAACATTCAACATAATGTCAGTTGAACTGTCAGTCATATCGTATCCCCCCTTCCGTTTCGAGATCGCGCACGAGCCGCCACGTAAAAGTGTCGGTTATAGTATTTTTAAATGTTTGGTGATTAATTCGTGTCGGTACCACCTCCAATACCTTGGACAGTCAGAAGGACGCTTTGCTGATGCTGATAATCAAGCTGCAGGTAGAACAGGAGCCTCGGTAAGCCTTTAGTACTTAAGCTCGGGGCCTGGAGAGCCTGCACTTGAAAGCAGTAAGGTTTCACTGCTGCACTGCATGAGGTAAGTGTTCTCTTGATTATTCAAGGTATTCAACATTTAATACTTTCGTTTTCGTTTATTTATCGTGTCGTGTCGCATTAAAAAAAAATCATCGTAATACAGTCCATTCATAAACAGCTGCTAAAATATTAAATATCTCTTTTGTATCTGTGTACATTCCTCATCCAACTATAGATTTATTGGCTGAATTTAACTTAATTTTATCGTCTATTCCTTCTCCCTTTGTAATTTTAGGAGATTTTAATTGTAAAAATACTTTATGGGGTTGTCACGTATCTGACTCTAATTCTCTTGCTTTATTAGATATCTTGGATGATTTTCATATATGTGTACTAAACGATGGTTCTGCTACAAGAAGGGTCTCGCCTCTGCAAAATACTAGCGCGTTAGACATCACTTTGGTTTCTGCGAGCTTGGTTACTTCTTTCTCTTGGAAAGTTCTAGGTGCTTCTTTCGGCAGTGATCATTTTCCGATTCTTTCCACTATTTTGAAATATTTTCCTACCCCTTCAATCTCTCCTCCCCTTTTAAAATATAAAGTGGCTCAGGCTGACTGGCCGGAATTCTCCTTTCAATTAGAGGTTAAAGTCAATTCCTTATGTAAAACTAACAATGACAATTTCCTTGAATTGTATTCTAAATTTATTGAAGCCCTCGGAATAGCAGCTGATGCTGCAATTCCGTTAAAGAATACGGCGCGTAGTAAGATCCCTTCCCCTCCGTGGTGGGATTCAGAATGTACAAATATTATTCGAGAACGGAAACTAGCGGAGAAAAGATCCTGTAATAATTTAAATGTGGTAAATTATATTTTATACCAGAAAACTTCTGCAAAATCAAAGAGATTGATCTCAAAAAAAAAGGTTCAAGGATGGTTAAATTTCAGTAAATCTTTGTCGCCATGTTCCCCTTCTACGATGGTCTGGAAAAAAATTAAGGCTTTTCGCCGTAGCCTAACCAACTCTGATACATTATCGAATGATACAGATACTTGGCTAGAAGAGTTTATGGACAGATTATTTCCCCCTCCCGTTCCATCTGAAGATTTTTTCCCTCCTCCAAATTCATCATTCCCTCCTTCTATGGATAGAATGAATGACTTATTTTCATTTCCCGAGCTTTTGTGTGCATTAGATAACCTGAAGGACTCTGCCCCTGGAATTGACGGGATTCCATACTCGTTTGTGGTTAGATCTTCTCGTTCCACTAAAGTTTACTTTTTAGATATTATTAATCATATTTTTGTAAATGGCGTAGTGCCTACTACTTGGAAAACCCAAATTGTTATCCCAATTTTAAAACCTGGAAAGGATCCGAATGATCCTTCATCGTATCGTCCGATCGCTTTATCCTCGGTTCTAGCGAAAATTATGGAACACCTGATTAAAAACCGACTTGAGTGGATTTGGGTTGCTCAAGAAAAGGTTGGAGTCATGGTAATTTGAAAAGGAGAGGGACATTTTATTTCTACCTATCCGTTTCAAGCTGCCATTAACAATTCCATTTACCAATTTTTTTTTCTCGAATCTACCAAAATTTATTGGGTGTAAAGTTACACCATCGTTAGGAGATGCTTGTTGTCTCTGCACATGCACATTGTATGGGGCTGCGTCCGAGGACTGGTATGCAGGCCGACCAATAGGAGTTTTGTGAGGGGCAGCGGGCCCAATATTATTTAAATTAATGGGTGGAGATTGAGAGTCACCACTAGGATTAGCAGTGACACGAGTACCTTTAACAATTATCACACGAGACTGTGGACGAGGCATAGATTCCGGTTTGTTATTGTCATATTTTGAACTTTCCCTAATTACAGCCTGTTCATCTATGTTGCACTGACATTCGTGATCCTTAACAGTACTATCGGTATAACTATCCTTGCCCACACGATGCCTACGTTTTTTATTACAGTGTTTACAAACGCGACAAGATAATTTACGTTTGTTTTTGCGCTGATTTTGAGTCCAAGATCCATCTGTATCTACACCACTTATAGATTCATTATTAGAGACGGTTACCTCTTGAGCAACATCCATACTAAAATCTACTGGGGGAATTGGAGGATCCTTTCCAGAACCCCCAGGATCAGGGGGTTCCGCCATGTAGGCGGCAAAAAATAAAGTTTACTTACCAATAATTATGTACAATTATTTACACTAATTTCTACACAAATATATACAAAACTACTAATTACATAGGGAAATATACAAAACTGATCCTATCTACTAGATTATCAGCGTAAAACAAATTTAAAGCAAAGAAGCCGAAAAAACACAACCGAAAAGGAGGACGTTTCCCGCGCTTTTAATCCGCGGTTTGAATGAATATTAGGGTTCGGCCGTAAGAGATACTACTACAAACCAAAGACTACTATTGTATACTTGCTACAAACTATGTAGTGAGTAACACGTATGATACTACGGCTGCGTTCCGAATCACGCTTAAAGTGCTCAGAGCGCGCTCACGATCGGACCGAATCACGGTAACTAACGCTTACCGCGATTATAAGAAATGTCATGACGATACCTTCTAATCTGTGTGGATGGCGCTCACAGTTGACTTATACCATCTCATCAGTGACACAATAATTTCAGACTTTCCTATTTTGACTTGACAGTTGACCAATTTTAGATTATAAACATTTTAGCGTGTTTATATTCTCTTTGGTCCGAAACAAAATCACACTACATGGCCTTGAGCGCGCTAACCATGGAAATAGTAAGTATTACATACATCTGGAAGGTGCACTGTACCGATAACGCGCGCTGAAAGAGATGTACTAAAACTTAGTGCGTCCCTTTCTAGGAAGGTGACCATAATTTTAATTGCAATTAGCGGAAAAAATAGTTTTTACAAGCCGGTAGGGCACTAAAACAAGCAACTTTTTGTTTGTTTTCTAAGCGCGAACACTACTCTAACAATTCCGATGGAACCATATAAAGTACATACAACTCTTTTTTTCACCGACGTAAAACATAATGTAGGCGATAAACGCTATCGTGCTAGCCCTGCTGGTTATTCATTAATTTTATTGCGTAAAACGAAATACAAGACATATTATAAACATAAATATATCATTTATTTAATAAAAAAAGCTAAACATAGCTAAATAAAATGGTTTTATGTAGTTTATGTCGTAAAGTAGCCCGAGAGCCAATTATTTTTTGTGTCTACTCTTTTGCATGAGTTGTCATCCTCATCGTTGAATATCAGGTTTCCATTTTATCTAACTGTCGTTAGATAATCTTCAGGTTTGAATAACTACTTACAATCGAGTTGTTAGTTTCTTTTCCGGGAATCGCCTTAATTCATTCTTTATTATTTCGACATTCGCGGGCAGTCTGAAATTCGTAAACAATAATGATATTACTGCTTGCTCGTGGTCACCCTACTAACAGAAATCACACAAACTTGCCTGTGAAAGGATATCCCACAACCTGGATAAGATTGTTTGTTTTAGCCACTCACAGCACAATTCGTTTTAACCATAGTTCTAAACTAAATTACACGATAACTCACAAAATCCGAAATAACTGTTAATTCCTTTCAAAAGTGAAGTAATTTGAAAGTTACTGCCATTTTGATATATCAGTGTTGCTAGTTTTGTTTTATAATCTCTTCTATTACCATGAAAAATCAATTATTGAAGCGGGTTAACTAAAATAATATTTTAATATGTAATACATGCATTCGCTGTGCCTAATTTTAATATATATAGTGAAATAAAATGAAATATAAATATCACACTTTTTTATAGTTTTCATTTCGTACTAAGGACATCCTAACTTTTTAAAATGGCAATTGTGTAAGAGGGACAAACTGAGACAAAGTAAGTCTCATCCGGCTTTTATACTTTATTAACACAAATACAGCCTTCTGGCTTAAAATATTAGGTTTAATTTGATTTGTCACGTTTTTTCAAGTAAGCATTCCAGATGTATGTAACTTACTACTTCCATGGCACTAACTGAATCGGACTGGCCGTTGAGCGTGATTCGGAACGCAGCCTACGTATTTGCATCTTGCAGTGCTGACATCTTAGAAATATTAATTATTAATTATGGTTTGTCATTACAATACTCTTTGGGTTTATCAATGCGTTTAACGGCGAATTAAGACACATATTGTAATTGTACTCATTATCAATTACTTAACTCTATTCTTTATTACATTTTGTTCCTTCCGATTGCCGAAGATTAAAGATGTCTAGGGTACGCATACCAACTACTTTGGCTGCTATGTTCGCCACAACGATATTGTTTACGAACTTGTGTTTTGTAGTTTGTTTTACGTTATATTCATATACTACATGGATTTTAATACGCGAGTGATCTAGTTATTATTATATGTAGAAGTGATTTAACAACAACAGAGCTGCTCATTATTTAGGTATTTGAGAGTTGTAAGATTGACTGTTACTCCAAATCCAAAATTTAAATTGATGTTTAACGCATGACCTTGGTGTGACCAACGGAAGATTCAGTTATTACAATAGGGACAGGGTATCCCTTTCATTCTGTATTACTATGAGTTCTCAGATCAATAAACAAGAAGACCAGAGCAGCGCTGTTATGTTAGAAAATAACCTTAAACACAAAAGGACGTGTTTTACCCTTTTTCTTTATCTGAACCTCGCTACTGATCATCATGATCATGTATAAAATGTTCCACCAATCTGCAATCATATGATGAGATTCATGCATGTCATGTCGCATGCTTCTACCCTCTTAACCCAAAACATTTTGTATAGATGTACTTAGTCACCTTAAAAAGATTTTTTTAATGAGTTTTACATTTACAGGATATTAGATCATTTTTTCGACCCCATAAAGCACATAACATAAAATTAGAAGATGATGATGAAGTTATTCCAGAATCTCCAGATGTTGAAATAAAAGTCAAGGTACTGTAGCCTATGTTTAATATTGAAGTAGTCACTGTATTTACTGTTTGAATGAGTGTTACTTTCATATTGTGTTGCAATACATTTAAATTTCAAGAGGACTTTGTATCATAATGTCTTTGTAATACTGTTTTTCCTGTTTTATTTTGTGAAAATATCTAATATGACTAAAGTTTGTTACACCTTTATCCCTGCTTTAAACTCCTCAAATTGAAACGGGGCATTTATTCAACCCTGTAAAACAATATTGCTTTTCACATGTTATCATATTGTTTTTAACTCTGCCTCCATTTTTTCATTATTATTGCAATATTGTTTTATTGAGTAGAATAGGGGCCCAGGTTGATTAAACTTTTTTCATGACCGCTTCACTATATTGTCATTATTTGTTTTGACATTTTGAGGCAGACATTGTGCCTTTCATATGTTTAGGAGTTAACTCATTCTAAAATGCAGTTGTATCAGTGTTAATTGCTTTTGATTTTTATTGTATTGTCAATGGCTATGATTATAGGTCATTATCGCGGGAGCAAAAACAAATCTGTTATAGAATACATATAACAGATTGTCTGTTTAGTAAAAAAAGAAAATTATGCCTACACATTCTAAACCTCTAGGAAGTTCTTCTAATTTAATCAATGTTTTCTCTGGATAGACACAGTTGGTCAAAGAAACTTTCATAATAAGCCAGCAATGTGTTGTTTTTTTTTTAAATGGTGTCATTTAGCTTCACCTCATGTATTTGGTTGTTAGTGGCTGTTAGCTTCAAATCTTGCAATCAATTGAACACATGTATTGAGACCCCGTGACCATGCAGAATAATGATACCTTCGATCTTTTAATCCTGATATTCAGTTTTCACCAGTTTTGATTATGAAAGGTTGTTATAGATTAAAATGTATACAATAGTACTGTTATTAAGTGACTAACTGACAGACAACACTCAGCCAAAACCGCTGGACCTAGGGACTTGAAATTTGGAGGGAATGTTACTTGGATATCATAAGGGTGCAATTTATTCATTCATTGCAAAATAGAAATGTTCCAAAAAAGTCATTTGAAGAAGATATATATTTTAGAAGTTATGATTCATCCCCATATAACATGCTAAGATTATTGTGCTCAGACTATTTCTTCAGTTTTATTTTAAAACATTATTTCAATGTTTATTAATTAAGTTAAAATTAAAGTTGGCTCCTTGCACTGACCTATTAAAGGCCCCAGATAAAATACACAAAGAAAAATAACTGGTTAAAATTCTAATTGCATTATTCTAACTAAAAGTCTAAAGTAATTGAAGCAAATGGGTGCGTTGATCTGCTTTAAATGAAAAAAACCGGGCAATGCCGTGTCGGACAATGCTTAGTGTTTGATTCCAATGCCATTACTACAAACAAACTATTTCAATGAAAACATTTGAATTAATTTTCTATTCAAAGTTATTTGGTGCTTTTGGTCTAAGATTTTTTAGTACATATAAACACTTAAGCGGGAAGCTCTCCATTGAGATGATCGTATGTTATAAACGCATCTCAATTCCAGCACAGCTAGCAGTCATTTTTGAACGACCGACGAAACTCGTAGGTACTGCATGGTTTTTAAAAATAAAGACATGTAAGTTAGATACTTAAACCATCGTAAATGCATATATGTAAATAGGTAAAGTGCAAAAGCAAGTCATTATTTTAAAAGTATTTCTATAAACCCCGCATCCCGTGCAGTTGCCGGGTTAGAATAGTGCCACTCCATATCTTCCCGTGGATGTCGTAAGAGGCGACTAAAGGAATGAGGGCTTCTAGTACTGTTAGGCGATGGGCTTGCAACCTGTCACTAATACACTGATAAACAACTTAGCCTGTTTGTGCAAAATGTGATTACAGAATTACCAACAACTCTTTTTGTAGTTGTTGGTATTTCTGTAGCTCTGCTTACCCCACTCTGGGAATAAAGGCGTGATAGTATGTATGTATGTTAGTATGTATTTCTATAAACTAGCTTTCCGCTGATATAATATACGGTGATCAGATGAGGTATATATGAAATTTCTATATACATATTTCAAAAACTCTCAGGTAAATTGAAAAAACGAAACGTGCGTAGCGGGAATTTATTTCGTTATTTACAGTGCCTAATTAAACTAGGTACCTACTCTAAATAACTAAACGCCTACCTGTAAACTAGGCTAGTTTACAGGTTACAACTTTGTCTCACAGACTTTGTTTTTAAAGTGAACTTGTGTCTTTAACATAGACTGGTATAATCACTGGTATTTAAGTATTAAACCAAGAAAATTCAAAAAGTGGAGCTTCTCGAATCTAACTCGGCTCAAACCTAGCTGAGGATGTACCTATTAAAAAATGTAACATATTCTGAAGACCACCCCTTACAGCATGCATATCGGGGGCTGGAGCTTGGAAGAATTTCTTCTTGAGATAAAAAAAATGAAAGGCGAATCAGGCGAAGCCACTTGCATAATTTGCACCGTTTCGCCTTCGTCAGGTTATTGAAGGAGGTATGATACTTAAATTGCTAATTTACGAGGGGTGGCTGAAAAGTAATCTCCTTTGTCTATATATAATTAAAAAATGTTACTGGCCACTAAGGTATCGTATTAGCTGTTATTTCTTTTTTGAAATTGCCGCCATTCTAATGATTACTATGCTTCGCTTCGAATTGGTTGTGAACATGTCGGAAGAAAAAAGTAAAATGATTAAAATTGAGCAACGTGCGGTTATTAAATTCCTCACTAAGGAGGGTAATACTCCATCGCAAATCAGACAACGGTTAGGGCGCATAACGTCCCACTCGCAGAATGTCCCTTTGTCCCTTTCGCGAATTGTCCCTTTCCTAAATGTCCCTTACGCAAAACGACCCGTCTGCAAAAGGTCCCCTTCGCAAAACGTCCCTTCACATAATAAAGTCCCGTTCGCAAAACGTCCCTTTCGCAAAATGACCCGTTCGCAAAACGGCCCTTCCGCACAATGTCCCGTTCGCAAAACGTCCCTTTCGCAAAATGACCGGAGGGGCTATAGCCTAACGCACTCACAATCGCAATTGTTTTCATTTTGAAAATTGAAGACTTACTTGTCTGCATGCAATATTAAAATGCAACCTAACCTAACCTTGCTCCATTTTGAAGCCGGTTGCGATTGCGAGTGCGTTAGACAATAGCGACGCCGTTCGTAAAACGTTATTTTCGTAAAGTGTTCCCTATAATAGCTTAGTTATAAAAGTAAAACATAGTAATTAAACTTTTCCTTAGTAATTTATTAATAAAATTGTACTTATGGATATCGCGCCATTCAATTGAACTTAAAAATATCCTGAACTTAACTAAAAACCATCAGCTCCTCAGATTTTAATAAAAATCGCTTACTTATTACCCCCTTACTGTTTTAGTCCTGATTTTGTTGCATAAAACATATTGAAATTATGAAATCCCTTACAGTTGTTTCGCCTCTTCGTAGTTTTTTAGCCACTTTTTTGTATTCTTTGCTGAAGTGAATGTCCCGGTTTTTGCGATTTTTTTAAGAGTGCACGCCAAGCCTATATTAATTTTCCTATCCGAACGCTTTGATTCTGTTAAAAATTTCTGTATAAGCCAAAATAATCCAGGATGTTTTGTTAGTTTTTTATTAAAACGGCTATTCCAGCCTTCCACGGGATTTGTTGTGCGGTGAATTTGGGCGTAACATGACAGAACTGACGGGCTGTATCTATGATACCAATATCTTTCGAAATATTGCTGAAAAGTTCTAATTTCAGCTGTGTCTGGCATGCTTTGTCTGATGAATGTCCACGCCGCCGGTATAAATTCTGCGGGAATTAGAGGAAGAACAGCACACCATCTCGTAATTTTCCGCCCTTGTCCTGTCAAAGTTACATTTAATGCCTTTGATTTTTTCCAAACAGCGACATTAAAGTGTCTGTAACAACCGCTGACTTCAACTTCTGGAAAAACTCTTGTAATCGCAGTCATGGGGGCAATTTCGAAGTCACATTTGTAGTGTTTTATAGTTATACTTAGTTTATTTTTTATTAAATCGAAAAGTTTCATATAAGTTTCTTCTCTTTTATCTGGAAGTATGGCGTAGATGACTGGTACAACGTTGGAAGAAAATTTTGTTGATTTTACATCTAAATGTATAGTGTACACTTGGTAGAAATCTCTGGGTGCTGTTTTGAACGTCCCGTCTCCAAAATATTGGGCTTCCTTTAGTTTTCTCATTGTATTTCTTGCTGTTTTGTTACAAAACACGAACATTTTCTTCCCATCTTTATGTTCAGCATCGTCATATATCAAAAAATCGTTAGCTAAACATTCAGGTATCTCGTTTATGTCGTCTAGTAATCGATCCGCGTTCAAAAATGTTTTCCGGCATCTGTACAATGTATCTTTTTTGGAAGTAAAAGACGGTGCATCCAAGTTATTTATGTTTTCAAAGTTTCGGCCAAATATGTCTTCAACTGGGCCTAAATCACTGCAAACATCTTCTTTTACTTGATTTATCACTACATAGTATAAAACAAAGTCGCTCCCCGCTGTCTGTCCCTATGTATGCTTAGATCTTGAAAACTACGCAACGGATTTTGATGCGGTTTTTTTAAATACATAGAGTGATTCAAGAGGAATGTTTATATATATAATACTTGAACCCGGAGCGAAGCGAGGGCGGGTCGCTAGTAGCCAATAAAACATTGTGCAGCATTACCGCCGCAAAGTTAAACCTTTTTTGCACCGTCGTATTGTTACCTCCTTGTTCCGGTACGTGATGTTATTCTATGGTCGCTTGTCATGTATGTTTTTAAAATTTTAGCTTTGAATTTTCGAATTTTTCCTGACGTTCTCCGCTCGCTTGTTCTCGGTCATTATGAATTCGGAGCTGACATGTTGATAGTCACATGAAGCTTATTTTTTTTTTTGATGAAAAGTCGCATGTTTTGATCTGTGAAGGCCCTCTAGTTTAGGCCCGCGATACGCCTCAGTCTTCAACCTTTTTTTGGCCACCTTTGAGCCTTGTATTGCCTCACGAAGGCGCCGCAGTACCGGTTTATTCCCCGGGTAAGTTACGCTTCGTCTGTGTTCGTTTTCCCCCGATTCCGTTCCCCTCGTTTGGTTCTCGTAGATTTATTAGTCTATTCTTTCCAGTTCCTACCGCCTACCCCATTTGGCTCCAGTGCTATTACGCACCAACCAGGCTCCAGTCCTTCCACCTACCCTAACCGGCACCACGGCGTGGAGAGGTTGACTCTGCGCCACCACCGCTCAGCCCGCACGAGACTACACCCGGCACGCGTACCGAGTTTTCACTCCAGCTACGGACCAACACCGCGGTCGGATGGAGACGGACTAGTGCGCGCGTGCATTTTCCTTTTTTTTTTTTTCTGTATAACTTGTTTTAACCGGTAGTCTCTGTACCCCATATCAAACGTCACCCCAGAAACCGTGAGTATACTATTGTCGCATTTTGTAGTGTTGCTTTAGCGACGTCACTAGAGTAGCATTCCAGTATTTGTTGACTGGTATTTTAGTCACCATCTCACACCCTTCATTCGACCCAGTATCCCCTATCACTCTTATCACCCCCCTAAATTCAAAAAAAGGCCCGCGCGCCTGATCGAACAGCATATTATTTTGTTCTTTTTCGGTTTTTAATTTGGCCAACGGTAATTTCATTTGTGAACTCATAACCGGCACGCTTTCCTATTTTACCGTGTCAAGGACCTTTTGAATTGTGTACATTAACGTTATCTTTAGGGTTTTGTTAAAATAAATTTGTACGGTTTCCTATTTAATGTGTGCATTTCTCATTGGTGTTTAACTTAATAAATTATTATATCTTTAAAACGTTGTTCGGCATTTTTAATTCCACAAATCCTACGTGTTGAGCACCGGTAAACTCCGTGTGTTCGGTAGTACGATCATTTTAAAGCTTTTTTTTAAATAGTCGTGCTACAATTGTTACTAATATTTATTCCCTTTGACACGTGTGATCTTCGCCAGTTCCTCGTAGAATCGTAGTCGCAGCCTCGTTGATGGTTATCGAAGCACTGCACAAATCTCCATGGACACATCTCCACTGCGTACTACCGCTTTTATTTTTTCTATTAAAACGGTTCCGTTAACCATCTCTTAAGATAGTTTTTCTACGTTTTTGGTTTTTGGTAAATTCAATTGGAATATGATCGCTCATTTTTGGTAAAACCAAGACCTTTGGTAACTAGCAAATTATGCCTGACAAAGCCCTGACAAGTAGTATTCAATTGTTTTGTTGTTTTATCGTCTAAGTATTATAAGTATCCTTCTTAATCTTCATTGAAGTGGCCAGTGGTAATTACTAAGGAAAAGTTGTAAAAACTAGTGTCTGTGAGAATTGGTCCGCTAGGTAAAATCAAAGGTGAGTGGATATGTGAAGTCCCCATTCCACACTAAGGCCAATGTAGGGATTATTATTGGCTATCTCTTATGACAACACCTAGTCTCTACTTAAACAAGCTTTTTCCAGACGGGACATTTTGCGAATGGGTCATTTCGCAGACAGGACGTTTTGCGAAAGGGGCGTTATGCAGTAGGGACTTTTAGCGAAAGGGGCTTTCTCAGAAAGGGACGTTTTGCGAACGGGTGGGACCTTTTGAGAAAGGGACGTTTTGCGAATGGGGTATTTTACATAAGGGACCATTTGCAGAGAAGACGTTTTGCGAATGGGACGTATTTTTGGTGGAGGGACGTTTCGCGAGTGGGACGTTATGCGCCCTAACCCCGACAACGCATTTTAGCGGTGTTAGGTGACTCTTGTCCTTCCGAATTCGTCGTAAAGTTTTGGTCAAAGCAATTTAAAAATGGCCGCGAGAGCCTTGAAGACGATAATCGCAGTGGAAGGCCGGTTTCCGCAGTTACTGATGGATGAAAATGTGGCCAATATCAAAAAACTTATTATGGAAGACTGACGTATAAGACAGTGGGAGATTTCTAGAGACATTGGCATTAGTAAAGAAAGAGTGCACCAAATTATTCATGAGTATTTGGGAATGTCAAAGGTTAGTGCTCGTTGGGTGCCCAGAATGCTGACTCCATTTGATAAGGATCGACGTGTCCAGTGTTGCAAGGCATTTTTAGAAATGAGCAAAGGTATGGAGGAAGAAACTATTTCTAAAATAGTGACTTGTGACGAAACATGAATTCGCCAATGGGATTGCAAACAGGAATCTATGCAATGGATATTTAAGGGAGAGAAGCCTCCTCGCAAGTTTAAAGTCCGTCCGTCAGCAGGCAAACTCATGGCCACCATTTTTTGGGATGCCGACGGAATTTTGTTAATAGATTATTTACCCAAAAATACTACGATGAATGCTAATTATTATGCCAACTTGTTAATTCAGCTCCGGGAAAAAATAATAGAGAAACGAGGAGGCAAACTGGGCAAAGGAGTTCTAATATTGCACGACAACGCCCCAGTGCACACCGCTCGAGTAGTGAAGGCAGCTATGAGTGCAAATGGCTACGACCAGCTTGATCATCCACCTTATAGTTCAGATCTAGCCCCCTGCGACTACTTTTTATTCAGGCTTTTAAAAAAAGATCTAAGAGGGCGACGATTCCCGACCGATGAAGACATGAAGTCCGCAGTAAATGATCATTTTGACGAGAAAACAAAAGAATATTATTTTAACGGTCTAATATCACTTTATGACAAATGCAATAAGTGCATTTCTCTTGTAGGAGAGACTATATTAAAAAATAAAAAAAAACTAGCCATGTCAGTCTTTTACTTCATACTTAGGTAGATTACTTTTCAGCCACCCCTCGTATCTACCGCCTTGAATTATTAGAAATCTATTATAAATCAGATTCTTCAAACTGCCTGAGTGTATCGGTTGTATATTAAACCGGCTATCAAGGCTATTTATGATCACCAAGACTTAATAGACAAATTCTTATTTGAATGTGGTTTATCAAAAATAGTTTTGAGATATGCAGAAAGTTTATGTGCAATTTAAAAGTTCAAAGTAACAATTTTCGAACAGTTAAAGTGTGCAAAACAGGTAGAAATACAGTATGTTGTTTTTGTTATTTTCAGATTTATGATCTGCCGCACCCTGGCAAACTGGTGTTAAATGCGTTATAGATAACTTTATTATTAATTTTCAATTAAAACTCATCTGCAGTTCTCCTTTGTTTAATTTTTGCATATTTTATGACAGTGGTTAGCACAAGTTTTATTTTCTCAGTTGTTGCTTGAGAGGCCGTATACGAAATTTTGCCAGTTTTGCTTATTTTCGTGATTTTACGGTTTAAATACTGCTTTTCTATAAGTTTTAATGCACATCATGATATATAATTTCAGTTATGATCGAATAAATGAGTTACGAATGAATGAGCTACTTTTTTATCTTTGTCGAGAATTTAAATTCGGGATTTAGGTTATTTTAAAACATTATATATTGCTATTTATTTTTTAATTTTTGGATGTGTTTTTAAAGTAATTGATTGATTTTAAACTGAAGTTTATTACTGTTCTTTTAATTTTATGAACGAGTGTTTTAAGAAGCCGAAATTTAAAACTATTTTTGTCCATTTTCTATAAAACATTACCAAGTTCATAATTTTTTTACACAAACAAAATATATAAAGGTGGTAAAAAGTAACTCATACATTTTTTAGACATCTTTTACAGCAATCAATCGCTATTTTTTCATACCTTTAAGACGTCAAAACGATTCGTGAATATGCGATATTCTAAACCTCTTACAGCAAAACTCACGAAACAGTCGCCGGTTTCAGGTCAATTAATCAAAATTAAATCATAAAAACAAAAAAGTATTTCATACATTTGTTGAAAATCGAAATTATCTTTCATGTTGCGCATTAAAATTTGTAGAATTAAAGTATTTCAACAGTAAAATCACGTCTGTAAAATCACGAAAATCAGCGAAATCGGCAAAATTTTGTGTACGGCCTCTTAATTCTTAGTTTTTCTTTGTTTATAGACAGTCCAACTTTGAACTTTCTTCTGATAGTTGCTGAAGAGTTGTCTCTAGGTCTTTATGATTTTCAGAGAACAGTACCAGATCTTCTGCAAACCTTAAGTGGTTGAGATATTCTCCATTTATGTTCAAACCATATTTTTCCCAGTTTAGGTTGCGGAATAGCATTTCTAGCACAGCCGAGAATATTTTGGGTGATGTTGGGTCGCCCTGGCGGACTGGCGGTTAGTTTTGTCTTTTCTGTTTTGTGATAGAAAAAACTCCCCTGTTCTATAAGCTGTTTAATTTCTTCTGAAATTTGGTTTGGTAATTTTATTTAAGTTTTTTGTTCTAGTTTCCAATTGGACGTAGTTGTTCAGACAGGAACCAACCCACAATCATTTAGCAATAAAAATTCAACCCTCAGTAATTCAGCATTACAGTTGACATACTATTGTCAAATCATTGTGGGTTGGTTCCTGTTTGCAGAACTACGTCCAATTTTCCTATGAATTTGTCATATTTCTGTTGTACAGTGTTGGTTTTTCCTTTGTTTGCATATATGTGGTTTATTACAGTTGTACAGTGCTCTTGATTTCTTCATTTGGGTAGTTTGCAGAGTGGCTCTTACCATTTTATGGTCCGTGTTAAAGTTAAACTGGGATTGACTTATGATGTTGATATTTGTGAACTGTTTTTTGTTATTATTTTCTTCTTTTCTTCTTTTTTACCGACAATTGCCTGTCCTCATTTTACCATACGTTATCAGTTAGAGTATCGATTATTAATGTTTTAGTGTTTGAATATACATCCAAACATTTATTAATGTATTAGTACTTAATAATCTTTCACTTTCTCTATCCAGTGTTTTTTTTTATAAGTTTGTTTTTCATAGAATCGCGTGATAGAGTGGTAATACGAAATTTAGTCTCCTCTGAAAACGGCCAGTCTGTCACAGTATTGGATTAGTATGTACTATGTTGTTCAATTGTTCTGCCCAGGCGTCTCACTTCTCTTAACCCTAATATATCCCATTTTATGTTGTTATTTCAAGTTCTGTTAGTTATTCGGGGCTGCTTAATGACCTGACATTTATTGTAGCTATGTGTAGGTTTTTATTTTTTTACCTTGGAGGGTTTTGGTCATCATTCCCCACGGGGACCAGCCGGCTAGGGGAAGGGTAAACCTTTAGCAACCAACCCGCAGTAACCAGAATTCACAAATCAGTAATATAATTGTAACAAGAACAGAGTACCTATAATAAGTATTAAATTTCAAGGATAATGGGACCTTGAATGTATTGACCAATAAATAAAACTACTTTTATCGTGTAGCTAGTTAATTTTTTATCCCTTAATAGGGCAACGGCCATATATTTACCACATTATAATAAGCTGAAATTAAACTTTACTACCTAAGTTTTATGATGCAATTTCAATTGTATTTTGCTCAAATATAACATCATCTGGCGCCCAACCGACAACCGGTGAAATTACTAGCATAGAGGCATTCCATCTTAGTCCTCAGGGTTGGCAGCGCATTTGAGGTCTTAGGATTATAATCTTGAGAATTCAAATGTCTATGGGTCTCAGATTTCACTTACCATCAGGTGGCCTGAGTGCTCGTGTGCCTTCTCCTATTAAAAAAATCTATTATTACTCTTTAGTAGTGTCCGACCGAAATTTCGGTTTCGGCCAGTTTCGGCCAAAAAATCAAGTTTCGGCCCGAGTTTCGGTTTCGGCCAAAAACGGCCGTACCCTTCGGCCGCGCCGAAACTTACAACATCGTACCTAATAAAAGAATAGGTTCGCTAAAATGATTACCGAAGGTGATCAATTTGATTATTTTGATTGTGATATTTATGAGTATAATTAAAATGTAAGTAACTGAAAATAAATAAACATAATATATGAGCATCATATTTTAATAATATATAAATTTGTTTTATTTTATACCACCATAAAAAAAAACGCTAACTTTGTGTTACAAATAATGTATTTTTTTCACTTTATAGTGTAGTTAAATTTTCAAACAGAACCTCTGTAACTGTGCTGAAATTTCATTGTGATAAATCTTTGAAAGTAGAAACCTGTAATTATAGGTCGGCGAGATATTAATTTTAGAAAAAAACGGGCTTACTAACATTGTTTCGACTTTTTAAGGACTTTTTTTTTATAAAAGGTTCGGTTTCGGTTTCGGTTTCGGCCGAAACTACAATGAAACCGAACCTTCGGTTTCGGCCGAAACTACAATGAAACCGAACCTTCGGTTTCGGCAAAATAACATGTTTCGGTCGGTCACTACTCTTTAGAGACTTGCGATTCCATCACTGTATTTAATTTTGGTCTAGATTTTTTACTTCTACGGGGCCCTATTAAGGGTTAACTAAACACTAATTTTAACTAATTCCCAGGTTTTTAAAACAACTCACTACCTTGTTTCATAGCTGCAATAGGCTTTTTTTGTTTTTTTTTTGTTTCCTATGTAATGTAAATTTACAATGAAAATATTTCACTTGGTTTCTTTACACATCCGACTACTAACTGTAATTGGGTTGAGGCTTGTTTATTCAAAAATTAATAATATCAAGATGGGGTTAAGCTGAACGATATACTTTTAACTTTCTACGAGAAACGTACTGAACTTTGAATTATAAAATTTATGACACAAGCCTTTTGAAAAAAACTAGGTAATAAAAATGCTTTGTCTAATATTATTATTCATATTAATGTTTTGTACTGTTGTTAGAAATGCACGAAGACACCGATAATTAAGAACTAGAGTTTATTAACACACTCAACTTAATCGTTATAAACAATTATCGTACAATAAACTTGAATGATCGCTCGGGTCGCTCGCGTTCGCTGTCCGCCTCGCCGCACGCGCGCCTCACCTTTTATACTCCCAATCGCCGAATGTTCCAGAATGGCTTCTCGAATGACCGATGGACCTTGACCCGCCGGGAACGTTCTCGATGGTTCGATAATGGAAGGTTCTACTCATTGCGGCCTTGTATTACAATAGCGACGGCCTTGGCCTTGAACTCGATTGAACCCGTTAACCCCGAGCCCCGTTAACCCGAAGCCCTGCTAACCCCAAACCCTTGAGTCGGCGCATCGATTCTAATCTATCTACCTACCTAACCATACCTACTCGTAACACTATCCCCTCCCAAGACATGCTCGGCCCGAGCATTATTAGACCCGTAATATCTCGCCATCGGTCAACGTGGATAACCTTACAGGGACTTCGCTGATTTCGTTATATCCGATACGTAACGTCATTGATTTTGGTGACTACTCTATACGGTCCTTCCCTATTCGGCGTTAGTTTCGGAAATTTTCTTTTTCGTCGCATGGGGTTATGCAGCCACACTAAATTAGATTTCCTGTCATATTGTGTTTTCATCTTCGAGCAGGCCTGAAGTCCGTATTCACCACAGAACTATATCGAGATAGAAGGAAAGAGTGTATGTACCTCGCGTGCCGAAAAGAGGTTATAAGGACTGCATTGCTCGGCGCGATGCTCAGTCCGCTCTCGACCGCTTTCCGTGTGTGACGTTCGAATTTAAAAACAAAATGCCCTGTTGCTCGATAACGAACTGTTTAAACACCACCAAAAAAGTAGGAGCTGTGAATCAAGATATTTCTTTTCATAGGTAAGTACTCTTTTCCCTAAAATATCCGTTATTATTTAAAAAACAATTTATTTTGTTGCATAGTATTAATTTCATATAAACAGTAACGGGCGAGTCCGTGTCTTCTGCTACTTTTCCATTGCGGCTTTAATTTGACGCGCCAGACTTGGCATGCATTGAAAACCAGCAAAGAAAATAAACCAATCCAAACTGTCGAGCACTTGTCGAGACGCGTTCAAGGTTGATTTCTCATTATTCTGTCAAAAGTAAGATATAGTGTTGTACCCGGCGATTTTCAATGCCGATTTCTTAGTCGATTAAAATCAATTTGGAAAACAGAAAAAATGATAATTATTTTTACAAGCGTTTATTTTACTTGCAATGTATGTATATGCGTATGTAAGTATGTAGGTATGTATGTATGGGTCAAATCTTGCAAATTAAATTTGACCCACTTCCCGTTAACGGAATGGGCTGAAATTTGGACCATATATGTAAACTCAATGACAATGCAATATTATGGTATCTAAGACCTGATCTGATGATGGTGTCGGAAGGTGGCGACAGGATCTCCGCTATTCTTAACGTAGACCCACCGTGTTAGGACTCAATAGTTTTGCCTCGATAAGCAGATAAAGATTTTGCAAAAAAAAGTACAGTCGGCAACAAAAACTTGTCCCAAAAATGTTTTTTTTACTATTATGTAGCCGTGAGATGAAGTAGTAGTCAAAATGAAATATTTTTGCCAAAAGGATAAATTAAGTATAGTTTTCAATTTTGTTTCAGTTTTCCAAAAGATCCTATTATAAAAAATAGATGGATAGAAGCAACGGGTCGAAAAAACTGGTTTCCTACAAAATACAGCCGGATTTGTTCTATACATTTTCACAAAGATACCTTTACTGGCCAATCAAAGTACCGGCGAATAATCACTGAACTGTAATCTCTTTACAATTTGTACTAGAGTAACAATTGATGACACGCAAATAAAGTGACATTAAAACAATTTTATTTTGCGGCTCCCAGGCTATTGTACTGTACTATTTGCTAGGTAATAAATTGTTGAAGACGCAATATAATGTTATTGTGGTTTCTAATTCTAAATTAAATGAAGTATGGCTTAAATATTCACATACATTTTTATTCTCATTCTTCTGTCAAGTGTCAAAATCGATTCCCAATTCGATTCTATGAAATGTTATAACTACCTACTTAGTTTCGATGTAACGATGGTTAAGACAGAATACCTACTCCATATTTATTTATTTATTAGACACACCAACAAAGTACACAGCTATTATTATTTTATTTTATATTACATGAAATACGCGCTAAAACGAATAGATATTCTTTTAAAATATACATATTCATTATGAACTTACCTACTCGGTACACGGTAAAATGGCGAGCGGGCGCGTCGTAAGACCAGCGCGCGCGTCCTCTTCCGTCGAAGTCTGTTGGCTCGCTGACGCTCTTCCGTTGCGACTTGCGATCGATGACACCACAGATTAGAAACGATTTTGTGTATGTTGTACACATCACTAAAAGACTCGCGTGACGTCAAAGTGCCTACGCAAAATGTTACACGCTCGGTTCTCATATAAATCGACGAACTCTTTCCTTCTATCTCGATATAGTTCTGTGGTATTCACGAACATGACTGTGGACGTCGTCTATCCGGTTCCGCAAATCGCTCGCATACTCCGAGATTGAGTTTGGCGAATCTGGAGGGCGTCCAGTTAAAAGAGCGGGTAAACGAAGTTCTCGTCCAAAGTTCACGTACGCTGGAGTAACAGCATTGCTTTCGTGAGTTGGTGACCTATATGACATCAGGAAGAGGGGAATATGCCTATCCCAATCCTTTTGGTGACTTTCAACCACCTTGGCCAAATGTCTCTCCAGCGTCCGGTTGAATCTCTCAACCATTCCATCCGATTGTGGGTCATATGGCGTGGTACTAGTCTTATGAATTCCCATGATTCGGCAAGTCTCCTGGAACACCTGGGACTCAAAGTTTCTGCCTTGATCACTGTGAATTTCAAGAGGCACTCCGAACCGACAAATCACCATCACTGATTCTCCGTTACCGTCACTGCCTCTTGGTTGGGAATCGCAAATGCTTCAGGCCATTTGGTGAAGTAATCCATTATGACGAGGATGTACTTGTTTCCGGAGTCAGAGGTTGGAAACGGACCTGCAACGTCTAAAGAATATAGAATATAGAATAATATAGAATAATCGCTTTATTTCAGACTAAAGTCCATAAAAGTGTTAGTAAACATTGTATCTTAAGTAACTACGAGTTAGTAAAATACAGACAACTTAAAATTATAACTAAAACTAACAAAACATCCAAACAATCAGACGTGCAAGGACGTCCACCTTGCCATCATCGGGCTGTCCCAGCGATACGCAAACACGCCCAGGATGCGGTTGGGGCTGGCACGCAGGCGAGTCAGTAACGACGCGCACCTCTTCCTCATGACTGCCGCAAAGCCGTCGGTGCGCGCCTCGGCAAACATGCCCGACGCACTGCAGCGCCGCGGCAGCCCCAGCAGCACCCGGAACGCGTTGTTGTATTGCACGCGAAGCTCGTTGTACGCCCTCTGTGTAAAGTTCACCCACAGGCTGCACGAGTAAAAGGAGACGCAAAAAGCTTTAAAAAGCGTGATTTTTACATCCCTAGTACAACGAGCGAACCTGCGCGCCAGCATATTACACCGAACGGCCAACGATCTCCGCTCACGCTCGATGTCCGCCCCGTCACTCAAGTTATCGGTAACCCAGTGACCCAGGTACTTAAATTTCGAGACAGTTCTTAGTAGAACTCCGGAGAGTGTGACAGGTGACACAGAATAAGTCTTATTGCCTGCCTTAAAAACCATTAACTCGCTTTTCTCAACATTGTACCTGAGTCCATGGGTCGCCGCGTAACTTTCACAGATTCGCAAGAGTCGCTTAAGAGCACCTATCGAAGGGCTCAGCAGCACCATGTCGTCTGCGTAGCTGATGTTATTCACGCATACACGGTCTATATGGCATCCTATCTTGGTGCTGCTAAGCTCCTCGATAAGCCCATTTATATATAAATTGAAGAGCCGCGGCGAGGTCAAACCTCCTTGCCTCACCCCGCACTCCAACCCATACTCATCTGACAGGGAACCCGCCCATCTTACATTGTTTTTTTGCCTATCATACCAGTACCTAAGGAGCGATGTTATTTCCCCAGGTAAGGTTGTCTTCTGCTCAACTTTGCTCCATAGAACATCGTACGACACTAAATCGAATGCTTTCGACAGGTCAAGAAAGCACGCGAAGACTGGTGTTCTTCCAGATGTGTAGTATTGGACAGTGCGCTTGAGGCACAGGATAGCACTTTCAGTAGACAAACCCGGCCGAAAACCAAACTGCGCGTCACTCAGACTAAAGTGCCTATCCAAATGGCCATCCAGCACACTGTCCAACACCTTGGCTACGATAGTTGCTAAGGATATTGGCCTGTAATTCGCCACGTCAGAGGAATCTCCTGTCCTATTTTTCATAACCGGAACAACAATTGTACGCATGAGGTCATCAGGTAAGTAAGAGTGAGCCAAACAAAGGGTGAAAAACATTGCAAGCACCCTGGGCAGGTGAACACCGGCATGCTGCAGATGTTCGACGCTGAGACCATCGTGCCCCGGAGATTTGCCTCGCACCATTTTCATAATAACAGCAGCGACTTGTGCCGCAGTAATGAGGACAGTCCTCTCCGGCGCATTGGTCCCAGCGTGGAACCTCTGCAAAGACGGTCCCAGAGGCGACTCCACCCTAAAGTGGCGCTGGAAGAGGTTTGCTATGTCCTTTGGGTCATGAACCCCCGAGACACTCGCTGGAAGGCCAGACTTGTGGTTAAATTTGTTCACTGTTTTCCAGAACTGTCCAAAGCTTTTGTTGGAATGGTGTTGCGCAATTATGTCATTTATTATTTGCAATTCGTTGTTTTGACACCATTTCAATTTAGCCTTGAACACCTTTCTAGACTGATACATGTCATCATAAATACCTCCAGATGATGGTTTACCATTAAGGATCCAGTTCTGAAAACACTGCCTAGCCCTACTGTGGGCCTCACGTACATACTTATTCCACCCTGTCAGATGTTTTTTCTTTTTATTTAATATTTTAACCGTGCTACTTCTAACCGCTGCCTCGGTTAAAATTCGGCTAAAGCAATCCTTTCCCAAGGTGCTCCAACATTGTATAACTTGAGCGCTCCTCTACTGCGGCACCTTGACTGGTGAGCAGTTTGTACACTTTCTGCACCAGTCTTTTACATCTTCACGGCAGTCAATCCATTAAAAGCATTGCCGAATTTTCGTTAAGGTTCTTTTCACTCCGAGGTGCCCACCGGAAATTCCATCATGGAAGGATCTCAAAACATCACTTATTCTAGCATTCCGGGAGTGGGTAGTCAACGTGAAAAAATGTTCAACGGGTGGAATGTGCAGGAGTCAAAATGTCCATACGGGCCGGCTGTCTATGTGGCAAAAAGTATGAACGTCAAAATGTGCATGGTTAAAATGGACTGGAGTTAAATGTGTTCGGGTCCAATCGAACAAGTATCATAATGTATAATTGTTATCGTGAACACGTGTTTAAATGCATCAAGGTAAAAACGTACAGGAGTTGATAGGCATAAGCAAAACCACGTGCATGTGTCAAAATGTATAGCCTTTAATTATGTTAGTCTTATTCTTTCCATTCGGACTGTGCCGTCCTATGTAACAGCTCAGAAATCGATGCATGCAAAGTTATATGTGATATTTTATATTTATCCCGATACGTAAAAAATATTGCTGGATATTCAGAAATACTATAACGACATTTGCTCTTAAACCATAATATTATGACTAAATTACGTTACGTACCTATTCCTACTAATTAATATTATTAACTTTTTGAAGTAATGTTGAAGCAAAGTGACAAAAACTATAATAATTAGATTGTAAGATAACAAAGAAATGAAATACTACTTACACAAATGTACCTTTTTTTTTTACTTTAAGTGCTTATATGAAGTAGTTGATTTATGTTCGTAACTAACGGCACCTTATAAGTTTAAATAAAAAATAAAGAAATGTTTAATAATAACAGTTCTGCGCGTGCAGTCATGTTGCACGGACGTATCCCCGCGTGCCGCCAGAGTTAAACCAGAGTCAATAGACCCCTAATTAAAGGTCATTATAGTGATCAATCAGTGTCTACAGCCGCTGGACAGCAGTGACCTCAGTGACCAGCGATAAAGACCTCTTGCATACGGACCATAACCCGAGCGTCCGGTGGCTCGCACGATTGGTGCAGTGTGATCACCGCCACCACCGGGCGCCAGAATCGGGCCCTCCTTGTCGCTCTTGAAGAATAGGAGTGCAAGGTGCCCCCCTAGCGGGAATTCAGAGAGAGATAGATCAATATTTTTTAGTTTTTTTTTTTTTTTTTAATTTATTTTCAAGAAAATATAGGTACATTTTATTTATATATAAATTCGCCAAACATAGTGTTTATTGGCGAAGTACTGAAGTGGTGGTAGGACCCTGTGCAGGGTACGTCCGGATCGCTACCACCATCTTATCCATTAACCATCCGCCAAGCAACAGTGTTCGCATTGTTGTGTTCCGGTGTGGGGATAAGACAACCGGTGAAATTACTAGCATAGAGGCATTCCATCTTAGTCCTCAGGGTTGGCAGCGCATTTGAGGTCTTAGGATTATAATCTTGAGAATTCAAATGTCTATGGGTCTCAGATTTCACTTACCATCAGGTGGCATGAGTGCTCGTGTGCCTTCTCCTTAACATTAAAAAAAAAAAAAAGTAACCACAGCAAGCCTCGCTAGGGTCGGCTACAGCTGCTACGGCCGCTACGAAAAGTCGTAGCACTCACGGGGAAGGGCTCAGGCCTAAAATATGAGTTTTCCTAAAATGATTTTTTCCCAAAATGTCTGTTTTCCATAATGTCAGCACGTCTTTAGCATAATGCCAGCGTCTCAAAATGTCAGCTTCTTATAATGTCGGTCTCCAAGAATGTCAGTTTTCATATAATGTTCGCTTTTCAGTAAGTGTTTGTTCTCAAAATGTCTGCAAACTCAAAATGTTTGCATTCCAGAAAAGTCGTATTCCCAAAATCTCTGCAATCAACCACTCCACTCCACTCCACTCCACTCCACTCCACTCCACACACCACATTCCACTTACCATCAGGTAGCCTGAGTGCTCGTGTGCCTTCTCCTTAACATAAAAAAAAAACATGAACGCCACATTTACAATCTTTTCCTTTGTGATTTTTTACAACAGGAAAGGGGCCATTTTAAATAATAATTATCATAATAATATGAATAATACTGCACAGTAATTACTAATTATAGACATTTATCAAAGAGTAAGTATGCCAAGAAATTAACTCTTTCAATTTAATGTTCTAAATTGAAAGAGTTAATTTTTTGGCATACTTACTTTACGATTTGAAATACGATTACGATAGCCTACATACAAAAGTGAACATAACGGAAAAGCAAAACTTATAGTAATGCTAATATTATAGGAATGTAAACATTATGAATAGACGGCTTCCTGAGACTGTACACATTTTAAATACCAGTCATTTTGAGAAAGCCGACAAAATAGAAGTGCTAACATTGTTAGAACGCAGACGTTTTGACAATTGTACATTTTAGGAAAACGCATATTTCGTGCCTGAGCCCGGGGAAGAGGTGCGATCGATTAAAAAATACTTATAATAAGAAGTCAAGAGTTACATGACTTGCACAAAATGGTTAAGTGCGCAATCACAAAGTGCAATAAAGCAGTTGGGAAAAAGAACCCCGGCGCTCTATGTAGTAAGTGCAGTAAGTGGTATCACGGGTCCTGCGCGTCTTTATCTAATGAACAGCTCTGTGCCCTATCAGAAACGGATTCAGTGGACTGGAAATGCCCAAGCTGCTCGCTATTTAACGGAGGTAAAAAGAAGCGCGTATCGGTCATTCTACCGGACCCAGACGACGAGGAATCAGAGGCGGAAACTAATCAAGGCAGCGTGAATGACAAAGTGCTACTGGATATCCGTCAAGAAGTCCGTCAATTACGCCAAACAGTCAGAGATATAATTCGCGACGAGTTGCAAAATACATTGAAATTCTATTCAGACAAAATTGATGAATACGAGAATAAAATAAAGGATCATGATATGCGGGTAAAAATAATGGAAAATCAATGTAAAGATATTGCGAATACAATATGCAAAAACCTAATTCTCAAAAATGAAGTTTTAGAACAATAATCAAGCAAATTGGAACAAACGCAGTCGTCCAACGATTTAGAGATTTGTGGCATGACAATCATGGAGAACGAAGACGTTCGAAAAATTGCATCATCGCTTTGCCAACTGATTGAACAGAACCCTGACGACATTGTAAGGGTTTGTAGAAAAAAGAAGCCAAGCCTTAGGGGCTCCGCGCAGGCCGACCGCGCAAAGATCGACGCGCCGATTACCGTGTCCCTGCGCGAAGGTAGGCGTGACAGTTGGTGTGAAGCGGCAAAATTGAAGGTGATAAGTGCCCGGGATTTAGGTGGTGAAGGAGACGGAAAGGTTGTTCGTACGCGAATCGCTCACGCCGATGATATCCTACCTTTTTTGGAAATCCAAGAAAATGCTAAGGGGAAACTTGTTATCATAATAATTATTTCAATTACAAATTTAACATAAAGTCAAATAGCCAATCTACCTCAACTATTATGGTTATAGTCGACCAAAATATAACAGAGACAACCCACGACTCGTGGAATGACTTTATGCTAAATTTACCCGACGTGCAGAACAAACTTGTCTTATTACACGTAAATATTCGTTCCATGGTTAAAAACCATTTACAACTCGAGTATAATGTTGCTAGTAGTCCTACAATTATACGTCTATTAATTATAACAGAGGCAAATGTCAGTGACATAACATAACATCTAGTCTGTTTGAAATTGATGGATATGTCATGCACACGTGCGGGCCCACAGAAAGGGAGGACGCATTATCGTATACGCTCATAAGAGTTTACTAAAACCCACGTAAATACCCTAAATTTTGAATGTCTGTACGGTGAAATCCAAACCTTGGTTGGTAATAAATTAAGCTTATTTTCGGTGTATAGACCCCCTAACCTAAACAAATATCTTTTTGTAAATGAACTATCGCGGCTCCTGACAGCATATCCAATCAGTACAAATTGTATATTGGTCGGTGACATTAATCTTGACACATCATGTACCAATAATGTTGTGAAATCATACTTAGATAGTCTGACTGAATTAGGTTTTGAATGCTGTATCTCACAATATACAAGAGTCGAGTAAATAAAGGGCCTGTCCAAATCTTGTATTGATCACATATTTATCCGCGAAGTGTGTAAACACGGCATGCCCAGGCAGGCGGTGCGATCAGCTGTTGTGCGTGACGCATTGGCTGACCATTATGTAACAGGAATCGCCGTTATCGTGATCGGCAGATCTTACACTCACAAAATCGTAACTAAACTAGATAACGAAAAAATAAAGAAAGAACTAGAGCAGACCGATTGGAGCCCAGCCTTTGAGCTTAATGACCCAAACGAAATCATTGATCTAATTACAGAGAAATTTCAGACTATCTACAGTAAACCTATAAAAGTAAAATTAATGTAAATAAGAAACAGGACTGTCCCTGGATATCAGATAAACTTATCAGTATGTGTAACAAAAAGAAAGAACTTCTAATGTGTATTTGAACGATACTAGTAATGAGAAAAACGAGCTAATATATAAAAAATATAGAAACAGAACAAACAGGATTATTATTAATGCTAGAAATAAATCAACAAGAAAGGAAATTTGTATTATCTTTAAAAACCCAAAAAAGATGTGGGAAATTATTAATAAATTAACTGGTAAGATCGTTAAAGCAGTTGATGATGTACTTTTAAAGGCTTTTAAACTCCAGGCCAAACAATTGTCGGATAAATTTGCGATCGATTTCGTTAAAAATATTATGAACTCGTGTGACATGCCATTGCTTGATGAGAGTTCATATGTAAACATTCCCAATAATTCCTTACGATTAAATAAAATAAATAACGAAATACTGCAAAAAATCATATTAAATGTATACGATAAAAAGAGCCCAGGCTTTGATAAAATACGAGCCAGAGATATAAAATATATTTCTTCAGCTATAACGCCAGTAATCAGACAACTAATCAACATCTGTATATCACGGTCCATGTACCCAGACAAACTCAAGATAGGGCTTGTTAGACCCATTTACAAAAAGGGCTGTCACAATGACAACTACAACAACTACAGACCCATAACCATCTTGTCATGTATTGATAAAATCATCGAAAAATATTTTGGAGACTCGATAAATAAATTCTTATTAGTTAATGGGATTATCCACGAAAAACAATACGGTTTTCAGAAAAATAAAAGTACATCTCAACTATTGTCATCATTTACAGATGAAATCAATGATCTTCTAGATAAAAGACTTAATGTACTGGCTGTAATGATTGATTTTAGCACAGCTTTCGACACATTGAATTATACTACACTCTATCAAAAACTCCAGCAAAATGGTATACAGGGTCCTGTCCTTGAACTCATTAAAAACTATCATACTAATAGGTACAACGCGGTCAGCATAGCGGGTGAGCTCAGTGCCATGATTCCAACCTCACAAGGAACGGCTCAAGGATCGATTTTAGGGCCAACCGAGTACCTATTATATGTAAACGATATGGATAAAATATTTCAACATGGCTCTGTATACCAATTTGCTGATGATACATGCCTGATCACGGCTCATAGAGATGTCATGGCAGCGCAAAGCATGATGCAACAGGATTTCGATCGGTTATGTGGGCTCACGACCAAGGACTTTCCATTAATTACAGTAAAACTAAATTGATGCACATCCACTCACCATACTTGAAAACTACCATCACTCCGAGGATCGTGGCCCACGAGCACTCCTGCATGCATACGCAAAGCCCTGCGTGCACCTGTACTGATCTAGAACTCGTAACGGAACACGCGTACCTCGGACTAGCAATAGACCATAAATTTAACTGGGGTCCACAAATAGGCCGTGTGTGCAATAAACTAAGATCAATCTTGTCCTAACTATGTATTCTTTAACACAAAGTTCCTTACAAAACATTAAGACTATTGTATATGTCATTGGCTGATTCTGTGATTAGTTATGGATTGTCTAGTTATGGAAGAACTTACAAAACCTACTTAAAAGATATATATAACTTCAGTTACGATTACTTAAAACAATTGTTCCTCTTAAGATTAAATACAAATATAGAAATGACCCTGAAGACCTTTTTAACTATTGCAGGGTGATGTCTATATTCGATAAAGTAGACCTAGCAATCGTTACAGAGTATAGCAAAAGGTATTATTAATATAAAACGTAGAACTCATGTATACTCTTAACTGATAAAAACTTAGATTAATTTAAGATCATAAGTTAAGATAAATTAATAATGTATTTGTTTTTTTTTGTGTAAGAAATAAACATAAGAAATTTTAATTTTTTTTTTTTAGATTTTTAAATTTTTAATAATGTGTCGTAATTTATTTATTTAATCGTTTGGCGAAAGGTCAGTTGTAGGAATTTATAAATCTATATTCAGGTTACGCAACCAGTCTATAGCCCCTTGTGGCAAATTTATATAGAGGTCAATGTGTCATAATAATTTTCCATGACACAAAAAGGACAAAAAGGCTTGTAGTACTGTTAGGCGATAAGCTTGCAACCTGTCACTAATACACTGGTAAACATCTTAGCCTACTTGTGCAAAATGTGGTTACATAATTATCAACATGTCTTTTTAGAGCTGTTGGTATTTCTGTAGCTCTGCCTACCCCACTTAGGGAATAAAGGCGTAATGTTATGTATGTATGTATGTACAAAAAGGACATTGAACTTTTTGGCAGTTATACATTCAAACTTAAGTACGTTATATCAAGCGTACATTTTGTCAATCACACCGTTTGTTGTACTTGCAGTTTGAGATGTGTACCATTTGTCACTCAACCATTGTGACCACGATGATATGTACATTTTGACACTGGGGCATTTTGACGTTCATACTTTTTGCCACATAAGACAGCCGGCCCGTATGGACATTTTGACCCCTGCACATTCCAACCGTTAAACATTTTTTCACGTTGACTACCCACTCCCGGAACGATTGGGCCCAGTAGCTCTTTGTTTCTCTACTCATCGGAGCTACTTCACACCATTTTGGTTTTGGTACGCCTGCTCTAATCCAATCATAAATGGGTTTGATGTCCTGATCTTCTTGCTCCGCTTGTTGCAAGACTTCGTTACTCCACTCGTCGCTAACAGTGTCAGTAATCAACATCTTCACACAATCTGCCCTCTTGCCTCAAACAATGTTTACAGTCATCCCGACTAGGTCTTGGGAAAAGGACGTCCGCGTTGCCATGTGATTTTCCATTGCGATGTTCAATGATGAAGTCATATTCCTGTAGTTGTTCAATCCAGCGCGCTACTTGACCCTCAGATTTTTAAACTCCAGCAACCACTTCAAAGCAGCGTGATCTGTCCTGATACGTAATTTGCGCCCAAGCAGATATTTACTGAAACGCTGCAACGTCTTGACAACTGCCATAAATTCCCTCCGAGTGACGCAGTAATTTCTCTCTGTCTTCGATAGTGATTTACTAAAGTAGGCAATTACAACTTCCTGGTCCCCTTTCTTTTGTGACTAGATTCTCCGATACCAAATTACTCGCGTCCGTGTCAACAATAAATTTAGTATCAGGGTCTGGATATCAAAATATAGGAGTTTCACAAAGCCTTTGTTTGAGATCGGCAAAAGCTGTTTCACAGTGATCATGTAAAGGCGCTGTGTCTCTCTGAATCTGAGAAGTTTTTCACGAAACGTCGATAGTACGAGCAAAGTCCCAAAAAGGCATGAACTGCCGTCTTGTCCCTCGGTGTCGGCCAATCCTTAACGGCGCTTATCTTCTCAGGATCTGTCTGGATACCATCTGTTGACACTACATGCCCCAAATAATTCAAGTTACGCTTAAAAAGTGAGTTTTTTTTTTGAACTAAGTTTCAGGTTTGCATCTCGTAGCTTAGTCCAAACTTGCTCCAATTATCCAAGATGTTCGTAGAAGTCTCTACCAACAATTATGACGTCATCCAGATAAACCAGGCAAATATCTCCTAGTAGACCAGCAAGTAATTTGTTCCATCAATCTCTCAAAAGTTGCTGGTGCATTTACACAGTCCAAATGGCATAATATTGAACTGCCAAACTCCCTTTCCGGTCGAGAAGGCCGTTGTCTCTTTATCTTGGTCCTCGATTTCCACTTGCTAGTACCCACTTTTCAATTCCAACGTGGGAAACCATTTCATCCCGTTCAAAGTGTCCAACGTGTCGTTGATTCGTGGGAGTGGATAAGAATCCTTCTTGGTTACATCGTTAAGTCGGCGGTAGTCATCGCAAAATCTCATGGCCCCGTCCGTCTTCTTAACCAGAACTACCGGTGAACACCAAGGACTTGTTGATGGCTTAATAACTCTGTTCTTCCTCATATCTTCAATCATGTCTTCCACTTCCTGTTCGCGAGCTACTGGGACTCGTCGAGGACGTTGTCGTACAGGCTTGAATCCACCAGTGTTGATCTCATGTTGTACAACTCCAGCTCACCCAATATCACCGTCGTGCGCAGAGAAAACATTGCTATAACGCAGCAGTAAATTGCGCGCCTTCAGTATTTCTTCCTTGTTGAGATCATTTTGGCAACCATCCTATAATCCTGTACTTGCAGATTTTCCGCTTCCTTTCGATCCCTGGCAACTTCTTATCCAAGAAATTTCTTCGCAAGACCCGATAAGGGTTCCTTTACTAAGGGCGTATTTAGTGTCGCCTAAGTTTAGGACCCTTACAAACGCTGCAGAAGATGTTGTTACAACCGTGCGAGCAGTTTTCCACGGTTGACTACCTTCAATTATGTCAACTAATACGTAGCGATGAGATCCCCGTTCCGTTTAGTGCGGTAGTTTCACAGGAACAAGGGCTTGCGATCTTGATTGGAGAATGGTCCTTCTAGCACAGTAGACTTGTCCACTCACTCCACCTTCCATAGGGACTTCATCAACCCCGAATTTCAGGACTCCACCTTTCAAGTCGATGTTGCCCTCAAATGGAGTTACCTTAAACCTGTCAGCTACCGGGATAGAGGTCTCAGGTCCACAGGTACCGTTGACCACTTTGATTTCCAGCTTCTTCATTTCGTTTCCTAAGTTCTGAATGAGATTTTCGTAGTCCTCATTTTTTTCATCAACTACGTGGAGACGGCTCTCGAACTTAATGTCAGGGTCAGTAAGTTTCCCTTGAACTTCAGTCATCTCGTTCTTCCATTCCGAAGTCGCCTCTCGGACCTCTAGGAGAATTCTCGATTGTTCATCTTGGGCTCTGGATTGTTCTTTTTGCTTCAGCTCCTCCACATGAGACGGGGCAGGATTCCGCTGCCTAACCCTCCTTTTTAGGAAGTCCCACATGTGCTCAATAGGGCAGGTCTTGGCTCATCGCTGGCCAGTCCATGGTGTCAATCCCCACCTCGCGAAGGTACGCTGAGGTGGCCCTTGCGGTATGACAAGGGGCATTATCCTACATCAGGATAATCCCCTCATCAAAAATACCCGCGTAAGGGACGACATGCTCCTCCAGGATTTCGGTGATGTACCTGGCAGCATTCAAACCACCGCCACGGCCACCACCAGGTACGAAACCAGCTCCGTTCGCCCATCGTAGGAAATGCCGCCCCAGAACATGACGGAACAACCTCCGTAGGCGACTCTTTCGGAGATGCAACATTGAGAGAATCGCTCTCCCGATCTTCTGTACACTCGTCCTCTTCTATCGCAGCCGTTCAGGCACATCCTGCACTCGTCTGAGAAGAGAATTGGGGTCCACTGCTCAATTGTCCAGTTTTGGTGATTTTGGGCAAACAGACGTCGTGCTTCAGGGTGGCGAGGCAGCAATTTGGGCCCCGTCGCAGGCCTTTTTGGTGTCAGGTTGGCTGTAGTCTTCTCCTCACTGTCCACTCGCTGACTGCCACTCCTCTTACTTCTTCGAGCCGCTGTTTCAGCAACAGCTGTCTGGTGACGATCTCGTAAGGTTGTTGTCACGATGAACTGATCGTCCCTCTCCGAAGTGCACCTTTCCCGGCCCGTTCTTAGCCTTGAAGTAAAGGCCCTAGTCTTCTCGATGGGATAATATGCGGAGATGTGTACCAGTCGACTTCTGATAAGTGACTGTTAACCCCCCCCCCCCTCTAACCCTGGTTTATAGCCGTCTAAGAGAGCACAACTCGTACGTCCGGTAAGGAGTAATCGGCCACGAACCAGGAAAAAATCCGTGACTTAAAAAATACTACACCGATTTCCATGTTTCTTAGCTTTTTAGAAGGCTAACATTTCAAGAAACTTTATAACATTTAAATATTACAGAAAGATAATACCGTTTACGAGAAAAAAATATTTACTGCTTAGCTAAGACATTAAAAAATCATCACATATTCTGAACTGACAAGTTATTTATTCATTAATATTTATAAATAAAGCAATACAGCTAATTAAAGATTCATGTTGGTAGATTTAAATGTTCTTCTATATATCTCTGTGGGAAGCTGTATCTTGGTGAGAGGTTATCAAAAATAACGGGGTAACAATTACCAACACCCAGGGAAACGCGCAGGGGGTAGCTGGGGTAATCTTACTGCGGACGGGAGAAGCCGCGGTCTCGCAACTGATATGTTGATTCAATGAGGAATTGCACGCGAATAGCTCCTGTACAATCATGTATTAAAACTGTCTTCGACAATCAGCAGCACCAATATGATATCTTAATAGTTTTCTATTGCTTTTTCTTTTTTTAATAATGAATTCGGGGTTGCCTTTGTAAATAAGATATCTGACTAACATGTCAATGTTTGTATAGCATTAACTGCTTCATCCTTCGAAGCAGGCAATTCATAGCAGGATGAATAGCCTTTTGAGAAGTGGCGCTAAAGCCTGCAGTTTTAAACTATCATCAAACAATGCCTTACAAAGGGGAAAACACTTTGTACGAAAAAAATTGAAGTCTTTCGCGTTTACAACACATTAAGTCTAAACGAGATAACGACAGGTACACGTTATTAATCCGACGTTTCGCGTTCGAGGTAGGACTCAACAGGACTGGTGTCAGCAATGTCATTTGTATGGGTGTGCGTGTGGTAAAATACTCTACCTCTCTTCATTTTTGTAATTTGTCAAGGAGTCAAAACACTCCAACGATGGTATCAAGTTGGACGTACTGCAACAAATCGCGTTTTTCATATTTTTCATCACTTTATTCCACAACGCCAGTCCTTCCGTGACCGCGACTGGTTCAACCCAGCCTAAAAGTTGGATTAATAACGAGGTAGATGTTTACGATTGTTTATAATAACAATAGTTCGGAAGATGGGCATTATGTTGTGAACTATGTGTAGCGGGCAAAAGCTAGCAATTCACTAAAAATAGCATTTTAGATAATAAAAAATCTTATTTCGTATCTTTTAATACTTTTGGATTCCATAGCCTAGGTGGCCCAGCAGGAGCCTATTACTAATTAATTATATTTTTATTTCAGAAAAGGGAAGTTAGAAAGAAACGGGTGTTAAGTGATTCAGACGAAGAGATTTTTTTAACTAAAAAGAAAAAACAAACTGATGATGGCAATAACATGCAGGAAAAAATATCGAGAGTTAAATCTCCTGCCAAAAAACACCTGAAAGAAGTTAAATTACTCGATGTATTTGGTACTGCACCTATTAAACGCTCAGAACCAAATGTTAAAAAACCTAAAAAGGAAACTGAGACTGGCATTCATTGTGATGATGATTTTGATAAAAGCCTTTTAGAGCTTGATGATAGTGCAAAAAAACAAACATTATTAAACTCCAATTCAGAAATCTCTCCACATAAATATGATGTCAAAGAACAAGCTGAATTATTGTCTCGAAAAGATAATAATTCCAAAGCAAGCATAGTAGCGCGGGATGAAAAAAACCAAGAGCGAGATGAGACCGTAGTCACTTCACCCTTAAATGATCAAAAAAGTGATATACCATCAAGAAAAGCTGATAAAAGACATCATGATAGATTTAACCCTAATGAGTCCGAGCACAAGAAGTCTCGAAACACAAGACCACTCATAGAAACGCCAATTAAATTGCAGGAAAGTAAAAACGCAACCAACGAATCAAATCCAAGTACAAAGCTATTCCATGAAATAAGAGTTAGTGCTGTCATTAAAAATGATACAAATATATCCAAGAAGAAAAATAATTTGGAAACTAGTTTAAATGATTCTGGTATGTATTTTATGGATTAGATAAATTATTTTATCGAGCAGTCCTTTGATCTAACTATTTACCTGCTATACTTAATCATTATTGGCTTTCGATTTAAGGCACAACTTTCAATTCCCAAATGAAAATATGGGTCGTCGATAGGTCGTGCTATTTCTTGTATTTTCTGATAAATAAAAAAACGGTTATGAACAAGTCTTAACTGACGTACTCAGAGACGTCAATTAATTTTCAGTGTGATAAAAGCTGCGGCAGTTACTTTCTTTGCCATAGAAATAGAATAAGACAACACGTCATTTAACTAGCATTAAATTTAATAGACATCTTTGAGTGTGGCCGTAACTCGCCATCGAGAGCTCCGCTTAGGAAGCCTAGAATAAGGTTCGAAAATATAGCTAAAACAATGTGTGTGGGATCGCCTTGCCTAATTTTGAACACAATGTAACCAAGTGTTTTGTTAATATGTAAAAGCTACAATTTTAACAACTAACATTTTATACGTCTCTTAAAATAAAGATGTACAATGGTGGATGTCTAATTACGTGAAATCAATGCATTTTATTCATTTTAGACATCATGTTTCATAGAGCCATTTACTGCTTAAGACCTACACAATCGATAACTAAATAGAAATAGAGTAAGTTTTTTTTTCAAAACAACCGGGTTCGATTCCCAAGCTCAGTACAGGTTTTTTTAAAATGCATGAATGCAGTTTTTCTTCTTTAATGCAGTTTATCTTATGAAAATCGATGACATGGTTCCTAAGAACAGATCTTCGTATGTCTTATAAGACTATAGTTTCAGAATTTTTGCATACTGACCGATTTAAATGAGACACCCTGTATATTATCGATACTTTAAACTACTTTATAAAGAGAGAGAGAGCACAGTCTGTAAGTTTGTTTGTGTGTAAGGGAACCACAGTACCTAGTAAAGTAAGAACACGAAAACTATCCCTATAAATGTATGGCTAATTTTCGTGTCACAACGGAAAAGTTGCATAGAAAATTTAATTGAGTGAGTTAGCGTGGCCAACTTCTTGGTCCTTATCCATATATAATGTTTATTGTATAATCCGGACGAAATCGGGACGGAGTGCTTGTCTAATGATAAAATACATCAGGCATATGTGTATGGTGCTATTGCAGACCGTAATGTAGTAGGTTTTGACCGTGCAGTGCAGCTACGTGCCATTGTAGAGCCCGTGATAGGCATTACGGGAAACCTACCACAAAAACTTGTTTTTTTCCGAGGCCATTTATCCGTACTTTCTAGTGTCTGGTTTTTTTATTTGTTCATTTATTTATTTTTTAATAACTTAAATCTATCATAAGAATTAATAGTACATTAAAAATACAATTATTTAATTAAGTAGCATTTAGGTAGCATTTGACGTTTCTGACAGACTAGTGATTTAACAATGTTTTTCTGTACAACTAGAGCAAAAGAAACCAATTAGAAAAAGCTTTTCAATCATTTAATATATGTACATATATGACCTTCGTTTTAGACAATGAATATTTGTTCTAACTTCTTAGAAGATATCCTACGTTTTCTATTTGAGAAAGTCCACTGGGTGTAAGAAAATGATATTTCGACTTCGACTGACGTGATGGGTAAATAAAGCATTCTTCTGTAATGTTGCTGTGTATTTTTGTTGGTGTTCTCTTTCAACTTCTGGTATTTTATTATTTTGGTATAAGTTTTTAATAAATCCTGGATTTTTTAATAATACTATTTCTAGTTTTGATTACCTTTTGGATGCAGCCTCAGTAATGAAAGTGACTTTTCTACTTATTTTTAGGTATTAATTTGTCATTTTATCTTATTTAAATACACACTTGAAAAACGTGTCTCATCACTTGTGCTACCTAATTGCCACGAGTCACCGATGTTTAGATAACTAACTAATACTATTTTGTAACTTTACATAAATAAACATCCTTTTAAGAGGGTGACACTGAAAGTTTTTAGAACAGGCCACTCTGAAACTATAAAATAAAAATATTGAGCTTAATTCATTCTTCTGTCATTAGTTTTTGTCATTTTGCGGCAAATCGAAAATTGTTTGTTTCACGTCAAGACAAATTTTCGTACAATGGTTTTGTAGTCATTTAAGTCAACAAGATAGTTATGAAAGTTTTCGATTGGCCTTTCATGATGAAGCTCCATCCCGTGCCACTGTTTACAACTGGATTAAGAAGTTCAAACGTGGTCGCACCAATTTGACTGATGATCTGCGTGAGTACTGAGAACATCAGTGTCGTGCGGCTTATGATAGAGTTACAAGAGAGTGACCTACCTAGCAGATTCGGTCAACCTTAGGCTCGGTATGAGTCAAGTACCGAAAATCCTCCCTAAGAATTCAGCGGTCAGGGAGCTTTGTACTGGGCGGATACCTCATAACTTGATGGAAGCTCTAAAACTCCGTCGTGTTGATTGGTGCCGTGAAATCATGCACTTTTCCAAAACGCACGCTTTCCCGAAAAGTGCACTTTTCCAAAACGCACGCTTTCCCGAAAAGTGCACTTTTCCAAAACGCATGTTTTCCCGAAATGTACACTTCCCCATTTAGGTTTTGACGCATTATGTCCATTAGTTTGTCCAAAACGCTGTAAATCCAATTTGCATTCTAATCATTTTGTCCAAGTAGCATCATGTCCAATACGCGTTTAGTAAAATTTGTTGAAGCATTATCACTCGCTCACTTCACTCGTCACTTTAATCGCTGTGACAATTTCATATGGCAGTTTAAACATGACGTTAAATAGACAAGGTACTAAAGTGTATACATATTTATAACCTTGACTGTATGATACTCACTTTGTCCCTTTTGTATTCTGACCAATAACGGTTATTTCCAAGAAAAAATATGTCCAATTAAATTGGACTGTGTCGACGAAGTTCCGCTGCCGCGGAGCTCCTATTTCTAGGTGGTTTGGCACTCCGGGCCTGCTGCAAAACTAACATAACCTTAACCTACCTACGATTTCATAACAAGCCCGACTATTATTGCTTTCATGTTTACGGTTCCGTTGTCAAACTAGGAACCCTTATAGTTTCGCCATGTCCGTCCGTCCGTCCGCAGCCTAGTGCAAAGACTTAGTACTAGAAATCTGCAATTTGGCATGAATATGTATATTAGTCACGCCAACAAAGTGGTACAATAAAAAATAAAAAATGTTTTTTTTTAGTGTACCCGTCTACACGTAACGTGGGGATGTTTTTTTTCTCGTCTACCCTATAGTATGAGGTGTCGTTGGATAGGTCTTTCAAAAACATTCATTGGTTCTTGAGATACAGGCGATTAAAGTGTTTATAACTAAAATCATCTACGACGGCACCAATTGACTTTAAATATAAAATTTGTGATTACTTCATGATTTTTTATGTTTGTAGTACTTAAAGGCTTCGGAACCCTACACTGAGCATGGTCCGACATGCACCCGCCGTCCTGTCTGTCAGAATGGCGGGTGTACCTCCACATTGTAATAACTTTATTTGTGAAGCGGTACTATTTATTTTAAAGTAGATACTAAATAGTACATTTTGAGTACATTTTTTTGTATAATCATTTTATATGTATATTTGTGTAGGTACACCCGCCATTCTGACTCTCACGTTAATTCGGCAGGAAAGGTAATGGCCACTATTTTTTTTAAACAACCAAGGGATTATTTTAGACAAAGGTAAAACAATAAATGTGCTACTTTATTGAAAAAATTAATGTAGATGTTGTGAAAAAATGGACACATCTGGCAAAGAAGAAAATATATTTTTTGCTTAGGTTTCAATAAATCTAAATTGCATAATTGCATAATGCCTTATTCTCTAATTTGACGAAATTTTGAATTGCCATGGTCCCTGTAAAACCTTAATATCAAAATGGCTCTTAAAATGATGGAAAGTCATAATGACTTTGACCTAAAAACTTTAATTCCCGAATTCCTAAATATTGAAATGTACATTTCTTTCGAATACCGAATCATAGATACGTCAAACTTTCAAAATAACTGAAGCCGAAAACACCGGAATGGCAAAATGTCATAGTCTCAAAATGCCTAAATTCGTTTTCACAATTTCATCGGGGACATGAACATTTCAATTGAACGTCATGAGGCCTGTTTCACGATACAAGTTACAAATTACAAGCGGAAGTCTCTTTCTAACTCCTTTTACTAGAAAGAGAGTTCCGCTTGTATGACATAATTTTATAATCTTTATACTGGTACTTCAATTTCAATTGGCCAGTACTTAAGAAAGATAGTATATATTTGAAGGTTAAGTAATAACTTTTTCAATTTTAGGTAATTTGGTATTAGGTTGTTTTGAAATTATGATGTTTTGAGATAAAGGTGTTGTGAAGTTTGGTCGTTATGAGCCTAAAACATTTAAAAATTCAGCCATATTGAGAATCCGGTGTTATGAGAAAAAAAAATAGGTATTCTGGGATTTAGGTATTTCGACACTTAGTTCTTTTGAGATCTAGGAGTATTGGTAAAAGGGTAAAACGAAATTAAGCCGTAATGAAACCAACACTTATTTTTCGACGATAATGCCCAAGCATACTCGTCAGCAGTAGCAACAGCCAAATTGGTAGAATTGCGTTACGAAATACTGCCCCACCCACTGAACTATATCGAGATAGAAGGAAAGAGTGTATGTACCTCGCGTGCCGAAACGACGACAAAAAATATCGTCGTTGCTCGCCGAGATGCTCAGTCTGCTCTCGACCGCATTCCGCGTGTGACGTTCAAGTGTAAAAACAAAATGGCCCCTTGCTCGATAATAAACTTCAAACTCTACCAAAAAAGTTGAAGCTGTAAATTAAGATATTTCCTTTCATCGGTAGTACTCTTTGCCTTAAAGTATCTGTTGTAATTTGTAAAACAATTATTTTTGTTGCTCAGTGTGCGTGCGTGCGTGCGTACGTGTATTTTCTAATCGCCGTTTCGGCACGCAAGGTGTACCTTGCGTGCGTGTGTGTGTATACACTCTTTCCTTCTATCTCCATATCGTTCTGTGGTTTGGGTTACAGACGCTATTCCGTTGCGATCGATTGGAAACGATTCTGTTTATGTCATGCACATCACTAAAACGTTCGGTTCTCATATAAATTGACGAACTTTCCTTCTATCTCGATATAGTTCTGTAGCCCCATTCACCTTATTCTCCTGATTTGCCCCAAGTGTTTTTTTTTATTCCCAAACATGAAGAAATGGAGCGTTGGGAAAAGATTTTCATCAAATGAGGAAGTCATAGCTGAAACTGAAGCATATTTTTCCGGGTTTGTCAAAAATATTTTTTTGGAGGGGTTGCAAAAGCTGTAATATCGTTGAATCAAATGCATTGAGTTGAGGGGGGTTTATAGAAAAATAAAATAAAACATGCGGAAAAGGTTTTTTTTTTAAATCAATGTCACTGGCAAATCAAAGCGTCCTCGTACTTGACTCATTAATCTCATTATTTTCATTGTAGAGCATTTCAACCAAGTTTCAACGAAATTTGATCATAAAAATATTGCCCAACGTGGAAATAATTTTACTACCCTGACACATATTGCTTTTCACATCACATATTATTATGAGGAGAATAAAGGATCTTGTGAAAATGAAACAAATTTAGTCTCTCTAAAAGTGCTGAAATTATCTAATTCAACAATAAAAACATTCGTACCTATTTTTGAAACCGTACCGCCGCGCCGACCCTGTGAGGGTGACAGATGTCACTAACATGCAATTAACCCTCTGTATCATGTGTACACTGTAAGCAACATACCACCTCGGTAATTTTGTAAATGGAAATGTGAATCTAAAAGGAAGGAAATAAAATTCAACTACCTTTGCTCTTAAATTCTATTTTCAATTTTGAAAAAATTAAAAAATAAATTTATACTTACTAAAATATAGTTTAAACGAAATTACCTTCATTGCGTATCTTCATTTCCCAAATGAAAAAACATGTGTACAAACAAAAACCGACCACATGAGTGACAGAGGCCTAATAACCTTGAAACGCCAAATTAACAAAACTGTAAAGATCAATCATATTGTTTAAAAAATACCTACAATAAATGAAATACTGATAACCTCCAATAGATATAGTCTATAGGGCGACGTGCGGTCACCACATTTCCACTTATAAACCTCTTTTATTAAATGATTAGCGACCCGCCCTCGCTTCGCTCCGGATTAAAGTATTAAGTATACATATAAACCTTCCTCTTGAATCACTCTATCTATTAAAAAAAACCGCATCAAAATCCGTTGCGTAGGTTTAAAGATTTAAGCATACAAAGGGACATAGGGACAGAGAAAGCGACTTTGTTTGATACTAAATATGTAGTGATATAGCCACTTGAAATGAGCAGAACTATAATATAAAAGTTTAAGTAAAATAAATAACCTATTATACACTGCGAACATTTTCATTTTGTTTATTTAGTTTAAACCCTCGACAAAAGTCATTAATTATTAACAATAACCCATTTCCAGAAAATCCCGAATCACATCCACGCTAAGCATAACGTTTGAGGTCGTTCACCCCAAAGCGCAAAGATCCGATCACTTATGAATGTTAAGATAAAAGTATAAAATGAAGTAAAATGTAAAAAACAACAAAAAAACCGTTTCAAATGCTAATAGGTCAGTCAAACTGAAGTCGGCGTCCCACATTTTTTTAACCCACTTCAGTTGAGTGACCTGTTAGCATTTTAAAATAAGTATTTTTTTGGGTTTTATTAGGTGGTTACAACCTATTATATTTGCAGCTGCAACAGATGAAGAAAGGTTTGAGCGCAAACGTTATTCAGCAGCGTTGTATCAGAAGTATCTGAATAGGTCTGGGCCCAAGCACCTTGGCACAAAAGAAATGCCGGAGGTACGTATATTATATTATAACATAAAATAAGTTTAGAATATAAATTTTCGATATGATTTATAAAAAAAAAAGCCTTTAATCCTGTTAAGGAGTATTTCGCCTATGTCGAGTTATGTTTTAGACACTCCCATGCATAGATATCACACGTGAGGACAATAGTTCGTTAAAACAGTATTTTCTCTTGTGAACTAAACAGAAGCGCACGGGGTTAGCTCCACGCGCTTCTGTCAAGTCCTCTAGACAAGCTTTGTTTGCTGACTGTACGATTTCTGCACAGTCATCAGCTGCTTATCAAGAATGGGTTTACGTTTAGTAAAGCGTAAATACTTTACCACCGCCACTAGGGATTCGTGCGCGCAGTTGGTTGTCGCTATTCCCATGGGAAACATACAATCAAACTTTCGCACTTTAGTAAAGTTATTAGTAAGAATTTTACGTACTTACTTAATTTTGCTAAGTATTTTCCTAATAACTGAGCGCACTCCCTCATGTAGGAAGTTAAATTTCGATTATACTCAAAGTATGAATAAGACAGTTGTTAGTACGTTATTTTATGCAATATACCAATACACGTAAAATGACGGCGTAAAGGATAATGTTATCGCGCGTATGTATGTATGGAAGTAAGTCCGTTCCATTGACCTCCTGTAGCCTAAACGGCTTGACCGATTTTGATTTTGCTAAAGTAAAAAATAGTTTTTAAATTCATTATAACAAGTAAGAATATTCAAAGAAATGGGTCCATCAATAGCACTGCCCAGAATCCCGTTATAACCAGATGGGGCACATGGCTCAATGCAGTTCTATATCATGCAAAACATTTTGATCTTTTTATGTGACGCAATAATAAAGTTACAAAAATCGTATTTATCTCTAGTAGAATCATTTGAAATTGTATACCATTCGTGTATATCATTCGTGAACATGCGATATTCTAAACCAGCAAAACTCACGAAACAGTCGCCGGTTTCAGGTCAATTAATCAAAATTAAATTAAAAAACAAAAAAGTATTTCATACATTCGTTGAAAATCGAAATTATCTTTCGTGTTGCGCATTAAAATTTGTAGAAGTAAAGTATTTCAACAGTAAAATCACGTCTGTAAAATCACGAAAATCAGCGAAATCGGCAAAATTTTGTGTACGGCCTCTTAATTGTAAATCCATTTATACGTAGAGAAGGAGCGTTCTACTTCCTAGGATGTAACAGGTACATATTTATAGACCTCAGTTACGCTATCCTCGTATTTATTTGTTTTTATTAAATCAGCGTATTCACGAAGGGTATCTAATCAATCAGCATACCTAGGATAACTCGGAGCATGTTCTAGGGATTTGATATCGATAAAAAATATGTCGATGTAATTAAATTAATACATGTGCACATTGAACATTCTCGATTACTATAATAGGTTCGATGTCATATCTGATATCGAGCCTGCAGGAACTCCAGTCTCCTCAATCGACGCTGGATGACAGGATGAGTTAAAGATGATTTATCAAAATTGTTTGTGAACAAAAATTTAAGGATTGATCTAGAAAAAAATACTGGTATGACACCATAAAAAGTAAACATGATTACAACATTATAAAAGGTGAAGAAATTTCATAACCAAAATGAATGAGAAATTGGCTTACCCTGAGTCATTATAAATATTTTAATAATACCCGTCGACCACTGTGGACGTTAATAGAACGTTTAACAGTTTAAAAAATATTGGTACGCTTCCCATGTTGGCTTGAATAGAAGCATTTTATATCTGTAAATATTGTCGTACAAATGAGTCTATGAAAATCTTAAGCGGGCTGTCTTATAATTTATTATGAGCCTGAGTCACAGCAACCTTGTTACTTTTGGACAAACTTCATACATTTGGGCGTAGTAATTGTTTAACACAAAACCGTTCTCTTCACATTATTGCTACTGGCTCGTTAAAACTTGTTGGTTTCTGGAATTTTCTTACCTGGTCGTATTTTGCACCTGTGCACCTGGCCTGATACACATGGGGTTGCACGTGATGTTGTAGTGCCTTCTCCCACTCTACTAGACAAGCCAATTTCTGAGACAATGACAGTGAGGGTAAGCAATTTAGTCACGATTTACTCGTTGGCACCTTCGTACCTTCCTTTCGTGTGTTGTGTGATCGATCGAGCATATTTAGTGGCTTGGCTATGGATTACCGGAATACGTACTCTCCTAACCTGACCGACCCTTCTACGAAATGGACTCCGAACCTGCTTTACCCGAACGACCTGGCTACAAATTCTGGAAACCTGAACCTGCCTGCTTCGACTGACACGGCTATGCATCCTGATCTGGCAGCTATGCAGGAGGAGATTAATAAATTTGACGAAACTGCAACCGAACCAACTAGTAAGTGACTACCTTTCCTACTTTCACACACACCAGTTTTTCTCAGCAACTACAGAGGCTATCAACTTGAAATTTGGCATAGTTGTATAACTTGCTTGCCCGCATCTGTTATTAGTAAAAAAAATATGAAACTAATTTTATATTTGAAAAGGGGTCTAGAATGGGGGGTTGAAAAATGAAAGTAATTGGATGCCAGGCAAATGGGGTGTCATAAGTGTATCTCTCGATAAAACCAATTGGAAAGAATTTAATAATAATGATTAAGTAACATTTATTAATATTTTTGAGAAATACAATGCTATGGAAAGGGTTAGGTTAGTAATGCGAGAAATGATTAAATTTATGGTCATGAATTAACGAGTGAATATATTATAAAAAATTGGGTAATATTTATAGATAACCCGAATTATGTACTGACGGACGCGGAACTGCTCAACATTTTGGGCGGGTCAGAAGAAGAGATGTCGGATTCGGAGTCCTCCGATGAAGATCCCGTTGCTTCAGAAAAAGAGGACCAAGAAGAACAGCAGGACGAACCCATCGAATGGTCTTATCAGCACCAGCAGCCCTGCAAAGTGCCGGATTTCTCCCAAATGACCGGCTTGTTAAAAGAAACCCCAATAACACCGATTCAGTATGTTGACCTTTTATTTCATACTACGTTTCTTATACACCTAATAGATAATATTAATGCGTGTGCAACAAAGCTTCTCGAAGCCAATAATAAAATTCACGCGAGAATAACCAGGTGGAAACATGTGACTATACCGGAATTCAGAGTATTTTTAGGACTTTTATTCCACATGGGTACAATTAAGTTAGCTAGATTAGTAGATTACTGGCCCACAGATGAACAATTTCAAATTGGATATTTTTCAAAAAACATGCCCAGAAACAGAATCCTTAGATGTTTGAATTTTATGTCTAATAATGACGATCAGAGTAGGCTCAATAAAATATCAGGGCTAATTAATAAGTTTAATACGATCATAGCATCAGTTTATTATCATGACAAGGTACTGTATATTGACGAATCACTTGTACTTTGGCGTGGTAGACTTTGGTGTCGTCAGTAGATAAAAAAGAAAGCTCAAAAATATGGCATACAGTTATATGTCTTCACTGACCAATTTGGATTTGTTATGAAAATTATTGTTTATTGTCGGTGGAAGGCCGACGATGTGGTAGGAGGTAAAAATCATGTAGAGAAGGTGGTTAAAAATCTATTAGATGGAATTTTGTGCGTGGGGCAGGCACTCTGTTTACATGGACAACTTTTATAATTCGATCTCATTATCCAATTATTTAATTGAAAATGACACGCATGTAACCGGTACCTTACGTCCAAATAGGACCTCCCCGTGCAAATAAAAAACAAAAAATTAGCACGTCAAGAAAAAAAATCATGCTATTCTAAAGATGGGATTAGTGTTACCAAATATAACGACCGTCGCGAAGTTATAATGATTTCAAGCAAGCCAAATGTAATATTACAATATAATAAATACATGGGTGGAATCGATAGATACGATCAGATGATGGCGTACTATAATCCTGAGCATTAGACTCTGAGATGGTATAAAAAGTAGGGTACTCATATTTTTAGCACAATGTTATGTAATGCTCATAATTTATATAATAGATTTGGTGAGAAAGCAATGCCCTTATATAATTTAAGACAAACTGTTATAAGAGCATTAGTTTCAAGCGAAATAAACAATAGTCTGCCGGCAAGCGTTATAAACCTTCCAAGCCGCATCTTTCAGATTGCCTCGGGACAGTAAAAATAGAATTAAACCAAAAAATGTGCGTGATGTGCTACAGAAACCATAAAAAGAGGGTTGATACGACAGACTATTGCCCCAAATGCCCAAATCAACCAGGTCTATGCCAGGGAAAATGTTTTATAGAATACCACGATTTAGCTGATTTAGCCGTTTTAGCCTAGCACTACATGCATACTACATAGTAATATAAGAACATTTGTAATTATTTTAAGACAACGTTAAACGTTATATTAAAATTAAGACAAATTTAATATATTTTAAATATACGCGTTTTTTTTTAACAAATTGGTTTTATTTACTCTTTTGATCATAAGTTTACTCTGCATAACTACATTTGAAATCACCCCACCATATTATTGCATTGTCACCGAAGTTACGTAGTTAAACCAAATTGAACTAATAATGACTTTATTTAATAGTATAAGTACCTAAATTATTGTCTTGTAAATTACTGAATACATTATTCTTATATCCAGAGGGCGGAATTTCTCATGGCAAAAATTTAAATTCATAGGGATAGAACAAAGTATTTTATCGACTATCGACAAGTAGTTCTGGTTCACGTAGCGCAAGTTCTTTTACCAAATAATATTATACCTCCTATCTATACATTACACTTAGCAAAATAATTTTCCAATATATAACAAATGCCCTCTGGTAGCGCTATTTTAGATTAATATAGTTTTTGATAAATGTAGGTGTAGTTTTCATTATTATTTTATAATTCTATGTCTTAGATTTAGCTTTATTTTTATTTGTTATTTACCGTTAAGAAAGACGTGTGTTTTAGACAAAAATAACATAATATTGACAGATCAAATTTTAAAACTTCACGTATTGTTGAAAACAATAACTAAATGCGAATTTACATTTTAATATTTTAATATTAAAATGTAAATTATTATTATTTTAGTTTTGCTTTAGCAAAACTAAAATAACAAAGAGATTAGTGATTACACAATATCGATAACTGGAAAAGTCGATAAAGCGAAACGTTCTATCCCTATGACATTTCAATTTTTGCCATGAGATATTCCGCGCTCTGATTATATGATACACGTTGAATGATGTATTATGAAAATAATAGATAAAATAAATGCTTGTAAAAAGACGTGGTTACCAAAAAATGTTGCATGAACCCATCCCTTTACCTGTGCCGTAAGCGGCGGTCCGTTTACGGGTGGAGCCAGGCCCATGACGCACGAGTCTCGTCGACGCTTTTATCGAAAACTGCTTTGTATGGGGGGCTGGCGTGAAGCGTTCGTTCGCAGATGCTTGGCCGTGAATGGGTTAACGGAAAAGTGGCCACCTTTTTCCGTTAAGTTGACTACACGAAGGTTAAAGGTTATGAAACTGTGTGGTATAAAATAAATTTAGAGAATAGAACAATATGCAAATAAACTTACATTAATTTTCATCACTATGAAATAATACCACATGAGTTGTTTGATACTCGTATGTTTAAGATTGAAATATTATTGTTTCTTAAGTATTTTTATGTGAATATTTCTATACCATGATATCGTCCCTTAGCTTACAACACCGCCTAAGTCATTTTTACCAACTTTACAGGAGACGTAAAAAACTGTCTATTTTAAAAAATCTGGGGATTATTCCTGTCATAACTTAATACATACTCTAGTTAGCGGTTAAGAAATAATTATTTATACTTATTTTGACAATTTACTTTATTTTAACAAATTCTAAATTCTAAAAATTTAATTTCAAATGTAAAAACCGCCATTTTCGACTTGAGCGGTGTTGTAAGCTAAGGGACGATATGCAAGATCACTAAACACTATTTTCCAATTTTAAATTAAGGACTTAATATAGGTAATATTAGCGACCACCAACACACATTGACAAGTTCACACATTGGCGAGATTTAATCTTCTAGCAAAAATAACTTTTAACAAAAAATGAATGAATATGCATAGACAAATACAACTTAACAGCGGTACTCCGTAAAAAGTTCTTTACCTCCCGTGCTAGTCGAAACTGTGTTACGGCGAGGTAAGATTCTCACTACAAAAATAGCTGAGCTTTAACTTAAAAGAAACAAGGTCCATAATTATTTGCGACGCTAAAAGTTAAACGTGGGTGGGATAGAACAAAAGGTGAGATAAGAAGTGGCGAGTTTAGCGTAAACAACATAGTATATGCGAGCGAAACGGAAAAATCAGTTTTTTTTTACACTTCTGCTCAACAACTACTACTACTTAAAAACATGCTTATTAACGTAACTATATTTTATGAAATTATGATAGTTATTTTAGTAAATACCTGTTAAAGTTATTATGATAAGAACTTATAAGGATTACATACTTACTCGTAGTTAGTAGGTACTTATTTAATAGGTAACTGTGTAATGTATCTTCCAGGCAGTGCTACTCATCACAGTAGGTACATTATTACATTATAGGTACATAGTATATGCACGTAATATCTATGTTGTTAATAAATAAGTGATATTAATATGATAAAATATTTAACATTAATATAAAAATATTCCATATTTTTGACGTAACCTATTATGCTCACTATACCTATTGACATAAAATTGGGGCACAGCAGTGCCCCCGCCAAGTCGTGCATTTAATGAAATATACAATAAGTAAGTATGAGGCACTTTAATAATATCTTCATTATGCAGAAATAAATAAGTAAAATAATTGATACGATTAAGAGTAAATATACTAATATTAATATATTATAAAAATCATTCAATAATTTTCATTAACTCCTCAGTCTTTACATAATCTAAATTTCTCAGAAACCCTTCTAGCTCCTTTCCGCAAGCAAATCTAGACATTTCTTTAATGGACTTAGTTTTACTAATGCGATTGTACAAAAATGGCGATAAGAAAAAGGAAAAACTAAAAGCTAGCTGGTTTCCCAGCAAGATAAATACGAATTTTTCAGACCAAAAACGATGCCGTATATTTTTCACTATATCTGTAAGTATTTGGCTTACAGGGTCGACTCGTGATGGTAAGGTACAGAGTTCGAACCCTTCTAACTTGAGTACATGACCCGATGCTCTTATGCTGAAGGAAAAACATAGCGAGGAAACCTGCACATTCGAACAGCCGAGTGTGTAAGAGGGTGAGAGTGTAATTGCACAAAAGGTCCTGTAGAGGTCAAAGTGTATCCTAAAGGGCTCGCCTGTAGCATGAGATAAGATAAGATACATGAATGTATTCGTTTTCTGATGGATAATAGGATATGTATTATTTTAATTACAGGGTGCACCGAACTGCTTGAAGGATTGTGCATTTCTGTTGACGGGTGTGCTCGACTCTTTCGAACGAGAAGAAGTGACAGAATCCATTACAAAATTTGGTGGAACTGTAAAGAATTCTATGAGTAAAAAGGTTTCTAAATTTATTCTGCTGCTTAATACTAAATATTTGTCTCTTTTTACAGTCTTAATATAATTTGCTTTTAGGTGACGCATGTGTTAGCAGGGGATGATCCAGGCCCAAGTAAAATAGCCAAAGCTCACGAATATGGTATTACGATTTTAAACGAAAATGATTTTATGGAGTTGATTATAAACAAATCAAAAGAAATGATTAGTGGAAAGTTAGTAATCAAAAATAAAAATAATAGTAGAGATTCCCTATCTGGAGGATTGACTCATACCAAAAAAATGCATAGAAGTGCTGACCACATAGGATCCTCTAAAGTTACGAATGACAGGAATGACGACGATGTGAAACCTGAAAAGACACGACACAGAGATACAACTGAACACATTGTTAAATCGGAGACTATCCCGAGATCAAGTGCATCTACTAAAGAACATTTAAATGGTAAGTCGATTTTAAAGAGTGATAGTATTACTGTGAGACAGGTCGTGGCGAGCTGTTGATGAGTAGCGACACCACGACTGCTCTATCGTGAAGACTTATTGTTGGTGAGCATACGAATTACAGGGAAACAATCACGACTCAGTAGACTTTAAATAGAATATTTGCTCATACTAGTGGTTTTTGTAAATAGATTTTTGAACCATTTAACTAGGTTTTGCTTGTCATATTATTGGCAAATGTTAAAACGTTAGTAACTAATGGTCTTGAACTATCCACCTTGTATATTTAACCTTTTGAACGCCTTACTTCAAATACAAATGCGTCACTCACACGCCAAACATATATTAAAAGTTATGCAAAATTTAACTTAATCCATACGAAATAAAGTCTCTTTTAAACTGTATCTGTGACCTATATAATGGTCGGTGGCGTTGTAGGCACGATAGCTCATGCATGACCACTTTAGTGGTCGTTGGCGCTCAAAGGGTTAATAGCATCGGCCTATCTGGTTTATCAGGTAGGTATTTTTATTCCAAGCGCAATAAGTAAAAAACAAAATACAGTCGAATTGAGAACCTCCTCCTTTTCAAATACTTAAATTATTAATCAAATAATTAATTTTGCGTTAAAATTACTGAAATGGGCATATAATATACATATATAAACTTAAAACCAATACAGAATTCAAGATTAAATGTAGAAATCCGTGCTCGATCTTAAGAAGTACGTGAACACGGAGTTATTAACGTAAATTGGTTTCAACACAATGTTTGGCCCTTGTAATCTCGACAAACCAAACAAAAATTAAAGCCTTTGGAAATTGAAAAAGATAAACTTAGAAGTAAAACAATATATTCTTGTCAATAAATTAAAGGTTTAGTTTGTTTTTTATATTTAATAAAAATTGATATATGCAACGGCATAACCTTTTTCTACTCGTACTATAAACGTCTAATATTGGTATCGTTAACGTTAACCCACTATAGCGTAACCGAAGCTTGAAATCTGTTCTATAATGAGCGTTGCCTTAGTAATAACTGATCTTTTATAACCATTATAGCATGGCTTTATGGTTATTACCATGGTAAAGCTCATTCCGGATATCAGTCTTGGTGTTTAGTAAACACTTGAACTACTAATTTCTATATTATTCGTTAAAACTGTTTTAATAACAATTAAAATAATGTAGATTAAAAACATAATCACTAAAAGGGTGATTAATATTCATCTACTTGTTATGGGTTACCATGGTTACGCTCAATATGGATATTAACAATAGCGTTTAGTATCAAAGTTAGCCATTGTTTATTTTTGGCATTATCATTTGTAGCTTGCAGTAAAACTCATGTTTGCAATGGTAAATAATTCCGCCCTTCTCGGTCGAGGCTTGGATAGTTTCCACTAATGCGAGAAAATATAACGCATTTGTTAATAATATTAATCACGTGAGTAACATAACGGAAAAAAGGCACTACACGAAGGTTAAAGGTTATTAAACTTTTTCATATATGCTATGTACATTGTATATGCGTTTTAAAAAAAACCATCGTTCAATTTCAAGACAATACTTTAGTTTATTAAAAAATACAAGAATAGTATTGAGGGCGCCTCTGGATGCTCGACGTGCTCTTAACCTTTATAGTTTTTTAAAAACGGGGCAAGAGCATGTTGGACCATGCTCAGTGAAGGGTTCTGAAGCCGTTAAGTACAACAAACATAAAAAACAACAAGTTATTAGTACAGTAGCCTTCCGCCCGCGACTTCGTCTGCGAAGAGTCAGAACTTTCGTTAAAATTACAGATATAGTTTACATCACCTTCAAAGGGTTTATTTTTCCGAAAACCTCCACGACATGTTTTTTCTATGTAAGCGGGCGGTATTACAACTTTCATTTCATGACTCTACCCCTTAGAGCAATAAAATTGCCAAATAAACTAGATTAAGAATGAACGTGTACTTTATAACCAATTTTCGGTGGAAAATTCCATAATGTAGGTACGTCATATTTTTTTTTAGTTTTATCTTTCTCGTATTTTAGAAGTTACAGGGGGTGACACACACACATTTTACCACTTTGGAAGTGTCTCTAGCGTAAACTATTCAGTTTAGAAAAAAATGATATTAGAAACCTTTCCATAAATACCCTACTCGTATGAGTTTGATGAAAAACAAGTTGAATTTCAGTTATAGTTATGGGGAACACGCAAAAATTATTGTTTTTTTTTCCTATTTTTGTGATAAAGTTTTAATGCGGTTCACAGAGTACATCTACTTACCAAGTTTCAACAATACAGTTTGTATAGTTTCGGGAAGTAGTGGCTGTGACATACGGACGGACAGACTGATATGACGAATCCTTAAGGGTTCTTTTTTTGCCATTTGGCTATGGAACCCTAAAAACACCGAAGGTTCCACTTTTAGCTAACTGCGGGGGTTTTGGTAGCAATTACGAGTATGTATCTTATTTAAATGTTTATTTTGACTTCTTGTCCTGATTTAGCAAAATGTGGTTACAGAATTATAAACAAGTCTTTTTAGAGTTTTTTAACACAGTTGCTCAAAAAGTGGTACTTTTCGTAGCTGTATATCGTGCGGAAAGTTTGATATAACGCACGTGCGTTATAGATTTCAATTTTTTTTTAATTTAATTTAGTTTCCACTTCTAAGCCATGCATCTTACCAAAGAGTTTGCATGTTCAACCACTTTTTGATTACGTCATTTGGCATTGAGACATAGGTAACATAATTTAAAATATTAAAATTAAATACATACATACATACACACATAAATTGTATCTAGGTAATATTAAAAAAAAACAGCTCTCATCAAGATGGCTGAATCCGAATTAGTATTACGAATGATTAGATAGTTGCGTATTAAGGTGAATTCACATTACACCATGCCGAAACCGGGCCCAGCCCAGTACGGCGTAATGTGAATCCATCTTTATGCATTACCGCTGGTTAATAGAGAATTATACTTTTAGATTTTTAAATATACATAATAAATTACTTTGACTTTTTTTTTTGGCTGAATGGTCGCAACCGTTGCCATTTCATAAAGTCTGTGTCAATTAAAAGTAAAATTGTCTCTTGTAATAGTTTAATTTACTGATTTATTTTGTTTTATTGATATTTTTTCGCAAATGTATTAAAAAACGTCGTTTGGTACACGTGCGGAACTGTCATTTTAACTCGTCCCGACTCTTGTCCCTCGCTTGCAGCTCGGGCCAAGATACGGAACTATAAGGAATAGGTGTACGGGGAATAGCTAACAAGTGGTTTGCGTCTTACCTGGAGAACCGTAAACAATTTGTAGATGTTGAATACCATGACGCGAATAAAAATTGTCTTACTAGTTATAGATCCCAGGAACAAATATTAAAGGGTTCAATCCCTCAGGGTAGCGTTTTAGGTTGTATACTTTTTGTAATCTATATAAATGACTTGCCAAGAATTATTAATAATAACAGCATACTCTATGTCGATGATATAACTGGGCCGAGATTCTACATGGTAAAAACGAAATCCCTTTTGAAGCGTTTCCGTGTTGTCAACGTTTTAATAACTTATGTCATTTACAATAATGGCGACTGTGACATAAACGATTCTTAAACGTGTCAAACACGATATCGTTTGAACGCACCTGAATAGAGGCCCTGTAGTTTTTCAATGTAATAACATTGAGGATTTAAAACAACAAACACAAGTTACTCTTGAACTAATAGCGGACTGGTTAGAAGACCATAATTTAAAATTAAATCTAGCAAAAACATAATTAATTCAAATCAAACCTCGGCAAAAAATACCCATTGATACCAACTTTTTATATAAAAATGATGTTATAGAGACAGTTTCTTCATGTAACTTGTTAGGAGTGGAAATAGACTCGGAGTTGAACTGGAAAACACACGTAGATATCTAACAAAATATCCAGATTCGCATACGCTCTTTACGAATTAAAAAATGTACAAATCTAAAAACTGCCATAGCAGCGTATTATGCCTATGCGCACGCCTGGCTTAGTTACGGAGTGATCATGTGGGGCAACAGCATCCTTGCTGGCAAGCTTTTCACACTACAAAAGAAATGTTAGGATATTAGTTAATACTAAACCAACGGATACATGTAGGCCATACTTTACCCGTTTAAATATCCTCACACTAGTGTCTATATATATATGAAAGGGATAATTGTTGTCAGTCTAACCTCAGAAAAAAGGAATAAATTACTGCGCTCTTTCACGAATTTAAAAATTGTTAGTACTGGCACTTATCATATGGCCGTAAAAATTTATAATAAGTTACCTCCCACCATGAAAAACTTAAAAGAAGATTCTAAATTTTGTAATACTTTAAAGAGTTTCTTAAATGCTAAATGTTTTTATAATTTGGTAGAGTTTTTTACACTTGTGGAGTAACTGTTAGATTTATTAATATTATTTTTAATGTAATATCTAATTTGTGTAGTGTGTATTGAATAATTATATCGAAATTATAATAATAATTCATCTTATATCTTATAAGTTATGTAGTGACCTCAGATCATAGAACCAAGGGAGATATGTCATGAGTGCAAATTCATTCGTGACCCGGTGTCGCCATTTTATAAATGTGTGCGGCTTACGCTTACACTCTATTAACTACTACAAAAACAACCTTCTCATAATTGGTTAAAGTTTAAGAACTTAATACGTCGTAACATAATTTTAATAGTAAGACAAAATTAGCATTAACCTACCGCCAAGCAACAGTGTTCGCATTGTTGTGTTCCGGTGTGGGGATAAGACAACCGGTGAAATTACTAGCATAGAGGCATTCCATCTTAGTCCTCAGGGTTGGCAACGCATTTGAGGTCTTAGGATTATAGTCTTGAGAATTTAAATGTCTATGGGTCTCAGATTCCACTTACCATCAGGTGGCCTGAGTGCTCGTGTGCCTTCTCCTTAACATAATTTGAGGTCTTAGGATTATATTCTTGAGAATTTAAATGTCTATGGGTCTCAGATTCCACTTACCATCAGGTGGCCTGAGTGCTTGTGTGCCTTCTCCTTAACATAAAAAAAAAAAAATCAAAAAAAAAAATATTTTAGCAAGGTTGAAAAATGCTGAAAGGTAGCGTTTTTTCCATCGTAGTTCAGCTACTCAAAGTAAGGTGTCGCTTACTAGTGTACTTAGCTGCCATCTAGCGACGCTAGATGGCGCTAAGACAGTAATCCTTATGATTAGTGTCTTAAAGACTTCTATTACAGTAACTTGGAGTGATTGTTTTTACTAGCAGAGTGCGCCATTTTTCTGCTACTCAAGTAAGAACGTGACCATATCTGTTTCTAAATATATCGATAACCGTATAAAACTTGTTGGGAACGTTAATATATTTGACGGTAGGTTTTTTTTTTACTATTAGGGTAATAAAAATTAATCATATTAACTTTTTACATTTATTATATAAATATATTAGTAGAATAAAATAATAATATTATATAATGTTAACAAGTTTAGGAATTTGCCTCATGACATGTATTCTTTATTAAAAACAAAAAATATCTGTGTACAATTCATTTCGATACGTTTAACAGTTTCCGAGGTATTGAATTTTTAACTTCAAAGCGTCGTAATAAGACATTGGGCGCCCAGCGCTCAGGGATTATGTATGACGTCATTTACTAGTAGCGGTGCGCGTTCCTAAACGATTCAATAAGCTCACATCATGGCTGTTTCCTTTAACCGAAATAGGTAGCCAGTTGAGATTTTCCTCAGAATACGTCTTACCATAAACTCTATCGAGCAAAATAATAAATCTAATTATTTGTCACTAATAAATGCTTGAATTTGAATTTGAATCCCAAATGCATGAAACTTGAAAATTCCATTCTTAAACAAATTTTACAATCTTCTTCTTTAGGCTTCTTATTTAGGAGTTAAATTAAAATTTGATGATATTATATGCTATATTTATGAAAATAATGACTTCGATGTGATATACAGACGGATAGACAGACAATGTATATAATCGAATCTATGGATAAATCTGCAATACAGTTGAACAGAAACCAGATTTGAATAAGTATTTACAACCGAAGTTTAGGATATGCACTTACAGTGTAAACTTTGTATACTTAGTCGGACGTGAAAATTTGACAAAACTATTTTCCTTGTGTTTAATGCGTGTTATGACGATAAATAACTTAAACTAATAAGTAAAACGTTTAATTGTATTGTACGCTGTAGAACAAGCCATTTATCGATAGTCGATAGAAATCACGTCCACATCCTTATGCTCGGAAATCCATACAAACATTAATATTCATTTATTATAAATAGAAATAATGCTTGAAAATTAACTTTACCGGTTGTATGTTATTGCACTAGATTTTAAATTTACGTTTGCATTCTTATTTTTGCACACTTTAACGGTAAAATTAGTCATTTTACAATTTAAACGGAGCTCTTGTATTGACAGCGCTCGCTGGGCGACTGAGGCGACGTTTGACGTGTCTTGAGCCGATATGTCCAGTTTGACCATATCGAAGCGTCACGAACCACGCCCCCATAACATAGCTCCCTTGTTTCTATGATCTGAGGTAGTGACGAATGTGTCTCTAAATAGGCATTAAGTATCCTGTTGCAGTGCCCTTGCAGGGTTTATGTTGAAACTACCTAATGTATTTCTAACACCTCATGTACAACATAACGCAATAAATATAATTATATGACTATAACTATGACTATTTCGGGACTCGTGTAAAATAACATACATACTTTCCGCACTTGTATCAAAATGTACTATTTGGTCCTTCTGTAGCTCTGCCTACCCCATTCTGGGCATGAAGGCGTGATGTTATGTATGCATGTATATTTTTATATATATATTTGTTAATTTTATTTCGATTGACATCCTAATAATTGAAATCGGTGATCTTCTTCTTGATCTCTACTAACTCTGTGCAAAGCGGCTTTTCATATCTATGGCTCATGTGGTGTGTGGTGTCATATTTAGATTGGTTTTTGCAAAGTAACCTGAAAAAAATGTTAATTATAAAGAGCGTGAGCGTGATGGAGTACAGTCACGAACTTTAATTTAGGACCCATCTAAGGTCGAATTTCGTCTGGCAAACTTATACAAGGTGGCCAGTGGCAGAATTCCGATTTCAAATTCAAATAATTTTCGAACGCGAAGAGTGAGGGAGATGCGGACGGGTGTTTTAGTATCGCGAGATTTGCGGATTAATAAAGTGAAAATGGATCGCTGGCCAGCTGAGCAGCGTGCATATGCAATAGAGGCGTACTTAACCAACGGTTTTTCGCCCATTATCGCAAGGCGCAAGTTTTGTGTTCGCTTCAATATACGGCGTATTTGTGATGGACCGTCAACTAAACTGATTGAGAGCTGGGTAACACGATTTAGAACTACAGGTTCAGCAGTAAATAAGCCAGGACCGGGCCCGCAACCAACGGTTACAACTGAACAAAACTTGGAACGCGTCAAGCAATCGGTACTCGAAAATCCGAGACTTTCCACCCGTAAACGCTCTACGGTCTTAGATATCCCCAGGTCGACATTGCAAACAATCCTCAAAAAAAAATTAAAGTTCCATCCTTACAAAATTCAAATAGTCCAGAAGTTACAGAATACTGACTATGAATTGAGAAAATCGTATGCCGAACAAATATTGGACAGATTTTCGTCAAATCATCGTATGGGGAACATCTTTTTCAGCGATGAAGTACATTTTAATCTCGACGGCTATGTCAACAAACAAAATTGTCGTTACTGGGCTACGGAAAACCCGAAAACAATGCATGAGATGCCGTTGCATAGTGAAAAAGTGACTGTTTGGTGTGCAATTTCAGCAAGATGCATTATAGGGCCTTATTTTTTTCAAAACGAACGTGGTACAGCTGTAACCATCAATTCAGAAAGATACTGTAAAATGATTGACGGTTTTTTTAGACAACACGTTGAAGATGGTTCTTTCTTCAATCGAAACACATGGTTTCAACAAGATGGTGCAACTGCCCACACAGCCCGCCCATCAATGAATGCAGTTAGGGCATTATTCCCAGGAAAATTGATCTCCAGGTTTGGCGACATAGCCTGGCCCCCAAGATCACCCGATCTCAGTCCGTGTGATTTTTTTCTGTGGGGCTATCTCAAAAATGTCGTCTACAAAAACCAACCTGCGAACATCGCTGAGTTAAAAGACAATATTCGATCTGAAATAAACTTAATTTCTAGTGCACTTTGTAGCAGAGTTTTTGAAAATATGCGAAATAGGTTGGAAGAGTGCGTTCACAACGGAGGTCAACATTTAGAAAATGGGATTTTCAAAAAATGAAATCCGCATTTATTACCTTTTTAATGAAATAAAATGTATTGCTTAATATACTTTAGTTTTTTTTTAATAAAATTTTGAAATCGGAAATCTGCCACTGGCCACCCTGTACCTGTAATGGTAATGTTGGTAACCTACGAGAAAAAGAAATAAACAAAGTAACATTTCAAATAAATGAGTTTTCAAGTTTTAGTATCGCGTGTATCCACCGTTATTTTCAATGACAGCCAAGAGACGTTCTCGCATGGATCCAACCAATCGCTCGCATGTCAGTCCCACGGAAACCTTCCCAAATCGAATGGCAGTGCTCCTGTTCCTTTCATTTCGATTGCTCCACCTTTGCACCATCAAGGCCCAAACCATAAGTTCTCTATGGGATTTAAATCTGCAGACTTGGCCGGAAAGGGGATAACCCTTAATTGAGGGTGTTCGGAGAACCAGCTCCGAACAATCCGTGCCGTGTGAATTGGAGCATTATCTAGCACAAAATGTATTACTTGTGTTTCTTGCTCAGGGTAATAAATTCTCAAGGTCGGCAGCACACTTTCATTTAAGAGATCGACATAAGATTGAGCAGTCGCATCGGGAGGCAAGTTGACCAGTTCTCCGACACCATCTGAACTCATCCAGCCCGAAATGTTGGCAGTGATATGACCGGTCGCATGGTTAGCAATAACGTGGTCTTGCGTGTAACGCGTGTCGTTAATTCGCCATAGATGTAACTTGCCTGTTTGCGAAGACTTAGACGGTTTTTCATCTGTAAAGGCAGTCGAGCCCCAGTCAAAGTCTAAATAATCATCATCTGCAAAATGCTTTGTAGGCGTGAAACCATCTATTTCATACTGATTTCGCATGAGGTGCCGTTGTTCTTCCGATACGGCATGAGGGCGACGGTTGTTTAGCCGCCGCTCATCGGAATTCGCTTCCGTTTCATACCTTCGAGCCCATCGACGAACTGTCGCTCCGGTTACGTTACATTGTCGTGCTATTTCACGTATCCCTAACCCTTCTTCGCGTAATTGGATTATTTGGACTCTTAACTGTTCCCGATTAACAGCAAGCATTTTTATTTAACGTATTTTTTTTTTCAAATTAATTTCCTTGGCACTGACACATGTCTCTTTAAAGATATAAGCCAGAGATTATTCGATGTGATAACCCTGTCAATGCGTTATTTGTCTTTAGAATAAATTGATTTAGCGTTTTCGCCTTTATTGCGAATGAGTGATTTAAACAAATGTTCCGGGAAGTGGGTCCTAAATTAAAGATCGCGACTGTACATGTATGATTATTATTAAATATTCACATGCAATTCTAGTTTGAGAAATGTATTACCCTAATCGTAACCCAACCTATATGTTTCACTCATTTCATTATTCACACAATATCAAACTTTATGGATACGCCATATTTGTTTACTAATTAGCTCAAATAAGAAAAATATATTACAGGGCCACTTAAGTGAAATGCTCGTCTTTTTCTTGTGTTGTGTTATGGCTCTTACGGCTGCGTGTTTAGCCACTTTCATATCGTACAGTGCTTTTATATCCTTAATGTATGTATGTATGTATGTATGTATGTAAACACTTTATTGTACAAAATAAAACAGAAACAATACAATGAAGATACCAGAAAATAATGTACAAAGGCGAACTCTAGGTGATATGTATCTCGCATGTTTCGTTTTTCTATGAAACACGAGTGACAAATACAGGGTAGTTTTTAATAGGTGCACAAATTTTTATATTTGCTTCGCTATTGTTAATCAATAACACATGTTGTGTTATTTTTATTCTAGCTTAAAAAAATGTAAGAGATATTGCCGACTCAATGATTCCACTAACTTAACGATATTCATGGACCCTCTAATGCAGGGGTGCGAGGACAGGGAGTGTTTTTAAGTAAGTTACTAAATGAAATTTCAAATTTCGAATCTCAATACAGTGTATGGCATACCTACAGCTTGACAACCCATGTTATCATTTCTAGTGAGACTTTGTTGATAATTAACACACAAGAAGGTAAAAGAGAGATAATATGCAACAAAAAAATATATGTTTTGATCTTGGTTTATAGTCGTAATATATTATATTAACGATTTAAAAACATATGTTAAAATTTGTGCACTGATAAAAAATTACCCTGTATACTGTCAGTTGCGAGTGCAAGTGAGACAGCGCCAGCTAGCCGAAAGACATTAAGAAAATAGAAGCACTGTACATTACGAGCGGTAGCTGACATTTCGCTTCAGCAAGACTCCTCTGATTGTTACTTTTACGTGTTCATCGTGGAGTCGTATGGTCAGTCTATTAATCCGCCCCTTTGATTCGACGGAGATTCTCTGACTGACGGCGGTAGGTATTAAAACGAGTACGATTACCAATCTACTTGTTCTCTACAAGTAGCACAGTGCGGTCCTGCAACCGTAACATGTAAATATATGCAATAATCTTCGGTTTTAACTAATTTGTTAACAGATTTACACAGCGGCTCAAGTAAATGTACCGGTCCCGATTTGCCACAATCCTCGATGTGGGTAGATAAGTACAAGCCACAAACCCTCAAACAGATTATTGGTCAGCACGGTGAAGCCAGCAATGTTAAAAAGTTAGTATTTTAAAAACAGACTATTATTGAGCGCAATGAGAATGGGATTGAGAAGTACCGTTAGCACAGACGTTTTCATTCATTTATCTTCATCAGTCAATCAATGATCTCTTCACGTTTTAAGTGCCGTTACATAATAGAATCGATTTACTAAATATGATTTACTTACCATTTAACAGTCACTTAATATTTCGTATTATAACGTGTCCAATCTTATTTCATGTGTTTTATGAAAAAATATCTACATATTATTCGACACATCTTTCACTAATTTGTCACGTAATTTTTACACGATGGCCCAGAAAAATGTGTGTAATCGTTTTTACGTTATTGAGTCGACGTGCCTTTCATATTTTTTTCGAAGCATTAGAACGTCATAGTACTGAAATAAGTTATTTTATTTATCAGCACACTACCATTGACTATGTCATTTCATGTATATACATATTATCAAAAGGCGACGCATATGCTCAATCCCATTCTGATCGCGGTTTAGTAATATGGTGAGGGTAACCTATCTTAAGTTTGCAGATATTTTCCAATTGTTCCATATGTCAGAAAATTCGTAAGTTGGAAACGCCTTTTTTTCTGAATCCAATAAATTCAATAAAATATATACTGATACCTATACAGCGTGTAAATTTCATACGGGCATATATTTTATCCTGACGTAGTTAACGATCATACAAATCATGTGAGAAAGATATTTTGTTGGTAACTTTTATTATTGAGGAGCAGTAAATTTTTTAAAGTTTGTCTTAGGAGCAATGTACGAAGTGTGCGAGCGTCCATCGGTCGTCAATGTATCGCCTGTATCCAAGTGCAAGGACGAAATGTGTGGAAACTAAATACCAATCTCAGGCGAGTGCACCGCCTGCACCGAAATTTTTGACTTTCATGGGCGAAGTAAACAAATGGCGAACCATAACAATTCGTGAGCATAACATGACTATTATGTAGATGCTTTAATTTAATTGCGCAATGTCATACATTGCTTGCTGAATTAATTAGTAAGAAAAAAAGAAATACAACTAATGTTGCTGTTACACACGTTTTTATGTTAATTAGGGTGTATATTAACTATTGTTAAAATATATGCCCGTATGAAATTTACACGCTGTATAATCTAAAAGTTAGGCTTGGCGTATCACAATAACCCTGTAAAGTTAACCCTTTATTGCATAGGAAGCCATAATTGTATATATTGTATGGCTTCATGAATGTTTTATATTTTTAAATGGGTCGTTTTGATGATTTGAACTTTAATTAATAAAACAAAAGAAAAACGATGCAATGTCTTTAAAGTTCATTTTCCAACATACATTTTAAGTAAATTGTAACTTATAATTTATGCAGTACATTTTTTCAAAATTTACTTTTGATAATGTCCTTTAAAGACAGCGTTTCACTTTCGTATGCATTAAAGGGTTAAACGGTTACGGAAAAATCATTATTATAACCATCGTGAGACATTGAGTCCATTTATAATCCAGTCGATAAAGGAAGTGTAGAGTGCGTTTGCAGGAACCTGAGCAATTCCTTCAGAAGTTTGCTCAGAATGCTTACATACTAAAAGTCCCCACTTCTAGGAGGTGAGCCTGGGGCAAAACGTGCAATTTTTAGGTTTTTTATTTATACTTGCCTGCTGCCTGCTGAACAAGCTGCGTGTGACATCCCTGCTGGACTTTGCAACTGGATGTACGACTTCTTAAGGGAAAGTCAATTAGAGTCGTCGTCGCTCGATTTGTGCAGCGACTTAATCGCTGCACAAATTGATTTTAAAGTAAGTCGTTTTCTGTTGATGAGCTTCAATAATTCCTGACCTAATTGAGCATCAATACTGGAGTTCCTCAAGGGTCTGTTCTCTCCGCAACTCTTTTCCTGCTGCAAATCAACGCCCTGCTGCGGCCGGGTATTGTAGGGTACACTGATGACAGTACAGTTTCGGAGCGATACTTTTCCAATGCTAGGGCCGGCAAGGATGAAAATAGTGCACTAAGGGGAGCAATGCAGTGCTTGAACCTGACCATTGGTCGTGTTTCTCAGTGGAGCGATGACAACCTGGTCAATTTTAATGCCTCGAAGACACAGGCGTGTCTCTTCTCTGCCATATGGAGTGAATTTAACCTGATTCCGTGGTACTTTTGTCCCTGTCACAGACCACCCCCAGCTGCTTGGCGTAGAGCTGACGTCTTGCCTTATTTTTGGCGCCACAAACTGGCGGCAAAAAAGCTGGGCGTCCTCAATAGGGTGAAGCGATACTTCAATGCAGGACAAATTTTAACCTTAAGCAAGGCCCAAGTCCGATCATGCATGGAGTATTCCTGTCCCTCTGGGATAGCTACGCTAAATACCAGCTTGCCATGTTGGACTCGGTTGAGCGTAGAGCTAGGAGGCTTGTGGGCGATAAAAGGCTGGTTAAAAATAAGCTACAAAGCCTTGATCATAGGCGTAGGGTCGCTTGCCTGTTCATGTTTTACAGGCTGAGCTTACGGAGAGTATGCACAGGAGCTGCATAATATGATTCCGCCTTCTCCCTTCTACCACCGGAACACTAGACGGCCTGCGGGGTGCCACCCATACTTAGTTGCTGTGGCTAAAATGAGAACCAAGCGCTTCGAATCTGCTTGCATAATACGCACAGCAAAGATTTAGAATACCCGACGTCCGTATTTCGATGTGCGTTTGACCCGGTGTCCTTCAAAATAGGAATAATAGGTACCTTCTGGATAAGCTCGCTTCATCGTCGACCCTGCCCTGACTTTGTGGTCTCGACTAGGGTCAAGAGCAAACCCATTTTGTATATAAAAAAAAAACGAAAAGGTGCGTCGTAGATAAAAAAATCAAAGAACAGATGTCATACATACATAACATAACGTCACGTCTTCATTCCCAGAGTGTGGTAGGTAGAGCTACAAAATACCAACAACTCTAAAATTGTTGATAATTCTGTAACGACATTTTGCACAAACGGGTTACGATGTTTACCAGTGTTTTAGTGACAGGTTGCAAGCTCATCGCCTAACAGTAAGTACAGATATATTCACGAGAGTTGGCACGAATGGATTGAACGAGTGAATGAAAATGTCTATGTGTGCATGACATAATTATTAAATACAGGTTGATGCAAAAAGTAATTACGATAATTGTGTCTAAGAAAATCTGGCATACCCGCCAATATAAGAAACCTTTGGAAACCAAGAACACCTAACGTAGTATACTGCAGTGCCACGCAAACCATCCATGAAGATAAATCTAGTAAACTAAGGTCTACTTTCATCATGAATAAAATGTATGAAAAATCTTTGACAACACGTTGTGGCTTAGCGGTAACGGGAGTTGCCTTCTAAGCAGCGGTCCTGGGATTGATAGGTTTGATAGATCTATCAGTCTTAAATTAAAACAACACCATTAATGTAATACTTTATCCTCATCTGTACAAATGCATTAATTGACTGTGGTTTATGTGCAGTCAGCGTCAAATAGTTTGTAGCAGTGAAAGTGGTCAAATAGTTTGGTATAGGATACATTTAGTATGATGTACCGAACTTTTCGACCACTTTGACTGCTACAAACTATTTGACGCTGACTGTACAGTCGAGTTCATAAATATGTGTACCCTTTTTATCTAGTCGAATGCGTTTGCAAACTAATTGTTAGCGACCGCATTCGAGTAGGTAAAAAAGTGTACACATATTTATGAACTCGACTGTACATACATATGCATAACCTGACTATAAAATTTATTTAAAAAATTGTTAATCCGACTCTGCATCACTTGAACTACTAGATGTTGAAGATTCTTCGTCCTCGCTGTCACCTATATTAACAATGAAACCATCAGTAAGGTCGTCTAGCCGGTGTTCCATAGACTCGTACGAACGCTCTGTTTCTTGGGCCTTTCTCCAAGTATCATGAAACGTTTCTGTTTTCACGGCATGAACTTCATCGGTGAATAGTTTTTGAACTTCGTTCATATTAAAAGTGACGTTCCTTGTCCCTACTTTACCTTTTATAATCCCCCACAACATCTCGATTGGGTTTAAATCTGGATGGTAAGGTGGAAGACGTACCTAATACAGAATGACCGTGGTCTCGCAGTATTTGATCTAACTTGTAAGTTTTCTTTGTGTCTTTGTTTCTTAATTATTTTGTACAGAACTATTTTAGTATTTCTTTTTGGGTATGATATTTTATTTTTATCTAACCAGGTCAGCATCTCTTTTTTATTTGAGTTTTTTACTGGAGCTCGATCCACCTGAACGTTGTGATAAGGAGCGTTATCGACGACAAGGACGCTTCTGGGCTTTAAGTTCGGTAACAAATATTCCTTCACCCATTTTTGATAATTTGTAGCATTCATATTACTGTGGTAATCTCCAGACTTCTGGTTAGATTTGAATGTCAGCAAAGCATTTTCTACAAAGCCTTCCTCTGTACAAGCATGAACCGCTATAAGTCTTTGCCCTTTTGATATGGGAACTCTGATGCCACTGGTTCCGTTGTCAGTATGAGTTGGGCGTAGTATGAGTGCTATGCACGTAGGTCTCATCGGTATACACAATAGGCCGTTTTTGGTCTCTATATTCTTGTAATTTTTGTAAATACATAAATCTTTTGTAACGAATGTTGTCATTTTCAATTATCCGCATCCTGTTGTTCTGAATCTTCTTCCACCGGAATCCCATTTTATGTACCAGTCGTAATAAAGAACTGACACTGCCAGGAAAATCTATCGACTCCTTTAAAACTTTGTGTAATGTTTTAATAGTTGGTAGTGTTTTGTGTATTTTGTGAAAATCGTAAATACACCTTCGGATGACGTTTAAATCAAAATTGTCCACCTCCGATTTTTTCGACAAACGTGATCGTTTTTCACCGGCTGTCACGAACACATTAGAAGTCGATCCCTCAGTCGCATTTTTGCAGATACAGTTAATGATTCGCTGTACACTTCGTTCTGATGTCCCAGTCGCCGCAGACGTTAATTTGTATAACTCTTGAATTTTTAGAAATCCACCTTTAGCATTTTTAGTTTTTTGTTTAAAATAATTAAATACGTTAAAAATTATTTCTCGAGACTGTCCCGATAATGTTTTTCCTCGTCCAAAAGTAGGTGTAGTCATTTTGAGAATAAGATAAAATTACATTACGGTATAAGTATTGTTTATCGCTTATATGACAGTAAAAAATGAGTGAAGTGTCATTCTAATAAGAAGGTTATCAAGCACAATGTAATCTTATCTATGTAAGTTCTTACTTCGTAATCTAGCCTGCATTTTGCAATTTACAAATTAATAAAATATAAACATTTTTCATGCGTAATGACGATGGCGTGAAACTTTTCGCCATTATTTTGTTAATTGCGGCGTCGGTATGAAAACAGGATAAGACAGTATATTATAAATAAATTTAAAACTCTGTTGACGACGGACTCCTCGGTCTGATCCTTTTTAGATTATTTACTATTCGAACACGCCATCACCTTTCTTCACAAATAAAAATAAGTCAAAAAAATTCATGTATGTTTTTTTTAAATACAAAGGACTTCAAAAATTACTAAAAGGATTAACATTGATACTTGGTGCAGATTTTTTTTTTTTTCCTGAACAACGAGAACGTGTTAGGTACGTGTTTACAGAATATAAGGAGGCCCCTGTATAAGAAAGGCACTCACACTGCCACTCACAGTGACAAGTGACATTACTTTAGGTCAATCCATTCGTGCCAACTCTCGTGAATATATCTGTACTACAAGCATTTTTTCCCTTACTCGCCTTTGACGACATCCACGGGAAGACATGGAGTGGTACTATTCTACATGATTTTAGGGCTTACCCTAACATCATGATAAACAGAAACTTGTATATTATTTTTAATTGTACTGAATTTGAAATGCTCTAACATTATTGCATCCAATATAAATAAACCTCGGGTTTATGATTTAATTGTAACCAAAATTAGGGTAGGTTCTTTTCGGGCTACCGGAGGTGAACCGAGACTGGCGATTGTAAATATATTATTGAAACATCTAAATTGAAGAATATCAATTTCGGAAAGGATACCTGGACATTTTTATAATTTTCCGCGTATGGCAAGGCACGATTCTACCATCCAAATGCTCGGTAAACGGTGTACTTGCATACAGCAGGGTTGGCAACTCAAGCGATAGCACTTGTTACCGATAAATGTTTGTTGAACGAAATGATCTGTTCGAAATAACAACATTGACAGACATTGGTGTCACCGTGACGTCTATCAGATAAACACGTATTACCAGTGAGCAGTTGAATTATATCCAGAAAAATTACTATATCGTCTAAAAAGTTATCACAAACCCTTAATAACTACGTGCACTGTCACCAGGAAAATTACGAAGACAAAAACAACACCTGGGTAAGCTCATTTGAAGTTAAAACTGATGTAAAGTGAACTTAAGCGAAGACGGTTTAATTTAAATTACACTCTAACAGTAATTTTTTTGAATTAACGATACATTTTCGGATATTTATAAAGAAATAAACAGGGTAATCAACCGATACCATTAAACGTCAACTGAACTGTCTGTTTTGATTGCTGCTGCATAACTTATCAACAAAGGTGACAGTTTCGCTTCGTTCAGAAACGGTGCTGAGCTGATGTTTACTTGATGTTAACTTTGCGTTCATGGAGATAGCTTTGTTGAAAAACGGTTTGACGTAGGTCCACCAAGGAAAAATATACACATATTACAAAAGATCTAATATTTTTTATAAAAATGGTTGAAAAATGCCCGAAATGCGGGAGAAATATAAGGAGCAAAGAGATATTGACTTGCGCTCAATGCACCCATGTATACCATATCCAATGCACTGTAGTTACACAGAAAAGATACTATCTAATGACCCCAAAAAATAGAGCTGGATGGAAATGTAAGACTTGCTTAGAAAAAACCCCAGACGAAGCTGTAGATTTATCATCTCAGTCACCACTTCAACAAAATATGAGTATTAATACGCCCCAAAAAGATGACACTCCAAGAAGTAAGTGCACTGTAAATGTGCCTATAGAGAATTCGTTTGATTCTCTTTCGGACATAGCTGATTCGGATGATGACGCTGATGAAAGCTGTTCTTTAGTGCAAAATAGCGAATTAAACAGAAGTTGCCCAGACTTACATTCTAAACTTAATGCTTATGAATTTGATGAATTAATGCACAAACTATCAACTGCGGAAGTTAAATTGGAGTCGGCTGAGAATGAAATCGATAGAATTTCCTTAGAGAATTTTGCATTAAAAAATCAAATAAAAGAGCTAGAAAATAAAATAAATCAACTAACACAAATATGCAAGTCAACAAATAACAAAAAAAAAAATGTTACGCGGAAAAAAAGTCTCTCTAAGAATGTTCTGAATATTACTGACTCAGGTGAAAATATAAATGCCGAAAGGAAACAGACTATTGGTGCCTATAGAGCTAAAGATACGCAAGATATAAGCCCCAATTTAAAATTAGAGGAAGATAAAGTTTTAAAAGAGCAGCAACCGGTTCATGATGAAGATTTGCGAGAGGTGTTTCAGGAAGCTAAACCCCCAAAGTGCAAAATAGTCATCATAGGCGAACAACAATGCGTCGGTCTAGCATCAGAACTAACATTAACTAGACAATCTACAAAGTATAAACATTATAGTGTATCATCTTTCACAAAACCGTATGCTAACTCTAGTGAAGTGTTAAAATATTGTCATGATCATCAATTAACTTCCTCAGACTATATTATACTCTGTACTGGGGAAAACGACAAGAATCCTACTTTACTTAGATACGAAATAAGTGCTGCATTAAAACGCTTAGAAAAAACTAATGTTATTGTCCTTAACGTTAGGAATAACATATATTTGAATGAACAAAAGCTTAATGAAATGTTTAAAATAATTTGTAATAACACTGCACATTCTAAATTCATAGATGTAACACCTTCACAAGCATTTCACAAAAATCAATATTTGAAACTACTTTGTAAAAGGATTAATCTGTACATAGATTCGCTAGATTATAGTAACGTATATCTACCCATGTTTAAATTGCGTAAAAGTGATGGAAATAATAAAAATTGCCAGACGCCTGTCCAGCAGTTGGAAGCTGCCCAGAAACATATTGTAACTGATTGTTCTCGACTGGCGAAAAAGGGGAAGATAACGTATTATTTTCCTATTATCGAAAAGGATGTAGGCACAAGGCCCCAAAATTCCCAGAAACATATTGTAACTGATTGTTCTCGACTGGCGAAAAAGGGGAAGATAACGTATTATTTTCCTATTGTCGAAAAGGATGTAGGCACAAGGCCCCAAAATTCTACCCCACAATGTAAATTTTTTCGTGCCTAAAATAAGGCATCCAGTCGCTGTTTTTACCATTTTACATCAAAATATACAAGGTTTACTAAACAAACTAGAAGATATTGAATTATGTATTGACGAAATGACAGAAAATGGTAATTTAATCAATGTTTTGTGCTTTACGGAAACTTTTTTAAAATTGGGCAGTGAGAGTAATGTTAGGATAAAGGGTTTCAATTTAGCATCAAATTTTTCAAGGAAAAGTATGAAACGTGGAGGATCTTGTATATTAATTAGGCAAAATATTCCGTATAAAACCTTACCACTTTGTAAAAAACTCTCTACTGAGAAAATATTTGAATGTTGTGGAATCGAGATATCTGAGCTAAAGTGTATTATCATATGTATTTACAGAATCCCTAAGGGTAATAATATTAACCTATTTTTTGACAAATTAAATACATTTCTATTTAAAGTGACGGCTAATAGTACGAAAAAAATTATTATTGCTGGTGATCTTAACATTAATACTATTCGAGCTGACTTTGCAGCCCGGGAATTAAGAAATATAATGTTAAACTACAACTGTCATCTTCATATAAATGTACCTACTCGCGGTTCATCATGCATTGATCACATAGCTAGCAACATAAAACATGCTGAGGGAAATGTTTACAGACTCCACCTTTCTGATCATGAAACATGCCAGATACTAAAATTTGAAATCAAGAATGAAATCAAACCTCAAGCCCAATACTGGTACATTAAAAACAAATCATATAGCCAGGAAAATGTATGTAAGTTTTTGGAGTACGTTTCTTCTTTGTCCTGGTATGACTGTTTTAATCAGCCTGATAGTGATATTGCCTTCAATAACTTTCATGATTCGTTTTGTCTCATTTATAATCTCTGTTTTCCGGAAAAGAGAATAAAAATTACTGCCAACAATGGTAAACCAAAATGGATTACCAAGGGCATTAAGAAATCATGTATTGGCAAGAGGAACCTTAGGTTTCTATACTACCGACACAAAACACAAGTGCATAAAAATATTTTCAATAATTATAGTAATTTACTAAGATCATGCATAAAGCAATCGCAACGAATCCTAAATCATAAGTCTATGGTTAACGCAAAAAATAAAAATCGAGCTACTTGGAACATCATTAAGGATAAAGCAAACTTAATAAACAGTTATAAAATAACAGTTTATAACAGTTCTTAACAGGCGTGATTTATGTATGTATGTATGTATGTAATAAACAGTTTTGAAGGTATAGGGTCAATTAAAGTCAAAGGCCAAGAAATCCACGATCCATTAGAAATAGCACAAATTTTTAATGACCATTTCATTAACAATTAGAAAAAACTTATAGATACAAGGTCAGTAATTAAAAATGTTAATAACATAAACACCAGTATGTTCATCTTACCCTGCACTACAAGCGAGATTTTAAACTACATAGGATCTCTAAACAATACAAAGGCAGTTGGTTTCGATGGAGTATCTACTTATATAGTTAAAATATGTTCAAAAGCCATAGCACCAATCTTAGCTCATTTAATAAACGAGTCCTTCAGCCAAGGTAAATTTCCCTCACGATTAAAATATTCTATAGTAAAACCTCTTTTTAAAAAAGAAGATAAACAAGATATAGGTAACTATCGTCCTATCACCCTCATATCAATATTTTCTAAAATATATGAAAAGGCTATGCATTCGCGAATAACACAATTTATAGACAAGCATAAAATTATAGTCAAAGAGCAAAATGGTTTCCGAAAGGGAAAATCAACATCGCACGCTTGCTATTCTCTTGTGGAATCGATTACTCGAAATATTGATAAAGGAGTTCCACTAACGGGAATATTTTTTGATATGAGTAAAGCCTTTGACTGTGTTGATCATGATACACTAATAGCTAAATGTGAAAGATATGGAATAAGAGGTCTCCCCTTATCCTGGCTACAAAGTTACCTTTTAGGTAGAAGGCAATGCGTAGAGATAAATAGGATAGGTGAAAAACATGAAGTGATTCCTTACAGATCATTAAATAGATATAATTGCACAGGAGTACCTCAGGGCAGTGTGCTGGGACCGCTGTTGTTTATACTATATATTAATGACCTACCTAAGATAAGTAATTATAAAACTGTTTTATTTGCAGATGACATTTCAGTTCTAATACCTGATGTCAATAAAGATAAGAATATATATATGAGCAATATTAATATGACAATTGAATCTATTTGTAATTGGCTGGAGGGAAATAATTTATCTGTTAATATAAAAAAAACTAATTATATTCAATTTTGTAACACTACAGCTCATAGACCTAAGCTAGATATAAATTGTAAAGGACATAAATTGGAAGAAGTAAAAGAAACAAAGTTTCTAGGATTAATTATGGATAGACACTGTAATTGGAAGTCGCATGTCAACAATATTTCTGTCAGGTTGGAAAAATTCTTATATGCTTTGAGACGGTTAAAACGTTTATCTGAGGAGGATACCGCAAAAACGGCTTACCACGGTTACGTGGCCTCGATGCTAAGATATGGTTTAATTATCTGGGGAAATTCAACTGACAAAAAAAGGGTGTTTGTCAGCCAGAAAAAATGTATTAGAGCTATGTGTGGAGCAGGCCCCTTAGAATCGTGTAGACCATTATTTAAAAAACTAAATTTGTTAACCTTAACGGGCATGTACATTTTCGAAATCAGTGTTTTTGTAAAGTCTAACTCTAACCTATTCACCACAATTGTACCAAATCCAAAGTTAAGAAATAGAGATCCTACAAAGTTATTAGAACCAATATGTAAAAGTGCTTTGTTTAAGAATAACTGTTATGTGATGTCCATAAAAATATTTAATCATCTACCGATACACATTAAACAAATATCAACTATTATGATATTTAGACAGACATTATATTCTTGGTTAATGGACAAAAATTTCTATACTGTTGAGGATTTTTTTAATTTTGACACATCCAAATTTTAATTATTTTTATCTGACTACGTATTTAATTAAATAATCTTAGTTCTTAATGTAGGTTAAATATATTAATTGTCCGACAAATTGAATTGTAAGGCATTTTTATAAAATATGTTTAGGTCTAAGTACCTACCAATTTTGCATGCTGCAGTACGGCTAAGTGTGCGATCTGATATTTTATTTATTATGAAAGACCAAATTGTAAACCACATTTAATGCAAATAAAGCTTACTTACTTACTTACGGTTACCGTGGAATTGCCTGACGAGGTGGTTAGTGGGCCAAGCATGGGCGAGGCCAGATAAAACACGAGTCAGTCAACTTCGTTTTCGCCAATTTTATGCAATGGAGAGAAATTTTTAAATTACACAGTGGACAGGAATGTGTTTTCTTTTTTTTACTCTTAGGCAGTAAACTGACGCTCTTAGCGTCCGAATTTTTCAAAAGAAAAGCCATCCTTTCCCAGCATGTTTGAGAAAGAGCTTCTTTCCTTCGTACATTTAAGAGTCCTGTTTTACGGTGTTTTGGTTGGTGAGATATATGTATGCGAGTAATGAAACACACGTGATGCTTATACGGTAGTTTATTCCAGACTGGCGTTTGCCACCCTACCCACGTTACTTATACTACAATCCTCCACCCTTAAATTGTAATTACCTAATTACATTCACAACCCCATACAAAATATTTTCAAAAAAAAAAAGTAAGGTTGTACACAACAAAAAATAATAATATATCTAAATTATATAATTAATCAATAATAACACTTTCTTAAACTTTTAACCAAATCACGTCTTGTACCTCGGAGGGTTCTCCGCGCGACAAGCACGTATCGGTCGCTTTGGGGGCTGGGGCGGCGCCGCTGGAGTCGAAGGCGCGGCTGGCCCGGCTGGGGACCCGGCGGCCGGAGCGGCCACCGGAGATATTGGTGGTGATCCATAAATTAATGATGAATCACTGTAATCACTGTCATTGCTTTGAGCTCTTTGCGTTCGGTCTTTTAGGTGTGGGGATTCTATCACTGCCGCCACTGACCGATCCGTTCCCGACGCAGGATCTGAGGAGCTCCGCACTGCCCTCGTAGGCGGACACACTAATGAACTACGCGAACGCTGTCTTAACTGATCGATATGTGTTTATGATGCTCCCGACCTAATATATCCGAAACCCTATAATCCGTATTACCTAATCGCTGAGTTACTAACCCTTGTTCCCATTTCCTGCCCCCTTGATAATTCCTAAACCATATTGTATCTCCCTCTTGGGCTTTTCGCGTGCGCTCCTCGGCGGATACCTGTCGCTCGAGTGCCTAACTTACTCGCCTATTACAAGTTGGCCTAACCGCGTCTAGCTTTGTCCGCAACGGTCTACCTATCATTAGTGAAGCAGGACTTACGCCAGTGGTACAATGTTCCGTGTTCCTATAATACAGTAAGTAGGTATTCAGAAAGGTGTTGATATCTATATTTAGTCTTAATGCTTTTTTTATAACTTTTTTAACAGAGCGGACTGCGTTCTCTGCGGCGCCATTGGAAGACGGATGATACGGGGCCGAAAAAATGTGTTCGATACCGTTATTTAATAAAAACTCAGATACCTCCTTGCTCGTAAATGGGGGTCCATTATCAGAGACAATTTGGTTAGGCAAACCCCAACGCGCAAAAACCTCGTTGAATCTACTCAGGCAATGAGCGGCTGCCGTGCTTGGTACCGGAAAAACTTCAAGCCATTTTGTTCTTGCGTCCACCATTATTAAATAAATTTTCCCAGCAAGGGGGCCCAAAAAGTGTACGTGAACTCGCGCCCACGGTTGTGAAGGTCACGGCCACACGGCCACGGCGCGAGCCGGCGCGTCCGCCTCAGCCGCGCACACGGCGCACTCGCGGCACATCCCCTCCACGGCTTCGTCAATGCCCGGCCACCACACGTAACTACGTGCCATGGATTTGGTTTTCACAATTCCCATGTGCGATTCGTGTAATACCTCTAAAACTCGTTGCCTACAGCTTTCCGGTATCACGACGCGGTGGCCCCACATAACACAATTTAACTCTTCATATAACTCCGTTCTACGATTAAAGTATGGTTGTAAGTCCCTAATATCGTTTCTGTCCGGCCACGAGTCCCTAATGTACATAAGTACCCTGCTCAACATCGGATCCCTAAGAGTTTGTTGTTTCACCGTATTGTAATTGAGAAGCAACTCATTATGAGCGTAATGTAAATAAGTTTGCTCCGGTATCGGCGGGTCCAACGATTCATCGTTAGCGCGCAGCGGTAACGGTAAGCGAGACAGCCCGTCCGTGCCATTATCCTTAGTGTTTACGTATTCAATATCATAGGTATAAGCCGATACAATAATCGCCCATCTTTGCAACCTACTCGCTGCCATAGCTGGTATTCCATGCTTAGGTCCAAATATTTTAACTAACGGCATGTGATCAGTACGAAGGGTAAATTGCCTGCCATATAAATACTGATGCAGTTTCTGTAAACAAAATACTATCGCTAACGCCTCCCGGTTGATCTGAGAGTAATGAGTCTCCGCGGAAGACAACGAGCGCGACACATAAACAACCGGCCGCTCGGCGCCGCTGCCGGCGTCGATCTGAGTCAGCACTCCCGAGATGCCCCTTGCGCTCGCGTCGCAAGTTAAAAACAATGGTTGATACGGGTCATAATGCATTAACACTTGAGCGCTCGTTAGTATTTTTTTCATGGTATTAAATGCAATAACGCATTGCTTATCCCAATTCCATGCCTTTCTTTTTTTTAAAAGATTGTACAAAGGACACAAAATGGTACTCAAGTTTGGAACAAACTTAGCGTAAAAATTGACTAATCCCAGGAACGACCTCATTTCCGTAATATTCGTTGGCGCAGGAATTTTAACTATCGCAGCTATTTTTTCGTCATCCACTCGAATGCCTTCTTTTGAGATAATATAACCTAAATATTTGACCTCACTTGCCATAAACACACATTTATTTCTTTTCAACTTCATTCCATGAGTTGCTAACCTACGTAACACCTTCTCAAGAGTCCTCAAATGCTCAACCGGCTCCCCTTTAGTGCCTATTATAACATCATCCAGAAACACTTCCACCCCGGGTATATCTCCCAGTAGTCCTGCCATGATGCGCTGAAATATTCCCGGGCTGGAAGATAAGCCAAATACCAATCTATTATATTTAAATAATCCACGGTGAGTGTTAATCACTGTTAAATCTTTCGAGCTATCTAATTCTATCTGGTTGTACGCCTGTGATAAATCAATCTTTGAAAATAACTGTGACCCATTTAACTTTACTAGCAGGTCGTCTATCTTGGGTAACGGGTACCTATCGATCACTAAGACAGGATTCAATGTAACCTTGTAATCAGCGCAAATGCGGAGTCCCCCATCAGCCTTCCGTACGGGAACCAAATGCGTCGCCCAGTCCGATAAGTCGACGGGCTCGATGACGCCCTCGCGCACATCGCGCCCAGCTCCGCGTCCACCTGGTCCCGCAGCGCGTAGGGCAGCGGCCGCGCGCAGCCTCAATGTCGCCCGGCCTCCCGTGAACCGCCCCAGCCCGCCGCTGAACAACTCCTTATATCTGTCGAGTAGCACCGATAAACTATTACATTTTATATGGTCTCCTCTAACCATCTCCTTATCTACATTATGCAAGCAATGGAATTTAGGAATACCTATATTTAATTCTGTCAGCCATTGTCGTAACAGCGACGTAGTGCCGCCATCTATAACATACAACTCTAAACGCTTCTTAATACCCTCATATTCCACTAATGGCTTAAGAACACCTAAAGGCTTTATTTTGGTACCATTATAAAATTTTAAAATTAAATCACTTTGTAATAACGGGTGTTTGTTTATAAAATTATCTGTATAGGTTTTTTTACTTACATACATACATAACATCACGCCTTCATTCCCAGAGTGGGGTAGGCAGAGCTACAGAAATACCAACAACTCTAAAAAGACTTGTTGATAATTCTATAACCACATTTTGCACAATCAGGCCAAGAAGTTTACTAGTGTATTAGTGACAGGTTGCAAGCCCATCGCCTAACAGTACTACAAGCCCTTATTCCCTGAGTCGCCTCTTACGACATCCACGGGAAGACATGGAGTGGCACTATTCTAACCCGGCAACCACACGGGCGTTTTTTTACTTATACAAGATAATGCTGAGCCTGTATCGACTTCCATTATTAACTCAATGCCATCTATTACCAGAGGAAGACTTACTGGTCTGTAACTATTCAAACTCAATTGATGCAGCTCCTCCTCCAGCTCTGAACCGCTACTAGTAGAAGCCTCGTACTGAGCCGCGTCAAAATGGTTGACTCTTCGTTTCCCGACGCTTTCTCTTCGCGAGCCTTTAGGGCACGCCCGCCTTATGTGTCCCTTCTCTTTACACTTGCCGCAAATAAGGCGCTTGTACCGACAATTGGCTGCCGCATGCCCCCAGTTGCCGCAAGCCTTGCATGGTTCGTATGACTGCCCCGCCACCTTGCTGGCTCCGTCCTGCCGCGACGTGGTCGCGTGCACCCTCGCGCGCCGGCGGCCGGGCCCGCCCCGGCGGCTCCCGCTGTATCTCCGTAGCCGCCGCTTGCCGAAGTCTGCACCTCCACTACCGCCGCATCCCGTTCCGCCGCCTCTAAGGCGCAAGATAATTTAACAGGTGACATATACGTTAAGTCATTTTCTGCAAATAACCTCTGCCGAATAATGTCACTTTTCACGCCACAGACCAGCTGATCTCGTAAATTCTCCTCCAGTGTTGATCCAAACTCGCAAAATTTCGCTAATTTCTTTAATTCCGATAAATAACACAATATATTTTCTTCGGATGATTGCCTCCTTTGTCTAAACTTAAAGCGTTCGGCCATGATGGATCGCTTCGGTTGTAAGTGGTTACGTAACATCGAAACCGCCCCGTCGTATGTTAACTCGGATGGTTTATTTGGGCTACTTAGATTGCTCAGCAACTCGTACGCCTCGTCACCAATGCCTGCGATGAGCGTCGCCAGCCACATCGCTTTGTCAACTTTGTTGGCGAGAAAAAACATCTCGAGGCGCTCCACGTACAGCGACCAGTTACCCGCCGTCACACTAAATTCTCTTATTTTGCCGATTGACATCTTAATAATGTTCTTTCTGCACGCACTGTTTTTAATTATCGCCTTGATACGACCACGTATCTGTTTTTTAAACTAATAAATAATAATCCTCGATCGCCACTGAGATATATGTATGCGAGTAATGAAACACATTACGGTAGTTTATTCCAGACTGGCGTTTGCCACCCTACCCACGTTACCTATACTACAATAAGGTAAAAACTCAATGCGCCGTGCCAGTTAATTATAAAAGCGGCCAATATCGAGTTAAACCCCTTCCTGATTTGGCGGTGTGCTTGCAGTAAAAGGTACAGGCGGCGTAAACGCTGCGTATTGATTGGTAGATACCGCTGGTTGCCTAGAAACCCTTGCCAACTCAGGAAGCGGCCTTAGACTGAAAAACCGTTTATTCGTGTTCCGCCGTCAAGCGAGGGAGCGACGTAGTTCTGACTTGTGTCCATCGTCGGGAGCTAAACAAGCGCGGACACACGTCGGGACATGCCTGAAGATCAAACTTAATAATAAACCGTACTTGTTTTTAATTTGGTCTACTAATTACTTACCTACGGTTCATTTATTTATTGTCACGATTAGTAATTACTGTTTAAAATTGTAGACTTTGCAACTGGCTAACAAAGTGGTATGTGAATAGAAAAGCGAAACTACCCAAACCTAGCCCGTGGGCGAAAAATGATGATGGTGGATATTACAAGGCGGCTCTGCTCTCCGGTCCACCGGGCGTGGGTGAGTCGCGGGCGAGGCGTGGCGCTTCATGACGTGGGGCGACTGTTTAAATCGTAACTCATACTTACAAACTAATTACTTGTTGTTTCTTAGGTAAAACTACGACGGTGTCTTTAGTTTGCAAAGAACTTGGATTTGATATGGTGGAGTTCAACGCTTCTGACACCAGGAGCAAATCACTTATTAAGGAACAGATCGGGGAATTGTTGACCACCACTTCCCTGTCAGGTTACGCTAAAGGTAAGCTGACGTATTCGTCTCTATTTCTTACCATATCGAAGCTGGACCGGAGTCTTAAACAAATCTAATTTATTAATTTATTCGGATAAAAGTCCCAAGACAGTTACATTAACTTTTAACTAGGATTCAAAATGATAGGAACTGGTCAGGCTCAGTGAAAAACTTCACCCAATTTCACGGCTACGACTCATGTAAAACTAAACCATGTGTCTGATAAACAAAATTAAAAGTGCGTGCAATTGGTTTGGGCAAAATGAATGTCGCACGCATACTAAGAAGGTTTTTTTTTTTTAGGAGCTAATGGAAAACAGGCTGTTACGAAGAAGCGTGTTTTAGTAATGGATGAAGTTGATGGCATGGCTGGTAACGAAGATAGAGGTGGGTCCTAGATGTAGTATAATCAATCATATAATTTTATTTATATTGAACTTTACCTAATGGTGGCACTCCACTTGCTTGTTACTTGTCTCTTTGGTCTCTTTCATTCGATATTTATGTGAAAGGTGTAAGATCAGTTTTTAGCAAATATGTCCAGGACAAGTGCCGCCTTAAGGTAAGGTAATAATTGACTATTGTTTGTTTTCAGGTGGCCTTCAAGAGTTAATAGGTCTCATAAAGTCGGCGTCCGTGCCTATCATATGCATGTGCAACGATAGGAATAGTCAGAAAATGAGATCCCTCGTAAATTATTGCTATGACTTACGATTTACTAGGCCAAGGGTTGATCAGATTAAGGTACTCAGTTTTGTATTAAATTCTGTTCGGTTGTCATAAGATGTAATATGTTTCACACGGCGTACTGCCGTTTCGACTAGATATTCTTGGTCTGATATCATTTCACAACTAACTTACCGCAGTACTGTTTCAAGACAAACTTATTTTTAGCTCATTTATTCTGGTTAGGTCTTGATTTGACTTTTCCACATAATATTACTTTTCCAAGTTTCTTTTAGACAAATATTTTACTAAAGCTAGTAATTTATTTCCAAAAATAAGTGTTCATATTACAACTTTATAATTATACTTATTTACTTCATATTTCACATGTTCTAAGTCAGGTTAGGCTGTAGCTCAATCAACTCGTCTCTGTGTACGTGTGTAAAGTCGGTGTCAGTGTAAGAGTATCTTATATTTACATTGAACGCGTTTTATTTATAATATACCTACATATATAAATACACATCAAGCCTTAATTCCCAGAGTGCGGTGGGCAGAGCTACAGAAATACCAACAATTCTAAAAAGACTTTTGGATGATTTGGTGACCACATTTTGCGAAAACAGGCTAAGATGTGTACCAGTGTATTAGTGTCAGGTTGAGAGCCCATCGCCTAACAGTACTACAAGCCTTTATTCCATTCGTCACCTCTTCTTTCTACGGGAAGACATGGAGTCGTACTATTCTAACCCGGCAACCATACGGCGATTTAATTTATTTTTTCATTTATAAAATGTATAGTAATATATATATATAATATCAAACTTATTACTAAAGTAATTATTGATTGTATAAATTATTAAAAAGACCACTTCATCTGTATCTTTTTTGCGATTATGGAGTAATAATAGTAAATTGATTTTATTCATTGGTTGATGGTCAGTTGAAGTGGGCAAAATTGTAAACCTAAGAGGTTTTATTACATGTTTGGCCATTTCAATTGAAACCGACTTTAGCGGTACAGGCGACAACTTGCAGGCGGCGATGATGTCGGTATGCTGCAAGGAGGGGCTGCGCGTGCCGGGCGAGGTGCTGGCGCAGCTGATCTCCGCCGCGCGCCAGGACGTGCGCCAGACGCTGCACCTGCTGGCCGTGCACGCCGCCGCCCCCGACGCTCGCCACACAGACAAGCAGCTTTACACGAAGGACATTCAATTGGTACTTTAATACGCCCTTTTGCTACACAGTTCGCTTGACCCTGCCTACGAAGCTAGGCCGTGTTCGATTTACGATATGGGCAAATATTTATGTGCTAAGCACGAGTATTTGTTTCTGAGTCTTGGGTGTTTTCTTTGTATTTAAGTATGTTTATCGTTGTCTGGTACTTATAGTACAAGCCTAGATTTTAGTTTGGGATTAGGTCAATTTGTGTGACATTGCCCACTTTTTTTACATCATCATAACCGAGGTCCGTCTAGAACAATGGACCTCTCAAATGATAAAATATAAATTCAACTAGGAACCACTGCTTGCAGATATTACCCTACATATATAAACAATCTTACAATAAAACCAGCTCTCTTTCTTTTTCTCGCAGATTAAGAGAGCTATAACGGTATAGTATCCAGATATCAAATATGTGCATACATTTTAAGATGTTATGAAAATGTATGGAACAGAACTGTAGTCCACAACATTTTCTACAGATTAATCCTCTAATATTAATTTATTATCTTCTTTTTCTATCTTGTAAACCAACGTAGAGTTCGGTGCAAATGTGAGTCAATAACCCTACACTTTTCTGCGTTTGTTCCGTTTTGCACCGAACTTAACGTTTGCGAAATGATTTCATCGCAGTCCACTATGATTGTTATCGCTGCTTCCTGTACACTGCTATCTTGGTCCGCCGCGCTGCGCTTGCTATACGCTCTAACTATTGTCGGTTTACGCTAGACAGTTGCAAGCAACCACCCACATTACTGAGAATAATTGTGCAAGCATTTCTTGATAACGAAAAAGAATTATATTTGAGTTTCAAATCTATATCTATCCATCTATCGATCTATATATACTTTATATTTTATCTTACTTTAAATAATAATCTGTACAACTACTGTGTTATGTGTGGTAATATAATAAATCTTTTTCTGATTCTGATATATAAATTTATCCCTGTTTACCAGGGTCATGGCATCACTCTTGAACGGCTGGACCGATTTCGCTAATTATTTTATGTTGTGTTTGTTATTGTCAGGAGAAGGTTCTTATGAAAGATAAAAATGAATAATCCACCGGGAAAGTCAGAAATATGTAGTGAGGCGAAGCCACTGGCGGGTAGCTAGTAAAAAATAATAATGTCCTTCCTACATAAGGCAGTTGTCGTGGTCCCGCAACAAACAGTTCTGATTATCTTGTTAATTTTATATCCATAATAATATTGTAAATGTGAAAGTAACTTCGTCCGTTTGTCATGGCCAAACCGCTGAACCGATTTCAATGTTTGGTATAAAGATAGCTTAAACCCCTAGGAAGGACATGGGTTACTTTTTATCCCGGTAAAGTAGAAAGTTCCCGAGGGAAGACCATTTAACGACTTCCACGCGGACGGAATCGCGGGTAACTTTGCGGGCATTTGTATATTTCGTATTTGCAGAATTATCAATTTAAGCCACATTTGTATAATTGTCAAGTCAACATTTTTGTTTGCTTCGCGAATGTAATACTGCGTATGTAACGAGCTTGTGCTGAGCGCTAATAAACACACTCAACACGTTACACAAAATGGTACGCTTTGGTGCCAAAATAAGTTGCGAACACTTGTCAAGCCCATTTCGTCGTTTAAAAATATACGAATTGAGAATTCTCTACTTATCTGGTTTTTCTGCAAAGTAATGAATAACATTTATTTTTGGTTAATAATAACGTATGATATAAATGTGTAAACGAAATTTTACTGTGTGCAATATAACGAGAATTTATCCAGTTCTTGCTGCTCATGCGACCTCGGTCAATCTATGAAATAAAAGCTTCGTAAACAAGTAATATTTCATCTAAAGTCGTTTATGTTACACTTCAAAACAAAATAATACTAATGAGGGCGCTACTGGACACTCGGAGCTGTCTTAGTACCAACAGTGTCCTACTGACATTTGACATTATAAATGTAAAAGTGTGTTTGTTTCATTCGCCTTCACGGCGGAACGCCTCCATCGATCATTAGCGTGGAATCCGTTACAGAGTAAGGCCAAAGTCCGGACACGGACACAGTTTACCCCGGAAAAGATGATTTCCTGAGATAAACCACTTCTATGCAGACGGAGTTGAGTTTTTTTTCTTGCGGTAAAGCCAGTACTTATTGTATTATTTCGGTAGTAAATAATAACACGAATGTATTAAAAACTCAGGCGGTCAGGTTTTTAAGAAAAGTTGCTCTGTATACTAGTTTAAAATATCGGCTATGAGATTGGATTTAAATTTTTTCTATGTGATTTGTGTTGTTAGTTGTATGCAGGCGCTCTGTCACTAATTGTAACTGTTTTAAGCAATAATGTTGAATATAAACGATACTTAGTTTAGTGTTTAAAAAATACGTACGCTGCGTTCATGTATGTATGTATGTAAACTCTTTAGTGCACAAACAAAAGATAACAAAGTAAAAACGAAACAGAAACACAAAAAGGTATGTATGTACAAAGGCGAACTTATCCCTTTAAGGGATCTCTTCCGGTCAACCTTTGAGCGATTGAGAGAGAAATATGATGATGATGGCTAAACGTACTACAGTTAAAGAGACAGAAGCAAAAATAATTATATTTGCAAAATAGCATTTAAATACGTATAAACATATACATGTAATAAATAAATATATATAAATATGTAGTGTATGCTGCGCTGTTCGAGTACTCGGCTTGTTAGTGAGCTCCTTTGTTGCGCGCGCGCACTCTGCTATGCGTATTATGATATTGGTAAATATTGCATGGGTTTTTCTGCTTGGCTGGCAAGCAGAAAATAGTGGCGACTAAGTGTGTGTTATCATCCATGAATTGGGCGGTTTACGATTAACAAGCGCGTAATCCCACCACTTAACTTTACGCTGCACGATTACCGACGTAAGTTAACTTAGAGAGCTGCGTCGATTAATGTCGAATTAACCTCCTGCGACTCCGTGTACAATTGTCAATAAAATTTACATAATCAAGGAAATTTTAAACCATTTGTTAGTGGCAAAGTGTATGACTTATAGATTTAAATTCCAGTAATGAAAATTACTTTTTCGCTCGGTGGGGTTTAAGAGTGTAATAGTGTTGCTTACTTAATCATATACTGCTTTCTATTTTGACCATTGATTAAATATTATTTGTATTTGTGTTTTTGTCTGTCTGTCTGTCTGTCACCAGGTTTTATCTCATGAACCGTGATAGCGAAACTGTTGAAAGGGTTAGGGTCCTAAGGACTAGATTACATACAGACTATGTAAACAACGTCGTAATTGCAAAGTGCCTTAGTAAGCACAAAGCCTTTTTTGCAGAATGACTTGGTGAGTATAATGTCTTAGTTAAACCATCAACAACTATGGCATAACGCCGAAGTTGCAAAATGACTTGTAGAGTTTACGACCAAATTATAGAAAGTTTAGGTTGTAAAATGACGCATAAGGCAAAGTGTCTGGATAGCATATGGTCTTGGTAGCGAAACGTCATGATTGCATAACGACTGAAGTAATATTAGATGAATTTTAATTTATGTACGATTGAGTAGTTATTGTCTAGGTCTCGGACGAAGTTACGGGCTAAAACTAGTGTTATATAAAACAAGGTTATGCAGAAATAATATCTATTACACAAATATAAGCTAAATATCTTTTTTTAAACTCAAATTAAAGCATCTAGTCGTTTTGCCACTTAGCCGTTATTATTTTTTGACGATATTCAGAACGTACTGATAGTAAAACGACGCCTACCTAGTCGTTTTGCTTTCAGTACTTTCTGAATACGTTGCCGTTATGCTACTGGGACATTTTGATATTTGGGCGTTATACAAACAAAACGTTATAGGAAATAAGTGCAATTATAAACCCAGGCATTCTACTATTAAGACGTGTGCACAATAAGACATTTAGCTCTCAAGACCTAACTAAGCTAAGTCGTTTTGCAATCTAGTTCTTACGAGCCTAACCCAGTTGAAATTTTCACAGATGATGTATTTCTGTTGCCGTATACATCAAATACTAAAAACAGAATAAAATAAATATTAAAGTGGGGTTCCTATACACAAACGTGTTTTTTTCTGGTCGGTGGTGTATGCTCGATATTGTTACGAACGTGGGGGTAGGTAACTGATAGTAATGCACGAACACACCGATAATTAAGAGCAGACTTTAATTAACACACTCACTTAATCGTTACAAACAATTATCGCACAATAAACTTAGATGATCTCTTGGTTCACTCGTAGGTACGCACTGTTCGCTCTCCAAGTAAGGAATGTCCCGCCGCTCGCGCGCGCCTCACCCTTTAATACACCCAATAGCCGAACGTTCCAGATTTCCTTCTCGGATGACCGATGGACCTAGACCCGCCGGGGACGTTCGATAATGGAAGGTACTACTCATTGCGGCCTTGTATTACAATAGCGACGGCCTTGGCCGTGAACTCGATTGTACCCGTTAACAACAGAGGTGTCCTTGAGCCGGCGCGTCGATTTTAATCTACCTACCTACCTAACCATACCTACTCGTAACAATATAATGGCAGTAACAGTGCACGAGTCCGACGCGCACTTGGCTGTTTTTTTTTTCATATTTCTGAACATAGATACTAAATATAAAAAACTTGTCTGTAAATTTTTCGTGAAATGCCATTACTGATATTTGTAATATAAGACATAATTGTAATCATACTAACCGTAGCAATAGCATTCGAAGATTTTTTATATAATAGATTTTACTACGGCAACATAGACTACAGAGGCAGAGCTAGCTGCGAGGGCTGTTACGATATGACATGGGTGTCGCCTTATCATTCACTAGCCTGTTGTATGGTCAAGGACTTTATTTATTATGCAACTATGGAACCCTGTCATAATGACAGCGTTAACCATTCATTTTAGCTTTCTTTCATGTGGTTTGACGCTGACATTATCATTATGACAGGTTTCCATAGTGAGGTAAAAATTAAAGTCCTTGACTGTACATCTGCCATTTTGGCATTTATCAATCTGTTTGAACCCATATGAATATCATATTTTGCTCTCGCCTTGTACGGTTAAACCAATGATTTCCAAACCGTACATTAGGTAAATGCATAGTTACGAGTAGACGCTCTCCAATACAAATCATTACAAAAAATCCAATTCCAAAGAATAATACATTACATTCAAATAAACCCGTGTGGTTTCCGGTTTAGCATGGTGCCACTCCATGTCTTCCCGGGGAAGTCGTGAGAGGCGCCTAAGGGAATAAAGGCTTAAAGTACGTAAGCGATGGGCTTGCAACCTGTCACTAATACACTGGTAGCCTGACTACAAAATGTGGTTACAGAATTATCAACAAGTTTAGAGTTGTTGGTATTCTGTAGCTCTGTCTACCCCACCTGGGAACAAAGACGTGATGTTATGTATGTATGTAATAAATCATAGTGCAGATCAAGATTTCCCAGAATTTTAATTCTTAATTATGAAGACTAATTCGTGTTGGTTATTACTTTGTACGACGACTTTATTTTGCCACGAAACTGAGCAGATTCTGGTAGTTCCTCTAAAGTAGTTAAAAACTAAATTTTATATGTGAGATTAATAGTATATTGTTGCAGATAGTCCAGTCTGTAGGGACTTGAAAAAATCTTTGCTTTACAAAAGTATGGAATTTAAATGATGGATTTCGTTAACACATGGGGTCCTAATAAATATCTTAAATTGAAGGTGCCAAAATTGGTTCATTTTTAAATAATTCCTCATCAATTAATAGCAATGGTATTTGTAAAATAATTTATTAATTAAATAAACAATAATACATTAATTTGTAAAATATAATAAGTGTAATCTTGTAATGTATAAAACATGTGCCCTCTCCGAGAGCAGCCACAGCTCCCGGTTACCAAGACGAAGCTTGAACGTGGGACGGAGCCCGCATATTGGCGCAGGTAGCGTCCCACTAAAGCGTCCACCCTATTTTCGTCTACGCCCTGTAAGTCCATTACTTAACGACAAATGTATATATGAAAAGTAAAAACAAGACAAAATTGCTCAAAGTTTGTCCCTATGTATTATGTTTTTTGTATGTCTTCGCGATAAAAAGTTACCGAACGGCGGAAACAAATATCTTTACAAAAAATTACAACTCACACCTCATTTGCGTTGCGTGAATAAAAGCAGCTCGGCACTTTCACACGCTTTTTATTAACTTGCCATGTATGTTCGAAACTAATCTTGTAAGGAAGATTTGAACCACTTCTCGGGGAACGATTGAGCTGAAATTTGTTTTACCTACGTAACATTCATCAGAAGGCAATAATATGGCAACATCGAGGTAGTATGATGAAATGATGATGGAGTCGGAGAATGGCGACCGGAGCTCCACTATACTTAATGTAGACCCACCCTGTTGGCACTCCTTAGTTTGGTCTTGATAAGCATATAACAACTTGCAAATAAAAAGGTGGGAAGTGCAACAAAGCTTTTCCCAAATAAGTTTTTAGGTAAAATATGTAGTAAGTTATCATGCAGATTTTGACAAAAACATAAATATAATTTCTTTTAAAATCACACATCCTCTATAGTTAAATTTCGCCATCCTTCTAATTCACGATGGCGCGTGTTAATTGCATGTTAGCGCTACCTACCGGCGTAGTTGGAAACTAATGTTTTGTACACAATATTTTGTGCTATTAGATTGATAACTAGCGACATCTAACGGGCAGCTGGCTCACTAAATTGTGTTACAAGTAGGCTATTAAAGTAATAAACCAAGAACGGTAATTAACTCACGGAGCGCTCGGCTCTCGAAAGCCAAAATGTCCTGAGCGCCTCGTTATTTTATAAGCTTGTTTTTTTTTTCGGTACATACTTGAGAAAACATTACCCTTCCTTTGCTTCGCCGTAGTCGGGTAAAAATGACTCGAACATTGCTTACCTATGCCATCTAAAATCCGGTAGCGGAACTATTATTAATATCCTGTGAGCGTCGTCTATCGGTGTAGTGGAAATTAATGTTTTCTATGCCATTAGATTGATGACTAGCGACATAGGATAGGTATTTCCCGTAGAGCAAGAACTATGGAATTTGGCAAGTAACACCGTCTTATATTACAATTATAGGGAAAAGTCAGAAACTATACATCTGTCATAAAATCATAAAAAATATAGTCTTGTAACAAATGAGACACATTGCTTACTTACGCCATGTACCATCCGGTAGCGCAACTAATTACTGGACATATCACAAGGGTAGTACCGCCACTGCCCGCTAAAGGATCCTCGAAGTCTATTGAATACATTTTTTTAATTTTCAGCCGCCATGTTTAATTTATAATAAAACCAAATAGCCTATAACCATCGCACAAAAAAGACAAAATGATAGACACCTCATTTGTTAAAATCGGTTCAATAGGAACGGCGCTAGAATTGAACACACATACATACATACATACAAACATACATAGGGTGTCAAATCATTACCCCTCCTTTGCTTCGCCGTAGTTCCCCACAACAGCAGCTCAACGTTTTCCTGCTTCCGAGCCGTATGGGAGCTCGCATTATCGTGACGTAAGATGATGCGACGTTTCGGGTTATTTTTTCGGAGTTCGGCTATCACTTCTGGCAAACAAACCAATCAGCGGTAACCGTTCTGCGTTCCTGTAAAGGAATTGTAGCAACATGCCCCTTTTTCGAGACAAACGTAGCGACCATTTTCTTTGACACGCTGCGGGAGCGAACCACTTTCGTTGGCTTGACCTCGTCGTCGAAGACCCAAACTGCTGACTGATGTTTTCTTTCAGGTTCGTATGAATAAATCCATGATTCGTCACCTGAGACGATATTATAAACGGTATTTGACTTCCCTCCGTTGAAGCGTTGCAGAGTATTCCGGCATCAATCAACACGAGCCGCCTTTTGCTCCTCGGACAAATTGTGGGGAACCCAGCGGGAAACTAGCTTTATTACACACAGCTCGATATGTAATATCGACTGAATTGCAGTCATTCCGATACTGCTAACAGCCCGAATCTGCTCGTATGTCACATGACGGTCTGTACGGAACTGTGCTGAGCGACACACGACCGCGTCGGGACTCGGCATACCAGCGGTATATTGTCGTTTGACTCGGTGCTTCAACATCATAAATCGAAACAAGCTCGCTGAGACATTTATCTTGAGATACGCCGCACGAAAATGTTCACGCGTGAGCTCCATTTATGTTAACGACGTGACAACTTTAAACCAGCATTGGTTTTGTTTTTAAACATTTGTTTTAATTGTCAGAGCGCTAATGCTATATACATAGGTATTATTCCCATCACTCTCAAACACTCTTCAAACCTCTTTCTTTTATGCTTATCTACCTTTGATATTTTAAATAATTTGGCCTGATAAGTACAGTTGAATTAGAATGATCATTTAGTTTACTAAAACCGATATTATCACCAAGGCAATGAAGTTTAAAATCGGAAAATTTAGATAAAACGTTAATAGCATTATATAAAATATAAAAAAATACAAACAGTTCATTTTTATTTTATTTACAATTATAATATTTCAGAATGACAACGGTGGTGCATCAGTTACATACATGATACTTTTTTATCGACATCAATTTATAAATGTGTCCTCGCACTATTAAATTGTAATTTTTCTTCCGCCGCTTGTAACTTTATCAGGAACATATCGAAAAAACAATGTATGCAAACTGTTCACAATTTTGTCATAGAGAAAATATTTAATTAAGAACAATATTGCAAGAGGGTTGGCAAAAAAAAATCAGTCCAGTTTTTTTTATAATAACAAGCAACCCGCCAGCGGCTTCGTCCGCTGCAATTTTTTTTTCTTTCATGTCACTTATGGTTATGAAAAATCGATGTTGGCCGATTCTCAGACCTACCCGAATGCACACAAAATTTCATAAGAATCTGGCGAGTCGTTTCGGAGGCGAATGGGAGCGAACATTGTGACACGAGAATTTTATATAATAGATTATATGTGTGTATATATTTTATGTGATAATAAGGTATATACACGTTTTGTAAATATTTTTTTATCTTTATTTTGAGATAAAGTTTATTCATTAACTCTTTCTTTGCTAAGAACCCGCTAGGTGAGCGCTCCGAGACTTTGCTCACATGCCGCACAACCCTAGGTGGGCTGTATCTATAGTAGTTATATTATAGATGACTTTAGAATCTCAAAAATTAAACATGACATAAAGATGTAAACTATTTTATTGCTTTTCAAAGTATTCTCTACAACAATCGATACACTTGTTCATTCGATAAAACCATTGAGTAAAGCATTCAGCCCATCCTTCTTTAGGCACCTCTTCTACTGCCGTTTGGAACTACAGCTACAGCCTCTTCTGCATTCATAAAAGATATTCCTCTGAGCTTATCCTTGATTTTTGCGAATAAATAGAAATCGCAAGGTGCAAGGTCGGGGCTGTAAGGCGGATGACCCATCAATTCAATATTTTCAGAACTCAAAAATTGATTTGTTTGTCTGGCGGCGTGGGCTGGAGCGTTATCGTGATGGAGGATTACTCTGCTGCGAGGGCGTCGTTCTTTAATTTTTTGTAAGACGATAGGTAAACATTTATTCACGTACCAGTCAGCAGTAACAGTTCTTTAATTTTCTAGTAGTACTGTAGCATAATGTCCCGATTTACCAAAAAAACAGGCAATCATCTTTTTTTCAGCACTGTGTCCTCGTTTCACTTTTGTTGGTAATTCCTCGAAAGGGAAGACCCATTGAGCTGATTGTCGTTTAGTCTCGGGCTCATAGCAATAAATCCAACTTTCATCGCCTGTGACGATGTCAAAAACTAAATTTGATAGACCACTGTTCAATTTTTCTATCATTTGGCGACACCAATTCACACGGCAGAGTTTTTGTTCTTCACTCAAATTGTGCGGTATCCATCTAGCACAAAGTTTCCTCACTTGCAGGGGATCATGTAAAAAAAATTGAACTTGACTCATGCCAATCCCTAATGACGTCCGTATTTGCTGGTAAGTCGTTCGTTTCTCCTCTTCAATCATGAGCCGCACAGCGTCAATGTTTTCCTCGGTTACCGCCGTAGAGGGACGACCTTCTCGTTCAGCGTCACTCAGCTGGGTACGGTTTCTTTTAAATTTATTGAACCAGTTATAAATAGTGGCAATAGATGGGGCTTCATTATTAAATGCTAACATAAGTCTTTCATAACTTTGTTTTTGATTTAGTCCGCAACGAAAGTCGTAAAAAATCATGGCACAAAAAAGCTCGCGTGTTAAATTCATTTTTAAGCAAACACTCTATTTTCAAATTGCCGCTAAAATTACAAAACAAATGACAGATTAAAAAAGTTGACGGCGTTAGACTTTCAAAGGGATCCATTTTTAAAATTCAAATTGTTTTTTTCTAAAGGAATTATAAGTGGTCTATTCTAAAAACTTTCAGTGTCGCCTGGTATACCTTATCTGGGTATTTTTCAAATTAAGTGTACCTAATTAAGGAGTAAAATTAAGAAATGGTAACCTTTACACGTGAGTAACCAAAATTAACCATATAAGGGCCGATTCGACCAAACTTTTTACACGAGGGTAAAGCTTAATCTGAGATTAGTAATGTCAAAATTCCATAGATAACTGTAATTTTTTGACATTACTAATCTCAGAGTAAGCGTTACCCCCGTGTAAAAAGTTTGGTCGAATCGGGCCTAAATGTATGACCAGGGAGCGAAACTTTGGTGCCGATGACAGGCGTATGACGTCAAGCTACATACAGAGTGTATCTAGATTTTAATATGTATACCTAGATATATATTTTATCTAGATTTTACATCACCACTAACAACGACTTAGTGGCCTTTTTAGTTTACCGATATTGACACGAGTTGAGACAGCCAGTACTAATAAAAAACATAATTGACTGTCATTGTAGTTCAAAAGAAGATTGTTGGAAACAATAAGTCATTATTCTTTTTTATTTGTATTTTGTAAATATAACTGAAACATTATAGTTTCGCTTGAGAAAAGTTTCCATTACTTGCAGAAGTATCCTTTTCTGATTGCAAATATTGTTTTTTTTATCTATTTTATTTTATATTTATTTGTATTGTTTTTGACATTAATTTAATATTTACATTATCATTGTAGCATTGTTAAGAATCAGTGGGGTGTCACAATATAGTTTATACACCGTGTTTTTTTTGATTTACGATAACTTCGGCATATTGTTAGGTACACGTATAGAAACTACGTGGTACATTAGACTTTAAAATATTGCAAAAAAAATAAAAAAAATTGTTTAGAACAAAGTAATTAAATGTTGTGTCTTCAATCATTCTAAAAGGGTCTTTAGAGTTAACTCATAGTTAGTGTCAAATACGTCAAGTCAGCGTGACATACACACACACAAGTAAAGATAACACTTGACAGGTGCACGATCGCTTGACTTGGCGGGAAGTATCTTGCTTACTGTGTAAGAGGTCACCGGTTCGATTCCCAGTTGGGTCTCTTTTATTTATTAGAGTTTTTTTTATAAATTGATATTTTAATTACCCAGTATTTAACAATAACGTGCGTATCATAATTACATTTTAGGATAGTTACATTTTTATCGTCGGTTGAGTGCAAACAAGCACCCTAAAATAACAAAACAAAGTGAAAATTTCTTTATTTCATAAATGGATTTAGCAGATTGCTCTAATTTTTTTATATTCTCATTCATCATAACTAATTACTTAATGGTTTATAAAATGAAAAAAATTCGTTGCGTTGTTTAAAATAATTTTATTTAAAATTTAGAGTAAATGGCCGCACAAACATCAACAGTCATTTTATTTATTAGGCACCTTATGATTTATTACAATGAAAAACCTAGCATTACTTAAAACTGTAAAAAAACATATCAACGGTATCAAACAATGAGTATAAAAACAAATATCGTGCGTATTTACAACGGATTTCACAAAACTGTTTAGAAATCCTTCAAGCGGCATGGTCTGCAGATCATAAGTTATCACAAAGAACGAAATCACCTTCTGTTGAGTAACAACTTTTCAAGTATTTAATTCTAGGTGTACAAATAAACATACGGGCACTTTTAACACAGGATTAGCCAAGCAAAGAACGATACTGTGGGTGACCGAGGCAGAAAAAACAAGAGCTTTGAATAGTCAATTATGTACGTGTCTCAAACATTTTTTTTTCTAAAAGAGCACGAAATTTGGTCAGAACATCTTCGTCCGTGTGGAGCTCGTTTAAACTGTTCCCGAGGGATCAGTGTAGCCTTTATTGATCCCGAAAGTCCGTTCTAACTATTGGTGACACAATGTTTGAAATCGGCACAGTAGTTTTTGAGTTTATCCATTACAAACATACACACATACAAAAATACAAACCTCTCCTCTTTATAATAATATGTTTATCCTGAAAGTCCCTTCTAACTATTGGTGAAAGAATTTTTTAAAATTGGCACAGTAGTATTTTAATTTATTCATTACAAACGTACACGCACATTGGATAGCTACATTATTAATACGTTAACCAAAGAACCTTTTATGATAGCTAAGTACCTAATGTGAATGTTTGAACCATCAAGAAGCCTAAGCTATTCAACCTAAACAACCAAATTAAATTTATTTAAACTAATGTGAATGATTTTCAAAATGACCACCTTCATGCTCTAAACAAAGGTGTAATCGTGTGCGTATCTGACGATTTAAATTAACTTCAGTAGCACGCATGTCATCAGCTACTTCCCGAATCCTTATGAGTAAATCTTCTCGTGTTGAAATTGGTTTTGAATATACACGCTCTTTAAGAGTTGCCCAGACGTAAAAGTCCAGGGGCGTTAGATCGGGAGACCGAGGACACCAAGCAAGGGTTGGACTACCGCGTCCAATCCACCGGCCGGCGAAATTTGTATTTAAATATTCGCGTACGCGAAGAGCAAAATGTGCAGGTGCCCCATCATGCTGTATCCAATGTGTACGTAGCGTTTGTAATGGTAATTCTTCAAAGTAATCCATAGAATGGAGAGATTGTAAAAATTCCAAGTAATTTTCACCGTTCAGTCTGCTTGGAATTTCTACGGGACCTATCAGTTGGTTATTTAAAATTCCTGCCCACATATTGACCGAGAACTCATGCTGAAAAGAAGACTCTCTGGCTAGTTTAGGGTTGTGCTCTGACCAATGATGGAAGTTTTTTGTATTCATAATACCTGCTCTTGTAAATTGTGCCTCGTCCATCCACAATATTTTCCCGATGAGTTGTGGATCTTCTGTCAAAAGTGCGTTCATTCGTTGGCAGAATGCAATTCGTGAAAAGTTATCGTGCGGCAAAAGTCCTTGCACTTTGCGATAATGATATGGATGTAGACCATACCGCTTCCAAACTCTCCAAACCTTATCGTGATTTACATTGTAAAGTACCCCGCAACAAACAGGGAAAAAGTGGTTTCAGTCAAATCTCACGAAAATTTGGTATGATGTTGATCCAAATCTCCTTATTATTTTTTTATAAGGGCACAACTCCCTCAGAAGTAAGTATACTTTCAGAAATAATCAATTTATTTATTTTAAATATGTTAGCTATTTTACGTAATTCCTCCTCTTTGCACAGTTATGCGGCATGTCGTTCGCAACATAGATAACTGATGAAATGACATGTCGACGTGACATAAACATTATAAAGGTCACATTGGTGTCACTTAATTTCACCCTATGTTCAAAACAAATGTTTTGTATCTTTTTGCGATAGTAAATGATTGAATAATAAATAATAATAATACACGGGTTTAAACAGGCGGACATAACTGACAGTTGGTGACAACATGTAGTCAGAACGTCAGTAAATGTCAGTGTGTATCATTCCAATTTATCGAGTTTTGAAAACACGTCGCTTAAATAGAAAAAATATACTTGATTATATCTGAAAGTATACATCTGAGAGAGTTGTGCCCTTATAAAAAAATAATCAGGAGATTTGAATCAACATCATACTAAAATTTCGTGAGATTTGACTGAAACCACTTTTTCCCTATGTTTGCTGCGGGGTACTTTGCCCCACACGTCTTGTTGACAAGGTCGGATCTTCAATTATTGCGTTCATGATCCCGTCTTCGTCCTGTACCTACTGTCAAATTAATATCCCTTTCGTGAGGAGTCTTTTTTAAACCCTGTTCTCTAAATCGTCGGTGTAACTGTAACAATAATAATTACGGTTTGTTTAACATAAAATAATCTTAACATAGTATAAATTCGCTGTCGCTTCCGGTGTCTGTCTGTCTGTCCCTATGTATGCTTATATCTTGCAAACTACGCAACAGATTTTGATGCGGTTTTTTTTAATAGATACTTAGAGTGATTCAAGAGGAAGGTAAAAAAATAATAAAGGAAGGTAATATTCCCTCGGGAACCGCGTAAACGAGCTCCACGCGGACGAAGTCGCGGGCAACAGCTAGTTACTAATAAATGAAGGAATAAAGTACACATTAGAAATACTTACATTTATGAACGTATGAGGGTTAGGCGTCCGTCGGTCGGGATAACGCCGCCTATATTCTCGTGCCGCTTCAGAAGCATTGCCGTCACATAAGCCGTAAATGAAGTGCATTTCAGCTTCTTCCTCAGGACGATAATTAAAACGAGGCATTTTTTATTTATATGATTTACATTTCCTTGACATTGTCAGTTTACATTGACACGTAGGTATTCAATATCATAGACATAATCATTAGTGTGTTTATGATTATTCGTAAATAGGTTTTACTAGCCCTCCTAAGACTTCGCGGATTAACGTAAAGCAAGATAGAAGATAGGGCGTCGTTATAGGCGGTTTAACCCTCTTTGATGAAAAGAGACAGCTTTCAAAATACAGCAGTTACTGAGGACTAGGAAAACCAACTTGAATTTCATTCAATTTAATGTCATCTGAATACTCGTATACGTAACATAAGATACCTATTTTCTTTAACCTTCGTGTTGTACCTATAAACCTAACAATTGAAAACTCTTTACTCATAATAGGTAATTAAAAGAAAATTGTTAGGTATCAATTAAGAGCCTTTTACATTAGTTTAACGTGATTAACTGATTAATTTTAATAATTGAATATCTTTATAACCGTACGAGTTATCATATGTCTGTCTTCGGGAAATTAGCTTAATTTGACTTGAAGAACGTGCCCTTAAAGTTATCGTAAATCAAAAAAAAACACGGTGTATAAAAGCATCCTATATGTGAATTTGCGTCATAATGACGTCACCGGCACCAAAGTTTCGCTCCCTGTGTATGACTAATCTTCGTAATTAACTAGGTACAATTAATTTGAAAAATACCCATCTATTTATATGAGATTTTTATTATGCGCTGGTTTTAAGCCTTTTCGTAAAAATCGCTACACATTTTTACTGGTTAATCGATAACCGGTTAAAAATGCTCTAAAAATGTACCCTGAAATAGAACTAAGTATTATGCGAAGTAAGTAGTGTATCCAAGGTGGTCTAGGGGAGATCTTTTAACCCTTTAACCGCGTAAAATTTTTCATCGGGCTTGCTCGTGTCGCTGAAACGAAGGTACAGCACCCAGAGTAGGGCTTGCGATATGCGTGTAATTCAATATATTATAATTATAGTATGTTAACCTATTTATTTGTTCTACAAATCCAATGAGTTATCTGTGTTTTGAATAGTCATAGACATTAACACTGTCGTCATTTTCGCATTACTATAGTTTGTAAATTCATATTTCTGACGTCTTATAAATGAGACATTAGCGTAACTAAATTGTACATTATGTTTGTAAGAAGGGGTTTGAATAGACAATTTTCAATTTATCGAATTTAATTATTATGATAGTTTTTAATGTAACTACGGATGATTTTAGTGTATTTAGAAAGAAAGAAAAACATTTATTCGCAACAATAACACATCAAATACTATAAAAAAAGGAAAAGAGAACAGATAAGTGATCTCAATTCAGCATGTGCTGGCTGTGCAGCCAACGCTGGTCTTCCGTTGGGGCCACTCGGTGAAGACACGGAAGGTGACACATACATTACGAATATTTTAAGAAACATTTAAAACAATTTAAAAGCAGAGTTGAATAAACGAATGAAACAACAATATAACTGAAACGAGTGTGTCAGTGGCCCATAAGAACAGCAGCGCTAAGGTGGCGACACATTAACACTATATTGTAACAAGAAATAAAAAATGTGGATCATAATCAAGGTTACTACAACTATAACATATACACATTCACATTCATAAGTAGTGGCCTGTCGTCATATCGATATTGACGCGTCACTAAAACTTTTAAATTCTATGACGTCACATGCGGTCTGAAATATAAGACGCCGGCGAATTATCAATCATCAATGGTCAGTTTTCAAATGTTTAGAAGTTATTAGAGTGGGGTACCAGCTTTCGTCGATAGCGTCGAATTGATAAATAAAAAACCGGGCAAGTGCATGTCGGACCACGCACAGTGAAGGGTTCCGTAGCTGGGTTGAACGTTCATGGTTGAAATACAATTTTTTATTATTTTTTATTTTTGTTAAAATCTTAAAACTACACAGCGTATCGTGTTCAAAACAATTTTGGTTAGAAGTATTTCGTATGTTCTACTACTGTATTTTTTATTAGAATGTTCTATTTAACAGTTCAAAAGCTATCCACCCGGACAGAATTTTTACGACTTTAGAAGCGTATATCTCGCCAACTGTTCACTTACGTAAAAAAGTTACTTAAAAACCTCAAGTATCATTTTGGAAGCCCTATCTATAAATACCCCACACGCTGATGTAACTCAAAAAATATATTTTCGTCCCCTAGTTACATGTATGGAGTGCCAACCCTAAATATTTTTTTTTTTTTCAATTTTACTACATCTTTGTATAGCGGTTCATAGAATACATCTATCCTCCAAATTTCATTTATATAGTGCCAATAGGCTCTGAGTAAAATGGCTGTGACATACCTACAGGCGGATAGTCGGACATGACGAAATTATAAGGGTTCCGTTCTTGCCATTCGGCTCCGGAACCCTAAAAACGATAAGACGTCGTCGGTTATGACAAATAAATAAACGTTATTGTTTCTTATCATAAATTTATCAGAAATAAAATGAGCATCTTCCTGAAAATAAAGTAACCATACTACGTACTAGCTGTTTTTGAGACCAGTACGGCTATCGCAAGGCGGCCGACGAGCTAAGTCGCGACGTTATATACTATCCGTCTCTTCCTAATTAGAACGTTTATAAACGTTTATCTAAAGGTAAGAAGGTGTATCTTCAATTCGTCTCAATTAAAACGGGGACAAAAATACGACTTATTGCAAACTACTTTTGATAAATAGACCCCGGATTCTTATCGCAGTGACGTCACAATAGGGTAGTTTGGGGAGTAAATGGAACGGTGTTAATTAATAAAAAATAAAGACGGTTTTTAACCTAATAAATTTAAATAACTAGGCATTGACGACGAAAATTATCTAGTCAATTGATCAAAATTATCTTTTGGTATATAACTTCAAACCATACATTTGTACGTTAAACTGGCTTTAACAGACAAAAAGTGGGCGACCGAAAAAAAAGCCAGTTTAATGTTCGTACAAATGTATAGATTGCAGTAATCTAAAGATAACGTTGATAACGTTGGTCGTTTATTAACAATGTCGTCGTTTTTTGAATTTGAATTTGAATTTTGAATTTGATAAATTTATTAAGACTTAGTTATTACAATTAATTCGGTTAAATCCGGCAGTTTTTCGTATTAAATAACCGTTCCATCCAGTAAATGGAACAGTGGAACAAAATTAAACATATTAGAATTATATTTATCAATTAATCAGTTTTAACCTAACAACAATAATTAAGTTTTACCCTAAGATATACAATATCGGGAATGCCCGATTATAAATATTTAATTCCGTAGAACACCAATAGAGTAGGTTACCTTATTAATTAACACCGTTCCATTTACTCCCCAAACTACCCTATTGTGACGTCATTGCGACAAAAATCCGGGGTCTATTGATAAAACTTAGTTAATTGTGTTGCTTCATATATCCCACTGCAACGCAATGACAATTTCATTCTCTAGAAATTAAGGAAAGTATATTTCACCGGTGATAACATAGTCCCTTAAATTGTCGTATAAGAAAATTATTAACTTAAAACACACTTTTTTATTTTTTTGAATTTTGCGAAAATTAAATATATTAAGGCTACATAATGAAATACGTTGTACGAGGGGCGGCTGAAAAGTTCTAAGCCTAAACTGGAAGAAAAACAATTTAGAAAAATTAACTTATTTTTATTTTTCAATATAATCCCCCTCTAATTCGATGCATTTCTTACATTTAATATATAATGTTTGAATGCCGCTAAAAATATATTATTTGCTTTGGCCTTGAAAATGCTCTTCTTCTGCCGCCTTCATTTCTTCATCACTTCCAAATCGCTTTCCTCTTAGATCTTTCTTTAAATTACTGTACAGAAAATAGTCGCTAGGGTTTAAATCTGGACTATACGGAGGGTGGCTTATTTCTTCGAAGCCGATTCCTTCAGAGCTAGTCTTGCAACACGCGCGCTATGATCGGGGGCGTTGTCTTGCAAAAACAAAACGCCTTTACTGATTTTGCCCCTTCGTTTTTCAAGTATGGCTTGACGCACTTGTCTCAATAGCTCAGAATAGTAAGTTGCATGTATTGTAGAGCCTTTTGCTAAATAATCTATTAAAAGAATTCCACCCGCGTCCTAAAACACCGTAGCCATTAGCTTACGAGGCCGATCTTTGCACTTTAATCTTATTCGGCGGCCTTTCACCCTTCTCAATCCACTGCATGGACTCCGACTTACATTCAGGATCATACTGTCTGACCCATGTTTCATCAACGGTTACTATCTTGGAGCAAATTTCGTCAACACTATCTCCGCACAAGTCTAAAAACGCCTGAGAAGTTTCAACACGCCGCTCTTTGTCTTCAGCCTTCAGCATTTTCAATACCCAACGCGCGCTGACCTTAGTCCTGTGTAAATGTGTATGAAGGATTTCTCCAACCCGCCCCTTGTTAATGCCCAAGGCCAGCTAATTGACATATCTTAATTCTTCGATCCGGTCACTACCGTCCCGAGCGAGGGTCGTCTTCGATCGACTCTCGTCTTTGTTTAAATAGGCTACTCCACTTTTTAACTGTAGCATAGGAAGGCCCAGAGACAACATAAATAGCAGCCATTTCTTGAAAAATGCATTGAAGATTATTTTTACTTTTCGTGGGAACTTAGTTATAGATGTATTATCGAGAACATGGAATTGCATTTGTAGTGGTTGTACCGTTTGCAACAAAAGGAGAATAATTTTCTCTTAAATTAATAAAATTACATACCCTTAAGAAATGGAATAAGTAGTAGTCCTCTGTTTTTTGTTCTTCATCTGAGCTGTAACAAGTATTGATAATAAGATTGTTTGAAATTCGATCCATTTCCCCTTCCTGACATCGATATTTATTTTCTTCACTTTCGACATGGCGACAAATATTTTCCCAGTCCTCAGCAGCAATAGTATTCATTCGTTCAGTTGCTAAACTCATAATGCCTTGCATGTTTAAAGAAACGTTTCTTTTCGCTACATATCCTTTTACCATGGACCAAATATTTTCGATCGGATTGAATGTCGGGTGATACGGTGGCAATCGTAAAACGGAGTGGCCATATTCTTTTAAAATTACATGCAATTGCATGTTTAATTAAATCATACAAACTGGTTTTGTACATCAACGGGCTATATATATTAAATGTTGTGTTCTGTCAACCAATCCATCATTTCTTGTTTATGAGAATTTGACGTTGGAACACGTTTGTAGTTGACAAAGTTCATCTGGTCATGGTAATCTCTCGTTTTTTGGTTTGCCTTAAGAGGCCGTATACGAAATTTTGCCAGTTTTGCTTATTTTCGTGAATTTACAGTTTAAATACTGCTTTTCTATAAGTATTAATGCACATCATGAAATCATGATATATAATTTCAGTTATGATCGAATAAGTGAGTTACGAATGAATGAGCTACTTTTTTATCTTTGTCGAGAATTTAAATTCGGGATTTAGGTTATTTTAAAACATTATATATTGTTATTTAATTTGTAATTTTTGGATGTGTTTTTAAGGTAATGGATTGATTTTGAACTGAAGTTTATTACTGTTCTTTTAATTTTATGAACGAGTATTTTAAGAAGCCGAAATTTAAAACTTTTTTGTCCATTTCCTATAAAAATTTACCAAGTTCATATTTTTTTTACACGAAAAAAATATATAAAGGTGGTAAAAAGTAATTCATACATTTTGTAGACCACTTTCACAGCAATCAATTCCTATTTTTACATAACCTTTAAGACGTCAAAACGATTCGTGAATATGCGATATTCTAAACCTCTTACAGCAAAACTCACGAAACAGTTTCAGGTCGATTAATCAAAATTAAATAATAAAAACAAAGAAGTATTTCATACATTCGTTAAAAATCGAAATTATCTTTCCTGTTGTGCATTAAAATTTGTAGAAATAAAGTATTTCAACAGTAAAATCACGTCTGTAAAATCACGAAAATCAGCGTAAGTAAAATCACGAAAATCAGCGTAATCGGCAAAATTTCGTGTACGGCCTCTTAAACATTAACAAAGCGTTGGGAATAAAACCATCTCTTCCTCCTGCGTGCACTATTATTAACCGCTGGCCTGTACTGATTTGTTTTTTTACAACACCTTTTTTTTACTGTCCAAGCCTCTCCGGACACATGTGAAGTGTGGATGTAGGTTTCATCAGTATAAACTGGTGGTCTATCTTTAGACCGATATTCCGCAATTTTGGTAAGGTAATTTATTCTTAGCAGATGTACACAACATCTGCTAAGAATAAATTTCCATTAATATTTTTCGGTTGTCCTCGGTCTTTTTCCATTTAAATCCTAATTTTTGTATTTGTTTTCGTAAGGTGGTAATGCCAAATTTGTAATCTATTTCGGATTTTAACACAGAGTTGAGTGCCTTTAAGGTTGGAAATTGCTTATGGGACAGATGAAAATTGTATATAGTTCTCCGGATGACTTCCTGATCAAAATCGTCTACTGCTGATGACGGACAAGTAGGTACGTAACTTTTTATTTCTCGGGGAGGTGAATTTCCTTACTGCTGCGAATTTCTCACTATTCCTTTCAGACACAATGTTATAAACAGTAGAGAGACAAACACCTGTAGCTTTTTCAACTAACTGGGCAGCCGTGCAAGGGGAACTTAAATTATTCTTCAGTTCAATTTCAAAATATTTATAACAGTTAAAATAATTTGCTTACTTTGACTCTCAATCGGACCAAAATTACTCACTGCCATATTTTTTGAAAATTATGTAACTTACACTTAGTTGTACGGGCTGACACAAAATTATTCTAATAATTGTGAGAATACAATAAAATTTGACGTAAAAATATTTGCACAACATAAATAATATTTACAATTTGACACTGACATTATTTTGGTATTTACTTCTTCTATATATAACAAATCTCTTTTTATGCTGATAGTACGAGAAAATAGAAAATTCAAATACAGAATGCCTGTAAACATAACAATACTACTACATATGCAATTACATGCTTTCGTTAATTTATCTATACAGCCCGGTGCTCGATTTTCGTAATATGCAATGATAATTCAGACATAATACTGTTAATCGTTGAATACCTCGAGAAATTACAACTGTAATGACATAATGTTTTTTTTTTCATTATTTGTTTTTAAATGGTCTATCTAGTGGCCCGTACCATAATTAGATAATTACATATACAACCTCAAAATACCTTAGGCTTAGAATTTTTTAGGCGCCCTTCTTACCTACAGGAATTTAAAGAAATTTCCGTTACCGTACTTTTTTGCTACTACATAATTCGCAAAGCGTACGGCAACGGCCCTAAATACCCCCTTAAATATCTCTTTCAATGTTTCATTATGCTCAAAACAGTCTTTTGCCAAAATGGCCGCCATAATTTCGAGTCTATAACTTTCATTCGTCTGCGTAAAAAATAATAATAATAATCTATTAATAGTAATCTATAATCGATAAGTAAAGGAGTTACTTAATGTAAATATTATTGTAGGAATGAAATCTTCACGTCACTAGCGTCTTATAATTCTTATAAATCAGACATCAGGCGATACTTATTAAGTTATATAGAAAAAAAATATACTGGAAAATCGTTTCTCGATTACAAATTTAAAATAAGTTGATTAAGGTATAGTCTGGCAAAAAAGAGTAGAAAATAATAGGGGCGCCACTGTCTATGTCAAATTCGATTTTATTTGGCAACTCTTACGTACTTTTGTATTGAACAATTAAGTGTTGCCGGTAAAAATATTTGTGGTTCCGTTTCTACACTTTTTTGCCAAGCTGTAGTTCAATGAATAGTTTAATCCTTTATGTTTACATTATAAAAAAAAAATTTGAGAGGGAGGAATGTTCTGTAAAAAGCTTCGGCAAATTGGGCTGGATATTTAATGTTTTATACAATACAAATACTCTTTATTAAACACCAAAAATTAAAAAAAATTAAAAACAGAACATGGAACAGTACATTTAAATCATAGGTATACAACAGGCGGTCTTACCGCTAAATAGCGATCTCTTCCAGACAACCTTGTAAGAGAAATAACTGAGGACACACATTCATGGCAGGCGGTGTAAACTAATTCGTTTAGAACTCGAAACTAAATAACTACATGAAACAATTAAATTATTTCAATTTTGAAATTAGAACTATTTATACATAGACTAAATATAAATACATAAAGTAAATAATTTAATAAATACATACTAAATACATATAAATATACATCTATATAATATATACATACATACATCCTCCAAAACAGCCAAACAATGACAACAGACGAAGCATGAGATAGACCAAAGAAAAAAGTAAGGGAGATAATAGAAAAACTACGGAAGTGATAGAAAGTGATCCTTTAGCTTGCTTTTAAAAATGGCAACAGACTTAGCACGTCGTACCTCCACAGGCAAAGCATTCCATAACCTTATCGCCTTGATGGTAAAAGAATTTATGTAAAATTTAGAGGAAGAAAAAGGAACTGACAGGAGAATGTTTTGGGACGCTCTAATAGATTTAAAATAATTGAACCGCTCCTTTAGGTAGCGCGGGGTTGCAGGGTTGAAAAGAATGCTGAAGAGAAGATTTAAAATGTGAAAGTTACGACGAGCACGGATTGTGAGCCACTTGAGCTGATTGCGAAAAACGGAGACGTGGTCATACTTGCGTAACCCAAATATGAGCCGTATGCACAAATTCTGAATACGCTCAAGCTTATCTAGTTGCTCCTCGGTGAGATCCAAATAGCACACGTCAGCATAATCTAGAATAGGAAGCAGTAAACTTTGAGCAAGCGCAATTTTCGTGGCAAGAGGCAGAAAGTTCTGAAGCCGTCTGAGAGAACCTACAGCTGCAAACATCTTCCTGCTAGTCTCACTAACTTGAGGTGCCCATGACAAAGTGCGGTCCATGATGACACCCAGATTCTTAACCTGGAGAGAGTAAGGTATCAGAACACCGTCGAAAAAGACTGGGGGAAGATTCACAAAGTTGACTCTAGAAATTAGTTGGGAGCTGCCAATGACGATCACTTGAGTTTTAGAAGGGTTTACTTTTAGCCCAAATGCATTGCTCCAACTCAAAATTCGTTTCAATTTTTCATTGGCAGCGTCAACCACAGAAGATCGTCAAGCGTACCCTGAGTATAAATTTGAAGGTCGTCAGCATAAAGGTGATAGAAGAAGAGAGAAGGTTTTGGGTAATGGAATTAATAAAGATAGAAAAAAGAAGCGGAGACAGCACGCCACCTTGCGGAACGCCGGCCAGCGTGCTGCACCATGAAGAACGAGAATCACCTATCTTTATTCGCTTCCGACGACCCATTAAGTAGCTATGAAACCATTCAATTACCGCAGGAGATATGTTAAGGGAGCGTAGAATTCCAAGCATTATGTCAAAATCAACGGTATTAAAAGCATTACTAAAGTCTAGCAGTGTCAAAATCGTTAGTTTCCTGCTATCCATGCCAGCGCGAATGTCGTCCGTGATTTTGACAAGAGCAGTAGCCGTACTATGACCAGGACGGAAACCGGACTGAAACGGGTTAAGGAGGTCATATCTGTTTAAGTAGGAAGATAATTGCTGATGAACAAGACGCTCCAGGATCTTAGATAAGAAAGGAAGAATGGATATGTGACGATAATCAGAAAAGGAAGCGGGATTAGGTTTTTTGGGAAGAGGGACAACTTCAGCATCCTTCCATAACGAAGGAAACTCATTACTTTTAAGGATACTAGAGATGATAGGAACGAGAAGGTTAAGCAAAGGGAGGATTATATTACGGCTAATGCTATCAACACCAACTGCGTTGGAACTGATGGATAGTATGCTCCTCTTAACATCACTGTCAGAGAATTAAGAAAAGGAAAAAGATGAAGTATCAGGAGTTGATAAGTTAGAAAGAAATTTTAGAGTATTGGCTTTAGCCGGACCATCAAATAAGGTAGAAGAAGAGAAATGCCGATTCAGCTGATTGATTTCAATATCTTTACTATTAGAATTTACTTGAGATTTTCCAACTCTTATAGATTTAAGAAACTTCCACCCTTTAGCAGGATCCCCATTTTCCACAGATTTATGTATATGACGAGTTTGTGCATCACGACATATCGTGCCACAGCGATTACGCAAGGTACTTGAACTTATTTTCCTTTTTTTATATATATCAGACTGGGGGTTAAAAGGTTAATGCTATTCAAATAGGTTCCGCACCCCCAAAAATGTCCCTCACGCTCCATTTACTACTCACGCACTGTACACTTTCTTCTTAATTGCTTGGACTAAGAAAATTTATATGAAACAAAAAAAAAGTCAGAAAATTACAGCCGTGCAAAACCTCTGGCAGGTCGCTAGTTTTTAAAAAGTCATAGACGAAAAATGTAACCGCGAATCACTTGATTGCTGGTTATAATTTATGACATCATTAACTAAGGTTTAAACAGATGTAACCTTTTATGGATTTAATATGGAGTCTGAAGGTGGCCACGAATGATCCCGTGAAGGGTGCTGAAACGGTTCAGAGAAGCTGGTGGAGTACGGCGTAGGCCTGCAAGTAGTCGTATCAGCGGTTTGTCGACAAAGGCATCGAGAAGAAAGTCATAGCTGCTTTGCGAAGAAAGACAACTCTTCTGTAAGAGATTTAGCTAAAAAAATTGTAACGTCGAAATCTACAGTGCAACGAGTAAAGAAATAAATAATCATACAAAGATTTTCAAAGAAACTAAAGTGCCTAATAGAAGTGCAAAACAGCAAACTGAAGCTAAAACCAGATTGAGAAAACTTTATTCAAAACTAACCATGAAGATTACTGTGTTGTTATGGACGATGAAACGTACTGAAAATTGGACTTTAATTCACTACCTGGACATCATTTTTATTCTGGCACCGATAGGAAAACTGATGATGACGAGTACAAGGTCATTAAAACAGATACATTTTCAAAGAAGGTTCTCGTATTTTGCTAAGGGTACTTGTAAATGGCGACATATACCTGAACGAGTGCATGAAAAAACGATGGTTATCGTTTATAAAACGGCACAATAAGCCAGTCTTGTTTTGGCCTGATTAGGCCACGTGCCACTACACGAAGAAACCGATGGAGTGGTACAAGTCCAATAATATCGAATTTGTGGGTTAACATTGTAATCCTCCGAACTGCTCTGAGTTACAACCTATTGAGAAATATCGGGCTCGCGTGAAACAGAATCTGTTAAAACAAAACTAATGCCACGTCTGTTGATAAATTCAAACAGAAGTGGGATGAAGCTTCGAGGTTACTCACAAATGCTGATGTGTACACGTCTTGATGACGGAAGTGAAGCGGAAACGGAGGCATTTCTGGATGAATAAAGCTTTAAAAAAAAATACTAGTAAATTTTAATTATTTATTAATTAATTTTAATAATCGTACGTTGTTACTAGATTTTTATTTTCATTTGGCAAGATTTTATAGCAGGGTGGTTTTTAGTATAATTGTGCCTGGTTAAAGAATAAAATTAAGAAACGGTAACTTGAATATGCGAATCACGAAAATTAGTCCATTACCCAGCAAAGAATAAACGACATTTTATCTGGGACTAGCTTTAAGTTTAAATGTAGTAAAAAACCGATTCGACATCATAAATTATTTGTAGTTCCTCTAGCTAATAACAATGTTTCTCGTAATAACCGCTTTAGCCGTAGTGTCGCATGCATAATAAAAACTGCTCGAAGTGTGATGTAACTGATATTATTTGCGTTGAATAATAAAGTATTCAAAAATAGCGTACTCGACTACTAATTTAGTTATTTTAAAATTACTATTACTATTATTTTTGTTTTAGTGATAAAGCGCTTGATGTACCATTTAGTAAACGCTACACACAGTTGTTATTGAGTTACGGACTCTCAGTCATTTTACATATTTGCACCTTGAGAACAACGATGACCCAATTCAAAATTTCTGCTTTCAAACTTCAAGTCATATATTTATTACTATAGAGACCTAACTCGAAATTGGAAATTTCTCAATCAGGTCACTGTCGTTCTAAAGGTGCGAATAGTTACGAGTAGGTATGGTTAGGTAGGTAGGTAGATTAAAATCGAAGCGCCAAGTCAACGACATCCCTATTGATAACCGGTTCAATCGAGTTCAAGGCCAAGGCCGTTGCTATTGTAATACAAGGCCGCAATGAGTAAGGTCGGATTTTTATTCCCACAGAAAAAATGTAATCAAAGGTGTTGCCGCTAACGGAAACATTTTCAGCATTCAAAATATTTATACTTTCCACATTTATAAGAAATTGACTTTCTATAAAACAATCTATATATTCAAATCAAATGAAAGAATGATATTTGTTAATGACAAAGTTTATTTTGAAATTAACTCTTTGTTACATTCATTTAAAACGGGCGTTTTCTGGTGGTCCTACTAATTTCTCCTATTAGTAGGACCACGAGAAAACGGGGTTTAAAACGAGAGTACTCTTTTTGTATGCATAATTTATTTATTGCAATGGTATCACTGACTCTATACACCCGAGTCAACAAGTTGAGGGCCGCTTGATTGATGTGAGACGTCACTAACACTCGCTTCACAATTAGTGGTCCCGTGGTAATCGCTGTCCAGTGACTTTTGTTAATTGTTCTGTTCAATATTTTTTTTTTCTCAAAATTGTTTTTAATATCACTGTTACAGCGAAATGATAACTTAATATTATTTTAGTTGCTGGCCTGAACTTTGAGATCCCCTGAAATGTCACTTTGACAGTGACGTAATTTTGTTTGCATTTTTTCTGTGGGATAAAAAATCCGACCATAGAACCTTCCATTATCGAACGTCCCCGGCGGGTTAAGGTCCATCGGTCATTCGAGAAGGCGTTCTGGAACATTCGGTGATTGGAAGTATTAAAGGTGAGGCGCGCGTGCGGCGATTCATTATCATCACGAAGTTTACTGTGCGATAATTGTTTGTGACGATTAAGTGAGTGTGTTAATAAACTCTAGCTCTTAATTATCGGTGTGTTCGTGCATTTCTATCAGTTACCTACCCCCACGTACGTAACATTATTACCTTAATTTTAACAATGTTAATGTGTTTGTAATTTGTTCCCGTGTCTCATGAATAAATAAAAAAAATATAGAGAGATGGTAGCAGAAATTTCAGCCTATTCCAATAACGGGAACTCGTTTAAATTTGGCTAGAAAGATTTGAAGCGGATAATTAACTTACATAATACGAACGGTGCAGGTTAAATAAACGCTTGTAAAATGACATCGACTCCATTGAAAATTAGTACTGCCTTATTTTTTAGTTATATAGATCTAGCTGAGAGTCTTGTTGAGATGTCTGCCTCGGCAGAAAGGGTAATTGATGATCTCATAGGTAGGTACATTAGCGACTCTCAAATACTATTCTTATTCATGTCTTAATACTCCTGATATTTATTTACTATTGTGGGCGCCTTGCTACTGGCGAGTCTTAAAACTATATAAGATGTAATAATTGATATCTCAACTCTAATCGAGAACAGGGAAAGGTGGAATTACGAATTTATATCTAACATTATTTCTATTGTACATTTGCCTGCTATGAGCGTTGTTTTCTCCAAAGTTTCAAAATGTATGAAATTAATAAAATAATAAAAAAAATACCGCGGGACAATCTCATGCAAATTGACCTAGTTTTATTTAGAATGTTTGTTTTGAATGTGCACCGTAGACTTTTCCGGCGTGGAAGAATCGATACTTTTAATTATTTGCTCTATTATTCTTTTACAATAATTAGTAAACTTACATACGAGTAAGGTAAAAGCACCTATTATGTATGATCAATACTCCAGTGATGAACATTAACATTTTTTTTAAATGATAGATGGCAATACCGAACATTTCATTCTAATAGTGGTAATCCCAAATAATTTTAATATAATCTAATTGTAACGCCAAAAGCATATCAACCTCGGAAGCTTGTATTTATGTTATGTAAGTGCATAACTGGAGCAATGTCTATAATAGGTGCTTTTTGAATAGATACATGAATGTATTTTGCTCCTGAAACGACCCAAGCTTCGGATCGAAGTAACCGCTGCCAGCTCAAGTGCTTGCTCTGTTCGCAGGGCCCATGGGAGGCTATTCGCAAAGTATTTTCGGCGGAAGAACACAAAACCATGAGCATCCACGACAAGAGTGATCTATTCTTCTACGATTACAGTCTCGCGCCGCTGTTCGTCCAAGAGAATTACTTGCAAGTCGCTGCTCATTGCCCCAAGTATGTGATTCAATTTCCAAATAACCTGAATTTCTTGAAGCTCTCCCCCTAACCTAACCTTGCCCCCTGAAAGAAAAGTTTTTAAGTTTAGTGATTTTAACCCACTAAGGGCTGAGTTCATCAACGAATTTAACAGACGGTTAAGTCTTAATCAGCTGTTAGTCAATACATTTGACAACCGTTAAACCTCTAACCGTCCGTTTAATTGTTGGTGAACTCAGCCTTAAGTCCCATATATTTTGGCGAAACAACACGTCTTATTTTTACGTCCCCATTGAACCGAAGCCAGGTATAATACTTGTAGTAGATTTTACAACAAGGGCAAACAACATACCATTTTATCCAAGACTTGTGGTATCCATCCGAGCCGGTAGGCGAGTTGCTTTTCACTTCGATTACAAGAAAATAAAACAGTGACGAAAACTTTTTCTTAGATTTAGGCGGCAATGTCTGTTCAATAAGTTCTTCTGCATTTTTTTTCAATTAGTGTGTTAGGTGCGAGCATTATTTCCTCTTCACTTGACGACACTTAAATTAAATTCCGTAGGGTGATCGCACCAGTGCTGGACACTTTAAGCTGACAGGCACCAATAATGGACACTTTACTCTTAATTCAAAGATCATAAGGTTATAAATTGATAGTTGCAAAACAAATGAATAACCTTTATTGTCTGTAAAATAAGTGTCAAGTGTCCATCATTGGACCTTGTCCATTACTGGTTCGATCACCCGATAAGTTTTGCGATGAAAGCAATTAATTAATAGCCCATAACAAGACAAATAACTTTCCCACCACTGCATTATTACTTTTTAATTTTTTGCATGCGGTTTTTAGGGTTCCGTAGTCAAACTAGGAACCCTTATGTTTTCGCCATGTCCGTCCATCCGTCCGTCCGTCCGCAGCCTAGCTCAGAGACTCTTATTACTAGAAAGCTGTAATTTGGCATGAATATACATATTACTATTAGTCACGCCAACAAAGTGGTAGAATAAAATTTAGAAAAAACATTTTTAGTACACCTCCCCTACACGTGGGATGTATTTTTTATTGTCGTCTACCCCATAGTGTGGGGTCTCGTTGGAGAGGTCTTTCAAAAATATTACGGGGTTGTAATAATATTTTTTTATTAAGGAATCCGTTTAGGAAATATTAAGCTTTAACGCGCTAATTTCTGTTAGACTCAACAAGACCCTCCTACAGCCAAAACTACAAACACAAAAAAAAAAAAAACTTGATGGAAGCGCATATAACCAATTTAAAAGGAAAACTATTACGACTAAGTAGACATCATTAGTTCTTGAGATACAGGCGATTAGTGTTTATACCTACTAAAATCAACTAAGACGGCACCCAACGACTTTAAATGGAAAATTTGTTATTACTCGTTGATTTTATGTTTGTAGTATACTTAACGGCTTCGGAATCCTACACTGAGCATGGTCCGACATGCTCTTGCCCGGTTTTAACTTACACTCGAGAGCAAAACTTTCGGGTCACTGTAATAAATTGTCTATAAGGTTCAATTTATTACAGGTATTAAAACATATTGGTAGTATGAAATAATGACTTTAAAAAAAATATTTAAAACAAAATGATCGTTTATGAAATAAAGAACTTTTCCCTTTTTCCATTTGTTATTGCTTTTGTTTACGTTCTGTCATAAAATGCATGCAATGTAATAAATATGTCAATTACACCCGAAGAATGCACGAGAATCCTTACAATACTGGAAAACGGCCGAAGCCAGCGAGATACTGCAAGAATAGCCGGAGTGACGTTGTCAACAGTACAGCGTATTGTTCAGCGGTTTCTAGAAACTGGTTCGAACTTACGCAGACCAGGAGGAGGCAGACCCAGGTGTACCACGGTACGGGAGGATCGATATCTAGTCAATACTATGCTTCCAAATCGATTCCTTACGGGAACTGCATTGACACAACAAATTTTACGGCTTGGTGGGAAGTAAGATACGTGGAAGAAATCCTAAATGAGCACGTCGGTCCATTTATGGCAAGGCTCGGTGAAAATGCTATTTTCATGCATGATAATGCCCGTCCCCATACTGCTCGTGTAGTACAAGACTACCTGAACGATGTGGGTATTCGCCGCATGGAATGGCCGGCCAGGAGCCCGGATCTCAACCCGATCGAGCATGCCTGGGACGAGCTTGGACGATGAGTAAGGCAACGAGTACCTCCTTTAATGACGCTTCGCAAGCTCAGAAACGCGTTGGTAGAGGAATGGGAGAACATTCTTCAACTGTGCTTCAGAAACTTGATGTACAGCATGCCGAATCGCATCGCAGCTGTGCAGGCTGCACGTGGAGGCAATACCAAGTATTCAAATGTGTGAAATTTGGATAATTATATAAAAAACAATATTTTCAATTTAGTTTTTTCAAGCAAGTGGATGCCATTTTTACTTTTTATTTATTGTAAAATTAAACGAACATTCAGTATTTAATTGTAATGCATTTTATTTAAGTGACATTAAAATGTCTTTAAAGTCCAATTTATTTTATTAGGCTAGTATTAGTTTTTGAGATATTGCAATTTATGTTAGAGACCCGAAAGTTTTGCTCTCGAGTGTAGTTAAAAAATTATCTTCTGTGTTGGTCACTACACAAGCCGCGTCCCATTAGTAAAATGCGATCACATTTGAAATGATCGTCGCCGGGTTTTTAGCTTGGGACACCTAATGAGCACGACCCTCAGGAACAAGAAATAATTATAGTAGCACCGGGATGTTTCAGGCACGAGGTGCTGGAGCGAGTGAGCCGCGCGGCCGAGGCCATCAGCGCGGGCGACCTGGTCGACGCGCGCGTGCGCGGACAGCAGGCCTGGAGCCTTCTACCCGTGCAGGTTGCTATGAGTCCCTATTTTAATTATACGTCAAAAACTTAAGTAAAGGATCGGTTGTACAGTCAGCAGCAGAAGAGCTCAAAATGATCTGTGCTCGAGTCTATTGTCAAGAGAATACGGCGTGTCTAGATCATTTTGAATATGTTATTCTGCTTAGCTACTTTTGATGCTGACTGTATGTAGCTGTAACATATCATTGTAGATCGTTTTACATAGTTTATTTAAATTTTGACGCAAATTGCATATTAGTTTTGTACACAACTACATACAACAGGTCCTTTACTTAAGTTTTTCTACTAAGTATTCTCTTGTCTGCCTTATTGTGTTTAATTACACTATACACGGTGGGAACGAGTAACCCGCCAAATTTTAACCATCGAATCTAGAGCCTATTTGGAGTATACATATAATGTAGTGTAACATGAAGTCCAATAAAGCATAATTTCCGAGATTTTGAGGTTTTTAAAAACAATTCCAAAGTTAATTTAATTTGAACTTTGTCACCTATACCTACATGATTATTTACTAAGAAATTGATTAAATTAATTTATGATGTACGTTCATGATATTGCTACTTACAACATTAATCTTTTTAGTAAAAAATGCTTTATACCTTAAAGTGTCAGAGTTCAAATTAAATTAACTATGGAATTGTTATTTAAATTATAAAAATCTCGGAAATTATGCTTTATTGGACTTCATGTTATACCACATTATATACTTCAAATAGGCTCTAGAATCGATGGTTAAAATTTGGTGGGTTATTCGTTCCCACCGTGTATAGTACTATTTACTTGTTTACGTGTGTGTATGGTAAGGCTATATGTATGGTCAGATTACGTGATCCAGCCATTCTATGTGACATTGTAAAGATTTGAAAATGTGACGCCGCCTAGGTTTTCTTATACATTTATATTATAACTATAGTCCTTGCACTGTAGCTTAGTGCGGAGAACATCTGGCTTAAGGCAACCCAAGGGCATGAATTGACTTTCCCCGGCGAAAGATGAGCCTGAAGTGCACTTAATATTGTTGTTTACCAATTGACGAATGTTGAAAGTTTCTGTCACCATAGTAATATCTTCCTATTGTTAATTATGCTTTTAAAAATACCAATTGACTAATATTTAAATTTGCTGTCATGATAGCAAAATCTTCCTAATGTATATTTAACCTTATTAAATTTTGTCAATTACGAGGGCCATACCGAAATGATCGGGAATAAACAAAACAACTTGGATGGACTTCGCTGGTTTCGTTGTATCCGATACGTAATGTCGTTGATTTTAGTGAGTACTCTATGCGGTCCTTCCCAATTCGGCGTTAATTTCGGAGATTTTCCTTTTCGTCGCATGGGGTTATGCAGCCACACCAACGAACCTCCCTCAAACCCCACTTGATAAGATTTCCTGTCATATCGTGTTTTCATCTTCGAGGAGGCTTGAAGTCCATGTTTACGAACGAGACTGTGGACGTCGTCTATCCGGTCCCGCAAATCGCTCGCATACTACGAGATCGAGTTTGGCGAATCTGGAGGGCGTCCAGTTAAAAGATCTGCAGGTAAACGAAGTTCTCGCCAAAGTTCACGTACGCTGGAGTAACAGCAGTGCTTTCGTGAGTTGCCGACCTATATGACATCAGAAAGAAGGGAGTTTGCCTATCCCGATCCTTTTTGGTGACTTTCAACCACCTTGGCCAAATGTCTCTCCAGCGTCTGGTTGAACTTCTCAACCATTAATCCGATTGTGGGTGATATGGCGTAGTTCTAGTCTTATGAATTCCCATGATTCGGCAAGTCTCCTGGAACATCTGGAACTCAGAGTTTCTGCCATGATCACTGTGAATTTCGTGAGGCACTCCTAACCGACAAATCACCTGCATCACTAATTTCTCCGCTACCGTCACTGCCTCTTGGTTGGGAATCGCAAATGCTTCAGGCCATTTGGTGAAGTAATCCATTATGACGAGGATGTACTTGTTTTCGGAGTCGGAGGTCGGAAACGGACCTGCAACGTCTAAAGCAATCCTTTCCCAAGGTGCTCCAACATTGTACAACTTGAGCGCTCCTCTACTGCGTGTTGGCGGCCCCTTGACCGATGAGCAGTTTGTACACTTTCTGCACCAGTCTTCTACATCTTCACGGCAGTAAATCCA